>CM067217.1:103227708-103827708 GCA_034190945.1 Octodonta nipae
CTGGTCGGCATAATCGTCGATGTCTTGGGGAGGTTCTTCGGGGGAGCCAAATGCCAAGTCGCATGGTAATCGCAGCTCCTTTCCGAATAGGACCCTGGCTGGGGTCAAGCCTGTACTATTATGTACAGCAGAGCGATATGACAACAGGAATAGGGGAATATGTTCATCCCAATCACGCTGGTTATTGCTGACGACCTTGGATAGGTGTTGTTCCAAGGTCCTGTTGAATCTTTCCACCATTCCGTCTGACTGTGGGTGTAATGGTGTTGTTCTCGTTTTCCTGATCCCCAACATCGTGCAAACCTTCTGGAATACATTCGATTCGAAGTTACGCCCCTGGTCTGAATGTAATTCCATCGGGACGCCAAACATGCTGAATAGTTGTTCTACTAGCACCGTCGCTACCGTGGTTGCCTCTTAGTTTGGTATCGCATATGCCTCAGGCCATTTGCTGAAGTAATCCATTGCGACCAGAATGTATTTGTTCCCCCTCTCAGACTCGGGAAACGGACCGGCGACATAGATGGCAATTCTCTCAAATGGGACGCCCACATTGTACTGCTGCATTCTGCCCTTGGTCCGGGTCTTCGGGCCCTTACTGGCGGCACAGGTGGCACATTTGCGGCACCAAGTTCTGACGTCTTCGAAGTAATTCACCCAGTAGTACCGCTGACGAACTTTGTCTAGGGTTTTATTCATGCCCAGGTGGCCTCCGGTAATTCCATCATGTACTTCGTTCAGGATGGCTGCTATCTTTTTCTTCGAAACTACCAGTTGGGACTTGGTTTCTCGTCCATCAGCGCTTTCCCAAACTCGCTTGAGTATTCCATTGTCTACTCTTAGAGAGTCCCATTGAGCCCATAACGATTTCAGCACGCCGGAGTATCTAGCTACCTCGTCCCATCGTGGCCTGTGTGCCCCTCTCATTTTGAGTGACAAGATTGGTTCGATGTCTGGATCAGCCATTTGGTCCTGGATGCAATGTTCCGTTGTCCAGTCTTCATTGGCCTGCACTCGGATCTGCCTGATGGAGATACCCTCTCGCTGTTCCGTCTTCAGACAATGCTTGCATTCCGCTCTACAGGGTCTTCTAGATAGGGCATCGGCATTATTGTGCAACCGACCGGCACGATGTTCCACCTTGAAGTCGTATTGCTGTAATTTCTCCATCCATCTGGCCAGTTGTCCTTTCGGTGTCTTCATGTCCAGCAGCCATTTGAGTGCGGCATGATCTGTTCGGATTAAGAAATGGCGACCATACAGGTATTTGTGGAAATGGTCTACAGCCCTTATTATTGCAAGAAGTTATTTTCTGGTGACGCAATAATTTCTTTCTGGCTTCGAGAATCCACGGCTGTAGTACTCGATCACCCTTTCTTCACCATCTTGCACCTGGGATACGACGGCCCCCAAACCGGTGTTGCTGGCGTCGGTGTCTAAGATGAACTTGCCGGACTGTGTAGGAAAGGCTAGGATTGGGCTGGAACATAGTGCTGCCTTCAGTCGCCTGAATGATGTTTCGCAATCCTGATTCCAACGAAAGGTCTCCTTCTCTGTGGTCTGCCGATGTAGAGGGGCGGCAATGGTGGCAAATCCCTCAACAAAACGCCGGTAGTATGAACAGAGGCCCAAGAAGCTTCGGAGTTCATGCTTGTCCCTCGTGACTGGCCAATCACGGATCGCTTCTATCTTGTCTTCGTTGGTGCGGATTCCTGACTCGGACACTACGTGACCCAAAAACTCTACTTCTTTTTGGAATAAGGAACACTTCTTCGGATTGAGTCTCAGGTTGGGGTTATTAATTCTGGAGAATACTTCGTCCAGGTTCTTCAGATGGTCGTCGAATGTCTGACCCATGACTAGAATGTCGTCGAGGTATACTAAGCACGTCCTCCATGTTAACCCGCTCAGTACATATTCCATTAGCCTCTCAAATGTAGCGGGTGCATTACATAACCCAAAGGGCATGACCGTGAACTGAAACAGCCCTTTACTGGTGGAGAACGCTGTCTTCTCTCTGTCGTTTGCGTGCAGACCAACCTGCCAATATCCACTTTTTAGGTCTAGTGTGGAGAACCAACGGGAGCCTGCTAGTGTGGTCAAAGGGTCATCGATTCGGGGTAACGGATAGCTGTCTTTCTTCGTGACATCATTCAGCTTTCTGTAATCCACGCAAAATCGGGTGGTTCCATCTTTCTTTTTAACTAGCACGACGGGAGCAGACCATGGACTGATGGATGGCTCAATAACTCCATTTTGTAACATGGACTCGATGTTTTCCTCGACTGCCTGTTGTTGCCCCAATGGTAGTCGTCTAGGTGGTATTCTGATGGGTTGATCCTTCCCGGTATCTATTCGATGCTGGATGATTTTGGTACGATCGGTGGTTCCATCTTGACTGTTAAAAATTTGCCAGTGCTTTGTGATAAATTGTTTGGCTTTCTTCTGGTTCTCTGGTGTCAGGTGTGTCAAATGGTCAGCAAACTGTTGTAGGAACTCCTTACTGGGCCCTGTCTCCTTCTCCGACGTCTGGTACTCTTCGCAATTGATGATGGTCTCTACTGGCTCGAAACAAGCTATCTCTTGAACATTGGCAATTCTAATGTCGTCTTCTAAACGTTGTTTGTGGCATATTCTTGATTATTTTTATGTTTCTTTGGGGAATAACACCACAATAGAAATAAAACTACGTATATTGCAGGAATACCAAACGTTTCAAAGTCTATTCAGAATAGACTTTGAAACGTTTGGTATTCCTGCAATATACGTAGTTTTATTTCCTGCAATATACGTAGTTTTATTTCTATTGTGGTGTTATTCCCCAAAGAAACATAAAAATAATTCTAATGTCGTTGTTAGACAAATTCAGAACTCTGATTGGTATATCTCGTCTGGTTTTAGCTATAGCCCGTCCAACTAAGTAGTCATGAGCTGAGTGTACGGGCTTCACCATTCCAACGCAGCTCCCAGGATTGCTGTCTAGCTGCACATGAATAATCTATTCCGTTCGACCGGGAATTCTAGCTGAAGACTTTGCCAAAATTTTTATGGGCGTGACTTATGTGTTGACGGGCCGTGTCAATACAAATTCCTCATTTAGGAACCGAAGAACATCATATCTTGGCTCGAACATAAATCCATGCTGGCTAATTAGGTCTATTCCCAGTATAAAATCGTCCTCAATATTCGCTACCAGGACCCTATGCCGGATCATGTTGTCCCCTATCTGTAGCACGACATCTGCCTCACCCTGTATTGACATGGACTCGCCGGTGACTGTTCTGAGCTGGATGTTATTGGTAACTGCCGGATTTCTGATGTTCCCAAAACCCTGGACTTGGCAATGGACACAGCGGCGCCGGTATCGATGGTGATGGTAACTGCTCGCCCATTGATGGTGCCTCTGATGACTAGGCTGCCGCTATCTCTGCAAAATCCCCGGATGGATACTGTCCTGGGGGCTGGTGGAGGGTGAGTCAGCATTCGCCCCCTTATGCTGACTGGTTGGAGTTTCCCTGGTTCGTAAGGTCGGTTTGTTGGCTACCCCTGGTTGGTGATCGTTCCGGTAGCCTTACTCGGCAGTCACGTTGGAAGTGTCCTGTCCGTCCGCAGCGATAACATGCCCCTCTGGTGCCAGTTCTTTGTGACCGGTCTAATATTTTGTTCAGACCAGCCAGCAGCGCTTGAAATGGTGACTCTGACTCTTCCTGGTTGAAGGAAACTGCTCGGACCCTCGGCTTTGACATGTTCATGAAGGCCTCTACTTCCAAAGCCCGAAGTAGAGCTTCATTACTCTTCTTGACGCCACTTAGTCTTAGATTTCGTTGAACTTACACATCTCTGATGCCGTTTATGAAATTCTGTGTGGCCAACTGGTCTTTCGTTTCCTCTGGCAGGTCTGGATAGGACAAGTGAACTAACCGTCTAATCTCTGCTTCCAATTCTTGAAGACTTTCACCGGATTTTTGCGTTTTTCCACTCAGTTGGACTTGGTATACCTGGCTCAAAGATTGATTGTCGTATCGTTTGTCTAGGATGGCGATGATCTTGTCGAAATTGCCTTGTTCATCGACTGGAATGCTTTGGAGGAGTTCTAGATGAAATTACCAGAGAAGTAGATTTTTCTTGATTATCCCATCCATTAGCTGTAGCCACGGCCTCAAATTGCCGTTTATACATGGGCCAAGATGAACTGCCGTCGAATGTGGATGGTTTACTAAAGGAACCTTTGGTACTCACGGTGTTCTGGTATTTTCCTCGCTGTCCTGTTGCATTTTTTTGATTTCTGTTTCTACCTTGTTTTGAATGGCACTGATTTCAAATTTCACCTGGCTCTGTATGGAATCGATGTCATCTACTTTGGTTTCAAGGGCCTCCACATTATTTTTTAGGTCCTTTATGTCGTCGTTTATCTCTTTTATATCTGATTCTACTATTTGCATTCTTTCATTAACTTGTGATACTATTTTCATTAGTTGTTCAAATTGCATTTGTCTTTTTTCTTCAGTTATTTTAAATTCATTTCGTCGTTTTAATTCAGTTTGATCTTGTTTTTGTTCAAATATTTTAAAATCATTTTCTCGTTTTTCTTCAGATATTTTAAAATCAATTTGTCTCTGTTCATTCAATTTCGAGAATAATCCTTCAATTAAATGTTGTTTTTCTTCCATGGTAGTGACAAGATTTTCTAATTCTATTTTACGTTTTCCATCAAAAGATTTTACTAACCTTTGTTGAATTTCTTCTTGATGTTGTTTTTCCTACTTGTCACGTTTTTCTAGAATCTGTGCAATTTTTTCGTCTAGTCCCTCCGTAACCTGTTTGATAATTTTTCTGGTAGTTTCGTCGGTTTTTTCCATACTTCGTGTTTCCATAAATCAAATTACGCTTTCAACTGCACTTAATGCTTCACTTCTGACACCAAATTACAATATAGTCCGTGGGTTCAATTTAAAATTATTAAACTAATATGCACTTTCACTTTTCTAGAACTTTATTTACATTCAAACAGCTGATTTAAATACAATAACAATCCCATATACGCTAGTCGTCGCGGTATCACTTCTGGCGATCATGGTGTGCTTCTTTTATAACACCAGCGTCGAATTCTCCAGTAGAAATCATCATCGAGTCTTTTCGAGAATCGTATTTTTTATCTTAAAGCGTTTGTTGCCGTGCTGAAATGACACAGGGTCGGCTTTGGGTAAATTTCGTAACAATACCTACCCATAAGGACCATTCTTACCACCCAGCGTTGTACTATGCCAATGAAATCCTACATGATAACTATTGGCTAACGTAATAAAACCCATAGGACAGTTCCTTGAATTCCAAGTATACCGTTCTTGTCATTCAACCATCCATCGCACGAGAGTGAGGACTGGTGACGTCACAAACACGGGAGTGGAGAGCTGCTTGTATGAAGCCCCCTTTCAATTTTCTATGACGTCACATAAAACAGGTGCGAAGCTAGATACCTATAGCAATAATGTGAAATCAAACAGGTAACATTGAAATTTTGGTCTATTTCAGAACTTTTCGTTTCAAACTTTGTATGCTTAATGCGAAGTGGAGGACTGCTTGCATGCAGCCCCCTTTAACTTTTCTATGACGCCAAATAAAACAGATGCCGAGCTTGATACCTATAGCAATAATGTTGAATCAGACAGGTAACATTGAAATGTTGGTATATTTCAGAATTTTGGTTTCAAACTTTGTATGCTTAATGCTTGGGTCAGGTCTCCCATATTTCTATAGACAGGTACATCAGCTTGTGGCAACATACGGATTTGTACGTACAGCCGTTACGTCAGATTCTCATATATTTCACTAAGTTGCAAGAACAAAAATATTTATAACTTATTATTGCGTAGATGATAAAAATCCATAGATCTCTGACAACCATAATGGAGAGAGACGTGATTTGTATGAAATCATAGCGTTCAATGGTCAAGACAAAAAGTAACAGCTGGGGTGTTGTTGAAAAATTATATAAAGCAAACTCACGCAACACACAATACACAACGCGTGTCAAACACTCACACAACATCACCGCGGATGTGTATCACTCCCACAACATCATTGCGCATGTCTATCATCCATAAATCACTGCGCATGTCTAACATACATACAACATCATTGCACTTATCTAACGCTCACACAACATCATTACGCATGTCTAACACTCATACCACATTACTGCGCATGCCTAACGCTCACAAATCATTGCGCATGTCTAGCATCCATACAACATTACTGCACATATCTAACGCTCACAAAACATCACTGCGCATGCCTAATTTCACTGCGCACCTCTAACAATCAATCAAACTTCACTGTGCATGTCTAACACTCACACAACATCACTGCGCATGCCTAACGCTCACATCATTGGGCATGCCTAACATCAGTGCCCATGTTTAATACTCATGCAATATCACTGCGCATGTCTAACACTCACGCAACATCACTGCTCATGTCTAACACTCACAGGCCATCACTGCGCACGCTTAACGCTTAAACAACATCATTGGTCATGTCTAACGCCCATGCAACATCATTGCGCATGTCTAACGCTCATACAACATCATTGCGCATGCTTAACACTCACACATCACTGCGCATGTCTATCACTCATACAACATCATTGCGCATGACTAACATGCATACGTAATCATTGCAAATGTCTAACTTCACTGCGCATGCATAACACTCACACATCTTCACTGAGCATGTCTAACATCCATACACCTACACTGGGGAGGTCTAATACGTACACATCTTCACTGGGGGCATGCCTAACATCCAAACACCTTCATTGGAGATGTCAAATACTCGCACATTATGACTGCGCATTTCCTAAAAACAACATTCAGCAATCTTGTTACCGGCATGCCATTTCCATCATTCCCGTTCCCATTATTCCGTTTCTCAATATTCCGTTTCTAGCATTCCCGTTTAAGCACTCCCATTTCCATCTTACCTTTTGTCAGTTTGTCAGTAGTTTTAATTTCTTATTCTTTGTGAGCTGTTTGTCTATCCTTGTTTAGCCAAGGCTCTCCTTGTCTGGCTTGTATGAGGTTGGCTAACCCAGCGATATCCTCCCATTAAGTGTACACCTCCTATCTTATACAACTGGTCCCTAGGAAATAGACACCTGTCCTAGTCATTCTCTCTCTCTCTCTCTCTCTCTCTCTCTCTCTCTCTCTCTGTGTGTCTCTATATCGGTACACTTCTGCTGCCGGTCTTATGTACCCCACACACTGATTGGTGTTTCATTTATACACCAAATACTTTATTCCCGTATGCTGCATATCAACTCCCGGAGGTCCTACATCTAATTTCCAGACTTCCTTCATCTAATTTCGAGAATCCCTGTATATAATTTCCGCATTCCCGTTTCTATTATCCCGAATTTCCACATCTAATTCCCGAATCAATTATCCTGTATCTATTTTCAAACATTTCTAAACAACTTTGCCATTATGACCACACTCTGTATTTTTTTACATTCTGTTTATGGACATATTTTCCGAGACACCCTGTATATTTTTATCACTATATATATATATATATATATATATATATATATGTTTTTTTGTACGCCATCTATTGACATGTACCTTGTTTAATACAGGTCTCTGTCAACCATGGCTGTGTGACGACTGTTTACTACACTCAAGCTGTTTTGACCTTTGTCCGCTCGCCAACAGAGAATTCAAACTTGCACGTTTAGCAGGCTGCGAATTTTTTTTGACAAGGTTGTCGTGTCTCTACCCAACCGCTACCTGTTGCCTGTGACTGATATTATTACTACGCGTCTTAAACGGATTTTTATTCAATATACTATCAACTTTTAATATCTTTTTATGCAGTGGACTTGTTGGCACATATGCTTAGTGCTTACGTAGGAAACCGATGCACTAGGGTTCGATTCCCCATCACTGCTAGGGTTTTTGTAATATAACTATATACGGTTCCTTCCTTTCCTTATGATCATACTGTTTTTTTCCGTGCTTTATCTTTATTGTATTATATTTTATATATTCTCTATAAATTATATATTTACCACCTCCATGTTTATTTGTACTTTAATTTGGCGCTTCAACAGCACTTAACCTCGGTTAAGAAGCTGCATTATAGCGCATTAACTTCTTTAGTTTTTTTTCCTATATTGGATACTTTATTGTGCTTTATATTGTATTGTAACTCACAAGTTAATAAACGTCTTATTATTATTATTATTAATTATTTTGTACATCATTGAAATTTGGCCCGATTGAACAGATCACGTGGTGACTATTGACCAATGAGAGCTTGGTATGGCTGAGCACGTGGTAATTAACCAATGAGAGCGCTTCAAGTGATAACTGCTTATCTATTACGTCATAACCCGTCTGTGGTACAATACGTCAGCTGTCAACCGTGTTCCATACTTCTGACTATATGGCGTACCTGTCAGCTGTCAATGTTCCGTGCCATCGTTCTATACCATACGTCAATGCCCCAGACCAACGTTCCCTGCCATCGTTCTATGCCAGATGTCAACGCCCCATACAAATATTCCCTGCCATCGTTCTATGCCATACGTCACCGCCCCAACTCTATGGCCTTCCTGTCAACGTCCGTCGTTCTATGCCATACGCCCCATACCAACGTTCCGTCGTTCTATGCCACCGCGCCATCGTTCCTTGTCAGCGCTCCTGTCATCGAGGTTATTGACCCCCAGGCGATGGCACGTCCGGATGAGCCCGGGCGGTGTTATCTTATAATCAAGTGAGGGACGTGACCTTGAAAATTTTCCCAGGATCAAGTGCCGTCACTCCTGCTGAGACACCATGTTGGACTTATGCTATATTAGTGATATTTCATTCCTAATTTTTGTGTTGTCCCATGGGAATTTATTATGCGTACAGTTTACAAAAAAATCAATTATTTTCAGCCTACTTCGCATACTTTTTAATTAAAATTTACTATTGACATAAGGCAAGTATAGAGAGCTCATATGTAGAAAGAACGTGAGTAATGTATACTTCTAGAAAAATTCATCATATACAGGGTGATCAATTTGAAAAAATAAAATGCGTATTTTAGATGACGACTTTATTTAAATTTTGCTGACACTCTTAAAAATAAAAACAACACTTTTAAAATTATAACGATACAGTTTTATGTCGTCTGCACTTTCAAAAAAATCTATTACTAAGTTAAATCATAAAATTATATATTTAAGTAGTGACAAAATGCAGTTTTCACTAAAACTCAAAACGGTTTAAAACAGGCGCAGAGAAATATTTACAAAATTTGTTCAGAATCCTAGGCAAATTTTCATTTCATTTACCTGCAGCTTTCTCCTGACCAATTAATTTCTAGCCATCGAAACTACCAAATGCGAGAATTTTATTAAAAACTTTAGATGTCTAGTTTAATAATTTTATAATTATACTCGTATTTTCTCACAGCATTTGCTTTTTCTAAGAAAAGTATTTGAACATATTAAGGTTTTCCAAATTCATCGTTTAAATTTTGAGTTGGATGGCCTGCAATGTTAAGTATATAACATACTCACCACTTGTAATATATGCTGCGATTGTTGATTGTTGGGTCATCATGGAAGCCATTGCAAAGTATGCAATTCTATGGATGTCGTTAAGTAAATAGCTGTGCAAGTTAATTTAGAAACTTTGGATGTTTCTTGAGAACTCACAAGAGTAATCTCCAGAGGAAACTTTACGAATGTGATTGGAAATACGTTCTTCAGGAAAATATTAGGCTCCGCAACGGATGCAACTGATTTTAAAATTTCGTAAACCTTGATAAGTATTTTCGTATTTTCAAAGTATATAGGTTATGGTTTTCCGGGCTGTGGTGGAATCGTCGAGACCTACTACTTATTCCTGTTTGTTGATGCATGGCGTGACCTGATGGGCATGTGACAATCGATGAGACGAGGCCTAAGATTTAGCTGAAGGACTTTCCCACTAGTCCACCGGTATGGACACACACACACACACACACACATATATATATATATATATATATATATATATATATATATATATGTATACTTGTTAAGTTGTCACCTCCGTACAGTTTAAGAGGCTGTCTGACCTCCAGGTCTATCAGATGATATTTCTGTAAGATTGCTTTATATATGAGATGAGAGGGAGTTATTGTAACGGTTTAAATTTTTGTAATTTAAAATTTTATATATATATATATATATATATATATATATATATATATATATATATATATATATATAGTAGTAGATATACAAGATACGTAAGGACCTCATTTGCCGAGCATTTCAGGTGTTGTACTGACCTCCATCGGTGTTGCCTGATTTATGCTATTTGCTACACTTTCTACCAACGTAAGTAACGACTTCACATGTGATATGTAAATATTAAAGTTTCAAAACATAATATTTAAATTTGCAGAAATAAGAAGATTTTTAACTGAGGTATTTTATTACAATGATTTATCTACTACTGATATAAATCTATTTATTATTTAGGATATCAACTGTAGAAATATTATTATTTTATGTAATTCATAATTTATTAATTTTTTGCGACCAATGCGGCCTATTAAAAATATATGATAATAAGAAGAGTTCTTGGAAAATTTGTTATATCAATCAGTCTTTGTATTCCTTCACTAGAATGATAAACCTGAATGTTGAAAAAGGGGCAATTTAATTCAGTTATGTTATTATAGAGTGAGGACGCGTGGGTTGGAACAAATTCATTTAAAATTCAGGTTTGAAGACGCGAGATGTAAGACCGACATCTAGGATTTTCGAGAGAATCAGCACACAGAGATTCCGAATCTGGAGCCGTTCCGTGTAATTGCTGTTCTCCCTTAACTCCTACGACAGAATGTCACGATAAAATTTTCAGGTTACTTCACCTGTCAGAGATATTGCATACTCTCTTCGAGGTGTCATTCCTTTGTACGCAAGACAATATATATTATATATAAATATAATATATATTGTTTCTGGTTAGGGAACCTTCATCAGTTGCGCTTCCCACAATTGAATGTCCTCTCGAACACTTATTTATGCATTTGATGCATTTCGATAAATTTGAAGACGCGAGATGTAAGACCGACATCTAGGATTTTCGAGAGAATCAGCACACAGAGATTCCGAATCTGGAGCCGTTCCGTGTAATTGCTGTTCTCCCTTAACTCCTAGGACAGAATGTCACGATAAAATTTTCAGGTTACTTCACCTGTCAGAGATATTGAATACTCTCTTCGAGGTGTCATTCCTTTGTACGCAAGACAATATATATTATATATAAATATAATATATATATATATATATATATATATATATATATATATATATATATTTTAACCGACTTCCTAAAAGGAGGAGGTTATCAATTCGTGGCTTATTTTTTTTTTCGCTTTTTTTTGTATGTATGTTACCTGATTTCTTCTCCTGTGGTGCATTGTTTTGAATGAATATGGTCTTGTTTAATAGAGTATATATCCGGATTGGTGAAACCTCAAATTTTGGAAAAGAATTCTATTGGTAAAGTGATTAAATTTGTGAATGAACACATGCCTGCATGGAAATCGACCAACATACCTAAGCTAAGGTCGATTTTCATAAAACACTTCGTCGATGTGGATAGTTTTTAAGTGTAATCTATTAAAGAAGATTCCTAGGTGGTCTCATATCCTTTTCTGCGACTTACAACCAATATCCCTAATATTTCAGTCTATTTTTTGATAACTCCTTATGGATGTGTATAGTTTTTTAATGTTTAATCTATTAAGGAAGATCCTTAAGTGATCTCATATACTTTTCTGCGACGTCCGACTTGCAATTTTGCAGAAAATCGACGAAAATTCCAAAATTCTTATCAAAAATTTCATCGAAATGACATAACGGACATTTCCTCATAATTATTTTAATTCCAACGTAATAGTGCGGTAATTTTATGCACTGGATGTTTTAATTGTGAATTTGAAAATTTTCTATGTACATCTCTAGCATATAGGTAGTAAAGCTTGGTATTTTCGGCTTCTTAAATCAATGAGTACCAAGCTCGTTTTGTTTGTATACCAGGTAAATACCTATTTAAATGCAAATTTTTCCATTTTGCGAAGACGGTACTTTTAGTTGTCACATTCTCCCGGCCTAATAGAAAATTCAGTGACAATACATGCCAAACTTTAAACTGCTATTTGGTGCGTTTATAGACAGCAAACAAAATCACAAAGTAAAGTGATAGAAGGAGTTGCATTTATATGAAGATTGAAACAAAGGACGGACTAGAGTATATATGGGGCTTCTGGAACAAAATCGACCAAAAATACATGGAATTTCCCATAAGAGATTCTAACGTTAAAATTAGCGAAAATTTACTTCGATGACTTCGACGATCGCCAACGTGAGCGAGCCTGAATTTGTGGTTTAGAGGCGAGAAACGGCGTAATTAGCGACATTTTGGAGTGTAAATGTCATATTTAGGGGTGTTTTCATCATATTTAAGGCCGTTTTGGCATTAGGCGGGAATGAAATTCAATTGAGAGGGTGTCATTTGTTCCGCGAACGTGGGGGCCGCGTTCTTGGACTATAGCGGACTGCGGGGGGCTCCGACTACAGGTGTGTGGGCTGAAGGGGGCTCCGACTAGGAGCTGTGGGGGCTGAAGGGGGGCCGCGATTTAGGTTATGTTAGTGACAGCTGTCGAGGGAGGGGGCCGCGATTTAGTTTATGTTAGTGATGGCTCTCAACGAAGGGGGCCCGCAATTTAGGTTATGTTAGTAGAGTGACGGTAGTCGGGGGCTGTGATTTAGGTTATGTTAGAGGTTCGCGGGATGGGCTTGACAGGTTAGACAGCTGAGTGTTAGTTACGGCGTCATTTTGCGGCGTGGGTGTATTGCATGTGTCGCAGGGGTGCACGCCATCTGTTGGCGGTTGTGGTAGTTAAAAAGAAAAAAAGCTGTGGTAGGGTTTTGAGCCCGGGACTCTCGCATGGGAGTGATCGTTCCGAGCATCTAAGCTATATGGTTATTAATATAAGAGTTTCTTCGGGAGAATAGGTATCTGAGTGTTGAAGGTAAATTTTTAATATGTTAAAATTCAATCAATAGAGTATGCTATTAGTTTGTATGTATGCTTGATATGTGTAGTGATGTTGGCAAAGTGATAGACTGGCGCAGTGATATTATGTAACTAATAGAGATGTGCAGTAATGTTGTGTGACTGTAGACATGCGCAGTGAAGTTGTGGGAGTGTAAGACATTTGCAGTGATGTTGTTTGACTGTTAGACATGCGCAGTAATGTTATGTGTCTGTTAGACATGCGCAGTGATGATGCGTGAGTGTTAGACATGCGCAGGGATGTTATGTGACTGTTAGAACTGCGCAGTAATGTTGTGTGACTGTTAGACATGTGCAGTCATGTTGTGTGAGTGATAGACTTGCAAAAGGTTAAATTGTATATGAAAACGTAAACAAAAAAGCTATCGTCCCATAAATGAATAGAAATTTTGGCGGGAAGCTTAAAAATATGTACGAAAACGGTATTTAGATGTAGGTTATCAGAGTGGTAGTTTAACAGATTCAACTATCGAAAATGATAGTTGATATCTTATAGAAGGAATGCAAGGAACAATATAGTAGAAATGGGATAGTGGGAAACGAGATTACAGGCAACGAGATTGATGGAACAGGATAGAGGAAACAGTAGGTATATGCTTGAAGTTGGTTGGCAGAACGCCGGAAACGAAAATAGTTGGAACGATATAGCGGAGCGGGATGTTTGAAGTTGGTAGACTGAACGCTGGAAACGGGGATGGTATGTACGACCTACTGGGAACGGGACCAAAATAGCTGGAACAGGATAGTGGAAAGGAGCGCGCTGGATGGTTGGACCAGAGACGAAACAAATGGGTTGGAGCTACTACAAAAGCTAGAAACGGCTCGTAAAAATGACTGGAACCGTATAAATCGCTGCTGGAAATGGTTGAAACCACTACAAATGCTACACACGGTTCGTGGAAACAACTGGAACCGTAGGAACGGATGGTAGAATAGTTGGAGCCACTACAAAAGCTAGAAATGTCCCGTAGAAACGACTAGAAACTTAGAAATCTCTGGTAGAAATGGTTGGTACCTCTACAAAAACTAGAAACGTTCTGTAAAGACAACTGGGACAGTAGAAACGGCTGGTAGAATGGTTGGAGCCACTTCAAAAGCTAAAAACAACCCATAGAAACGACTGGGACAGTAGAAATCGCTGTAGGAAATGGTTGGAGCCACTACAAAAGCTAGAAACGGCTCGTAAAAACGACTGGAACCGTAGAAATCGCTGCTGGAAATGGTTGGAACCTCTACAAATGCTACAAACGGTTCGTGGAAACAACTGGAACCGTAGAAACGGATGGTAGAATGGTTGGAGCCACTACAAAAGCTAGAAAAAGTAAAAGCAACTGGAACGATACAAACGACTGAACCCGTTAGAAATAATTGAATGGTTGAAGTAAGGGCGTTGCAAAGGGTAGAAATGTTTGAAACCGTTACAAAGGCTAGGACCGTAGAAACGACAGGAACCGTAGAAACGGTGGTTAGAAATGATTGAACTGTTGAAGCAGAAACGTTGCAAAGGGTAGAAATGGTTTGAAACAAATCCGTAGCTAAAAGTATAGACCAGGAACGTTGGAAATGTGATAGTAGGAATAAATATATAACGTTTTCTAAGCCAGCGGTAGGAACAAACAAATCTTTTCTAAGACAGGTACTCAAAGCGTTTTTTCTAGGTTCACAAAAATTTAGTCAGCAAAGAGAAATCATCAGTCTACTACAATCAAATGTTTCTATCACATATAACTTTTTCTAAGACAGAGGTCAGTACAAACAAATCTTTTCTAAGACAGGTACTCAAAGCGTTTGTTTCTAACATACATAAATCTTTTTTCTAAGACAGGTGCTCAAAACTTTATCATTAATCGGTTATTAGTTATAAGATTTTTCTAAGCCAGAGCTCGGAACAAACTTTTTTCTGAGACAGAGCCGCGACAAACAAATCTTTTTTAAGACAGGTACTTATAGCTTTAACTTCAAACCTAATTTCAGTACATAGTTATAAACTTGTTTCTAAGACAGGTACTAAAAAACTTTGGCATTAAAATTAAATTCAGTACTTAGCCATAAATTTTTTCTAAGAGAAGACAACCAAGAAAATCCAATCAAAATTTGATGTTATGGCATAAATATGTAATGTACAAATGTTTCAATGTTGAATGAGTAATAGCAATGAAATAAATAAATAATATATATATATATATATATATATATATATATATATATATATGTTCGTATACATACCCATATATTTTTTTCAATATTCAAACACAGATCCACTACGAATAATATTTATCAACCAGTTCTCTATTTTACACACTGAAACACCACCAATAATTGCAGCAAAAAATACTCGAGAATTAAACATTATCCAAATAAATATCACCAATTAATTTACTTAATAAATGTCGATTATAATATTTTATTTTTCATACCGAAACACCATATTGCGACAAAATACGCGAGAATTATCCCATCTAAATATCATTCTCCAATTAATATACAACATCGGAAAATAAATAGCCCCGATTATAAATATATCTGTATGGCCCGGAAGAATTATAATTCAACGACGACAATAACAAACATAAGGAAACTAAACCACAACTACATATGTAGATAAAAAAATTGTTTTGTCACATTTAATGAATAGAACAGAAAATGTGATATAAAAAATTAAATAATTTGTAAGAACTTATGGAAATATACCGGGATGGACAGGCAGGTTGGTTTAAATAAAAAATATTATTCTACAAGGATTAACCTTCAAAATAGCGAATTTATTGTTAAATAATTATCGATTCGAATTGGGATGCAACTCGATCATTACTTATTCAAACCCATATTTTTATTTATACAAGGAAGATAGGAAATCTGCTAATAGTTGAGAACGTAAAAAACACAGCTTGAGATATTCCGGTGGATATATTGCATATATGGAAATAATTCTAAGGACACATTTAACAAATGTAAATTGTATTTTCATTAAAGGTCATCATAAATCTAATTTCCTTATCAATAAATTGGAAGAAATGAATTTGGGCGAAATTAACATTATTAACATCGAAAACACTAGACGAACAAGCAGACTGAAGGGTAGTCAGCAGCAACTGTCATCAGACTGTTGGGATGGTAAACAGTTGGAATGTTGAGAAAATTGCTGGAAATGATGGTATTCGTATTGGCTGATTAGAAGATTGCATGGACAGAGTTACTAGTCAACCACAGCTAAAAATGTGATACTAAATTGCCACCAGTTTTCCTACCAATAATTTGTCACTGGAAAAGGTCACTAGACACAGACGCAACTGGCGTGAACCAAACCACAACCAAATCAGCGCTGTAGAAATGACATAGAAAAAAATTGTCTCATAGGATGAAGAGCGTCCTGGGATAGGAGGAACCTGATTCGTAGCTAGTCAACAACAGCTACAAATGTGATATTCAATTGCCACCAACTCGTGTTATCCAATTATAATTATTGGTCAGCATCGATCTCCATCACACCAAATAACGGAAACATAATCCATAAGTTTATAAGCATATTCTATGAAATTGAAAAGTTTACTCCAGGCACATATATATTGAATCATTATGCTAGGATATTGCTTTAAAAATGTCAACGTACAAAGCAGCTACCTTCAAATGATATACCATTGAAATAAATTGTAATCAGGAGCAATTCAATCATACATACTTTAACAATAACATATGAATAAAAATTTTCTGTAATGCGATAAACTCATGATTGGTAAAGTAATCCATATAATGAATACAATGTATGGAAAAGTCGCTTACTTTCTTTGATGAACTGTCTCAAAATGATTTAGGACAAAGAGAAATATTTTAGACAAAAGCATTCTGCACTGGAACTACATTATAAAAGCTTTCGATCCAACTTTCATGTAGTGAAAAGATTTCCACTGCACCAATGCCACTCTTTAAAATAATTCAAGTGAGATTGTTCTATTTCTATTTAAATAAAAAACTAGACGAGTACTAGTTACCGGGAATATGTCTATAACATTATAGGAACGGTGTTTCGTTTGTAAAATTTTGAATGCAGTAAGATCATTATTCGCCATTCAACTAGTTTGTTGATACCAAACAAAAACGTAAATAACTCGCTGGGCTTTTAATAATTCTGTTCAGGCATTCATACATTAAATGAGTGAACTAATGAAGTCTTTCTATAACGCTTACAAAACCAGCAATGATAGTTATTATAATAAGAAAGTTAAGCAGAGTCATTAAAATCTCTCGCATAGACCTATGCAGGAGGCATATGAAAGAGATGGAATGAAACAAAACTAGCTTGGAAGCCTATACAGTGATCAATAATTCTGTTTGATAACACATACATTTTATAGATTTGGAGTCAAAGTGCTTTGTCCATCTGTCCCTTTCCAGCCAGCAACTAAATGTAGCTTGTGTGTACATAACACTCAGATGTTTTTGTACAATTTACAGCAAGAGCTTTGAAATATTTGCTAGATATACACTGAAAAATGTCTAATGCTTTTATATAAAACTTAAGACCTATTCTTTAGCATGGACAATACAATCTAGAATCATCAAGAAAGCACACGCATTAAAATCAAAAAATAACTACATCGGGAGGAGATTCATCAAAAATGTCTTCTAATCTAATAGTTGTCTCAGTTGATACCATCTAACCACTCTATGACGTCATAAGCTTCAAACAGGGCTATTTTTACGAGCCATTTCTAGCTTTTGTAGTGGCTCCAACCATTTCATACAGCGATTCTACTGTCCCAGTCGTTTCTATGGGTTGTTTTTAGCTTTTGAAGTAGCTCCAACCATTCTATCAACCGTTTCTACTATCCCAGTTGTCTTTACAGGACGTTTCTAGTTTTTGTAGAGGTACCAACCATTTCTACCAGAGATTTCTAAGTTTCTAGTCCTTTCTACGGGACATTTCTAGCTTTTGTAGTGGCTCCAACCATTCTACCATCCGTTTCTACGGTTCCAGTTGTTTCCACGAACCGTTTGTAGCATTTGTAGAGGTTCCAACCATTTCCAGCAGCGATTTCTACGGTTCCAGTCGTTTTTACGAGCCATTTCTAGCTTTTGTAGTGGCTCCAACCCATTTGTTTCGTCTCTGGTCCAACCCTCCAGCGCGCTCCTTTCCACTATCCTGTTCCAGCTATTTTGGTCCCGTTCCCAGTAGGTCGTACATACCATCCCCGTTTCCAGCGTTCAGTCTACCAACTTCAAACATCCCGCTCCGCTATATCGTTCCAACTATTTTCGTTTCCGGCGACCAACCAACTTCAAGCATATACCTACTGTTTCCTCTATCCTGTTCCAGCAATCTCGTTGCCTGTAATCTCGTTTCCCACTATCCCATTTCTACTATACTGTTCCTTGCATTCCTTCTATAAGATATCAACTATCATTTTCGATAGTTGAATCTGTTAAACTACTACTCTGATAACCTACATCTAAATACCGTTTTCGTACATATTTTTAAGCTTCCCGCCAAAATTTCTGTTCATTTATGAGACGATAGCTTATTTGTATACGTTTTCATATACAATTTAACCTTTTGCATGTCTATCACTCACACAACATCACTGCACATGTGTAACAGTCACACAACATTACTGCGCAGTTCTAACAGTCACATAACATCACTGCGCATGTCTAACACTCACGCATTATCACTGCGCATGTCTAACAGACACACAACATTACTGCGCATGTCTAACAGTCAAACAACATCACTGCAAATGTCTTACACTCCCACAACATCACTGCGCATGTCTACAGTCACACAACATTACTGCACATGTCTATTAGTTACATAATATCACTGCGCCAGTCTATCACTTTGCCAACATCACTACATATATCAAGCATACATGCAACCTAATAGCATACTCTATTGATTGAATTTTAACATATTAAAAATTTACCTTCAACACTCAGATACCTATTCTCCCGAAGAAACTCTTATATTAATAATCAAATAGCTTAGATGCTCGGAACGATCACTCCCATGCGAGAGTCCCGGGCTCAAAACCCTACCACAGCTTTTTTTCTTTCTAACTACCACAACCGCCAACAGATGGCGTGCATCCCTGCGACACACGCAACACACCCACGCCGAAAGATGACGCCGTAACTAACACTCAGCTGTCTAACCTGTCAAGCCCACCCCGCGAACCTCTAACATAACCTAAATCACAGCCCCCGACTACCGTCACTCCACTAACATAACCTAAATCGCGGGCCCCCTTCTTTGACAGCCATCACTAACATAACCTAAATCGCGGCCCCCCTTCAGCGCCCACAGGTCCTAGTCGGAGCCCCCTTCAGCCCCCACACCTGTAGTCGGAGCCCCCCGCAGTCCGCTATAGTCCAAGAACGCGGCCCCCACGCTCGCGGAACAAATGACACCCTCAATTGAATTTCACCCCCGCCTAATGCCAAAACGGCCTTAAATATGATGAAAACACCCCCAAATATGACATTTACACCCCAAAATGACGCTAATTACGCCGTTTCTCGCCTCTAAACCACAAAATCAGGCTCGCTCACGTTGGCGATCGTCGAAGTCATCGAGGTAAATTTTCGCTAATTTTAACCTTAGAATCTCTTATGGGAAATTACATGTATTTTTGGTCGATTTTGTTCCAGAAGCCCCATAGCTTATATACTGTCTAGAATGATAGTGGTCCGTAGGCAGCCGTATATACAGGATGGTTGGAATATAGGGTGGACTGGACGTTTGGTGGTATAAAAATGTTGGAAAAAATGTGAAATTAAAATTATATAGGTTGATTAAAAAACTGTTATATGATGTGGACATAAGCAAATTATATACAGGATGGTTGAAATATATGCTGGAGTTGAATTATATTTATACAGTGTGATTAAAAAATTGGTTCTTTTATAGTCCATAAGAAGTTGCATAAAGTGTGGAGAGGAATTAATGTTACACAGGGCGATAATATAAAATGTTAAAAATGAAATAATTTATGGGGTAGCCCACAAGGAGTTATATACTATGGTTGAAATATCGGACGGATTTGACTCCGTAAATATGGGATGGATTCTACTCCGTCCTATAGTTTACAGAAGGCAGCTAACAAATTTATGTTTGTGCGTGGGCAGGATGGTTGGTACATAGGTTGGATTGGAATTATCTATAGTTATACAGGGTTGTCAAAAAAAGTTGAAAAAAAGTTACGTGACGTAGTCCATACGGCATAAATATATTTTGGGCTTATTAAGTCAACGCATACTAGTACATTTTATTCGTAAAGATTTACGTGTCAGTTTAAATGAGAAAGTATAATTGTGTAATTTTGAGCCGTTCGATGTTACCTGGTTCTGTCTATTCGCCAACAGTGCGAGATTATCTTGACAAAATTTCCCAAGTAGATGGATCGCAAGGAGAGGTAATATCGAATCTAAGCCCGTTATATTTTTATCTTTTAGGTTACGTGAAATCGAAAATCTACTTCAATAAGCCGGAAAATATGAAGGAATTAAAAATACAATTAGAGCTGAAATACAAAGAATCCTGCCACAAACGCTAAACGAAGTTAATGGTTAACAATTCGAACATTTAATTGGATATGTTGATGATTTTTTTTTCAATTTTGAAAGAAATGTAATTTTCTTAATCCTTAATTTTCGGTATTGTACAAGAAAAATACTTAGAATTCAATGCAGAATTCATAAATAAAATAAAAAACAAATGTTTCAATTTGAAAAAATAAAGTTGATGGTTGCATTTAATTACAAAAACGTCATGTCAAAAAAAAACGACGTCCGAGGGTTTTTCCAAACCACCGACACCTGAATTTGAAATGAATTTCTTCTAACCCACCCGTCTCCACTGTATATTTGGTGAATAAATTAATACTAGAAATATAATTATGAAGAAGAGGTAGATTAAAATTATCCGATAATGCATTTCTGATACTTTCTACCCTTACAATTTTACGGCAAACTTGTTCTATATGAGATCGCATACACAGCAATTTATATTGCGTAATAATCACAATTTTTTTTGAAGTTCTTATTATTCCCTGTGAGTCGCTGGTTTGCAATTTTGAATTATAAATTTGTAGTCTGTTAATTAAAATCAGAATTATTTTGCAATTAGCCATATTATTTCTGATTTGTTACTATTCACAATATTGTTTAAATTTATGTTCATTGGGTTTTAACAAACTTTATTTCATACAATGGCCTTAAATTGTTTATAATGCGATTAACAAAACAAAACTCAATAATCTGACAGAGTCCACAAGTACCGTGTTTAAAGAACAGCTCGTAACCCATTATTTTCTGAATAATCTGTGCTTCAACTTGAAAACTGTCTAAGTTATGGATTTTTCAAATATCATTAATGTTAGTGGTTATTCCAGTTTTTCCCTGTAGGTAATGCTCCGATCATGCTTTACAAAAATTAATATTATAACGTTTTTCACTTTTTTTTACAAATATTCTTTTGGAAGCATTGCTATATCGTCAATAATTTACAAATTATAAAGGAAAAAAAGTTTAATATTGTTTGTTTTGCTTTATTGTCGAAAAATTAAAAATTAAAGGTATTGGTTGGTAGCTGATGCATTTATTATATTATTCAACAATCAATTTAAAAATAGAAAGGATTCCGGCTTTCTAGTTCGAGAGTCTCTGTTTGTTTAAACCGAGAACACAAAACTCAAATTCAAAATATGAAGAGCGAAGCTGAAACGAAATTTATTAAATACAGATAATTTAATGAATGAGGCAGGTTTAGATAAAAATCAAAAGCGCATTATATCAATAAATTCAGAGAAATAAAAACGAAACAAATTTCATTTAATTAAAAATGCTGAAATATTTTTGAGATATATAAAGAAAGAAGAGTATAAAGAAATGTCGAAGCACACATAAAATATTTGAATGATGTTATGGCAGTTACACACTAACTAAACTCCCTACATTTTACAACAATATTTAGAAAAATACGGCTCGAATTTTGGAATTTTATATAATTTATGGTCTGTATCTGAGATGTAAAATCTACTTATAATTAAATGTGTAGAAGTAAAAAAAAGTTTTCACAATTATTCTAAATAGAGGACCGACTGTAAATGACATATAGAATTTGTTTTGTGGTTGTAAACAAATTGGTTCAAAGGCAGTAAGAGTACTCACCCCCAAAACTACCTCCTAAAGTTCACATATTATTTAGCATCACATTCCTAATTATATTTTATTTAGTATTTCCGTTTGTTGTACATTGATAGTCATATCCATCTATTTAAATTAATTTTATATGCAACCAAAAATTGGTAATGATCGACGGGAAGTATATTTCGTAACAAGCTTTCGGTTCCATCGTTCAGTCCCAGTCTTTTTAAAATTAAATAATTTGGTCAAGTGCGAGTTGGACTCGCATACTTAGGGTTCCGTACCACCAAGATTCGAATATTCCAGTTTCAGACACGCAGGGCATGAGTGCATTTTCTTATACTTACCCTTACATCTTTTAAAGGAAGCGTTTTAAATTTATAAAAAATATACACTTTGATTTTCCAAAAATAGACTTTTTATTTTATCTGCTTTAGGATTCGCTTGATTTTTATCACAATACATATGTATTAAATTTTCTAATTTGGCCCCCAAAAAGTAACATTAGAGTTTTATTTTACTAATAAACTTTCAGAAATGCCTGGAGGCCAAATAATAGAATTAGGGATTTTTTTCATATTTTTCCTATAAACAAAAACAAATGAGGTCTTAGAGTTTGGGGAATAACGGTGAGAATGGATAATTCTTTGAAAATATTTTTTTAATATATTTTAAAATATTCATTTTAAAAAAATTAAAAAAATATATTTGTGCCTATTGGTCATAATGAGCCCTGGGATGTGATACATTACATGACCCGTTAGAAGCAATTATAATTTTTTATTTTCCATTTAATTCTATAATTTGCCCCCCAAAATGAATATTAGGAGTTTCTTCTTATTTTTCCAGTAAAGTTCAGGTGAGGGGCTATACCTCCATTTTTTTCAAAATTTTCGAGCTTATGGTTTCGATGATAAGGGGGGGAAATGGGTAAAATTTTTTATATTTTTGTTAATATTTTTTAATTAATTTATTTTAAAAATATGAAAAAATATATTTGTTTTCGTCATAATGAGCCCTCTCATTTGATATATAACATAATGGGTTAGAAACAATTTTAATATTAATTTTCCATTTAATTCTATAATTTGCCCCCCCCAAAATAAATATTAGGGGTTTCTCCTTAATTTTCCAGTAAAGTTCAGGTGAGGGGCTATACCTACATTTTTTTTCAAAATTTTCCAGCTTATGATTTCGGAGATAAGGGGGGGGGAATGGGAATTTTTTTTTATATTTTTGTTAATATCTTTTAATTTTTCTTATTTTAAAATTTTGAAAAAAAAATATTTGTTTTCGTCGTAATGAGCCCTCTCATTTGATATATAACATGATGGGTTAGAAACAATTTTAATTTTATATTTTCCGTTTAATTCTGTAATTGGCACCCCAAAATTAAAAGTAGAGGTTTCTCCTTATTTTTCCAGTAAACTTCCGGTCAGAACCTATAAATCTATTTTTTTTCAAAACTTAACGTTTTATAGTTTCGGAGATAAGGGGGGGGATGGGTAAATTTTGGTATATTTTCGTTAATATCTTTTTAAATAATTTTTTTTAAATATGAAAAAAATATATTTGTGTTCCTCAGAATGAGACCTTTCATTTGATATATTACATGATGCGTTTGAAAAAAATTTTATTTTTAAATTTTTATTTAATTCTATAATTTGCCCCCCAAAATTAATATTAATTGTTTCTCCTTAATTTTCGTGTAAAGTTCGGGCAACGCTCTATATTTCCTATTTTTTTTAAAATTTTAGGCTCAGTAGTTTCGGAGATCAGAGGGGGAACGGTCGATTTTTTTAGTTTTTCCCCCAGAAGTACCCCTAAAATCAAATTTTTTTCTTTTGCGATATGTACTCCTGATCGGGTCACCAAACTATACACTGATACCAAATTTCAACCTCTTCCGTCTAGTAGTTTAGGAGAAAATGGCTGTGATGTGACAGAGGCAGAAATCCTGAGTGATATTATAAGGGTATCCGTACAATGTATATACGGAACCCTAAAAATATATCTAAATCTGTGTTTTATTTAGTGGTGTCACGGTTAGAGAGGAACAAAAGACCATCTATCAAACTGTACGCCACTGGTTAAATTAATTTAAATTGCTTCTTTACAACAATTGCCTTTCAAAGTTTATTAAAAATGTAATGTGATGAAGTTTTCGCCAATATTCGTTTTTGAATTTTAAAGATTGACCCTCTAAATCTGGAATATCAGTGGTGTAAAGATTTATTAAACAAACTCTCAAGGCTGTAGCTAGAAAAATATTTTGGGGAGGGGTGATTACTTTAGCCATTTTTTTTAATATTGTGGACTGATTGGGACCGCAAAAGTTAGTTTTCGATTCAGTATAGTTGCAGTATATAAGGGATGTATAGAATAAAATAATATATTTTCATGAAGGAACATGTTAATTCATTAAAATTGAATCTTCAATTCCCAAATTTCGTTTTGAACCTCGAACCCTCCCCCCCTGGCTACGGCCTTGTAAACCATATTTACTTTTGTTTTTCCTATTGATCATACCAATTTACCTTTTTTGGGACATTTTATGAGTTGGCTTAGCCATTATACAGTGCTATCAATTCAAAACTAGCCACCCAAAATAATTTGTTAAACATCCTTAAAAGAAAAAGACAAAAAAACAAGTTTTTTATATATAGGAGGGCTACATTTTACATGTATCGGCCACCCTACAGTTTCAACCCTTAAGCGGGGGTGAATATAATTTCTTTAAGGTTAAATACAAAGGGGTATCATGTGATACCTTTTTTTAAAGATCTCATAACAAGGTAACAATTATTACAGCGAGAAACTAGTACAATTTGGAACTGAAAATCGAAAAAAGTTGTATTAATGCTATGAAAGAACTAATAACTGTACTAGTGAAGTAATGAGATTAACAGATAAAAAAATCCGAAAAACAGAAGGATACCCATATAAAGCCCCTGACATTTTAGAAATACAGATGATTTCCAAAGGAAGACCAGAAGTTCTCATGGAAGAAATGGAGTCAGCGGTCAAAAACATAAAGAATGACAAGACAATAGAGAACGTCGGAATGTCGCCCAATTATTTTCACAATATATAGAAACCAGGCACATACCACAGAAGAGAGGCAGAAAGAATCCATTTTCAGTTAGAGCACGATAAGTCTTCTATCGGTAGTCTAAAAGTGTTTACTGAAAGTAACAAATACCAACTCAGTAACCACTCGCCTTGATTTTGATGGACTTCGAGAAGGACCATCACTAGATTATCGAAGGCGAGCAGAATGTCGATAGACCATGTACATAAACATTGATTAATATGCAGGATTTTCATTTCAAAACTAGCCACCCAAATTATTTTTTAAAATATCTTTAAAAGGAAAAGACAGAAAACACATTAATTTATATTTCCGGGGGGACACATTTTACAGGTATCGGTCACCCTGCGGTTTCAGCCCCTAAGCGGGGATGAATATCACTTCTAAAAGTTTAAATACAAAGGAGTATCATGTGATATTTTGTTTTAAAGTTCTCTTTTGATCCATCCTTTGTTACAATAAGATTATTTTTACAGAGTAATATCATTTTAAACCTTCAATGTAAAATAATTATTATTTTCTATGTATTTATTATTAATATTGTATAAGCGTTAGAATTACCTTCTACTTAAATTAAAAGTTTAAAATGTCAAGGTGCGTTAGGTCGGGAGATGTCTCATTAAGCCAATTTCGTACAGGCAAGGCTCATAATCTGGAGGTGCTCCCTCCTGTTGAAAAAATAGTTTTTCTTCGTCTAGCAACAAAGTTCCTTCTTGATTTATTCAGTTTTCTAAAGATTCGGTTATAAGGGTATTAATACATTTTCTAATAATAAGTCCAAATACAATTCTCCAGTTAAATTTTCTTCCACGAATAAAGAATCTATAATTTTATTATTTTATATGTTGGTTGTTCTCTTCTTGAAAAACTTGTGGGTGGGTATTGTTCTAGTATCTACAATTGTTTAGTGGCAAATCCATTTAAAAAAAATCCTGCTTCGTCAGAAAAAGAAATATTAAAAAAATAGAGTCTGCATTCATAATCATCCTCAGCAAGCTGTAAAAAAGCTGTATTTTGTAGGGAACGGATTAATTTAGGCATGACGTTTTATGCACAGAGCCGACAGAAATATTTGTTAACCAGTTAACCTTGAGAAATTTATGAACTAAATCCAACACATAGCTACTAATGGCCAATATTCTTATCGGGATGTCTCTGATGAAAAACATGAGCAGTTCTGCGTGCACCGAGTTTTTCTTTCCCATAAATATATATTATTTCAATTCTTCCTTGTAAAGCATAAAACATAGTCGAAATTTGATGGTTAGTTTTTAACGCAACCACTACCTACTAATAATAAATTTGTTACATTTACACTCACAAATATCTTTCGCATAAACATTTAAAGATTTTGTCTCACTTGTTTATCTCGGGAATTATTCTCACGCTTTTTTGTAATTACAATTAAAAATATGATTTTTTTACGATTTCTAGGTCAATACTCTGTAAAAAATAATCCGATTTAAAAAAATAATGTGTCAAAAGATTGGCAAAAAGAGGTTTCAGATAATACCCCTATGTATTTAAACTTTTAGAAGTGATATTCACCTTCGGTTAAGGGTTGGAATGCAGGGTGACTGATACGTATAAAATGTGTCCCCCGTAAATATAAATTAAAATGTTATTTTTATTTTTCTTTTAAATATATTTTATAAGTTATTTTGGGTGGCTAGTTTTGAAATGAAAGCCCTGTATATGTTATGGACCAACTAATTAATTGGACACTACCGCTAATGCCCGGGCTTTTGGAAAAATGATTTGACAAAAACATAATATCTATTTAAATCATTAAGTACCCCATACATAAAGTCAAAGTAAAAAATAACATATTTTATTGTTATTATTTTTTCTGAAATGAAATCAAAATTTAAAACTCTAGTAATATAAAACTTCTTCGTTTTGTAGACCATCTTCCCTATGATTAAAAACACACAATTTAAATAATAAGGTTAATAATTTGTACTTATTATGAAACGGTTCTACATTTAGAAACTACTAATTCTTAGCTGTTAAAAGTCAAATTAAAAATATAAGACAAATAACACAAAATGGTAAGTAAAAAAAATAAGGAACACGATGTAGTGAGCAGTGAAGCAATTGTAGTCAGCAGTCAGTCATCGCAGGGCATTTGTCCTCCCTTGTATTTCTCCTCCCTTAAGGCATCTGTATTATACTTTGCCCAACCAGTGGCAAATCCAAGGGGGGCTCAAGTCCCCCCTCCCAAGCATCTGAGTTTTTTTAGCGTTTATTTTGCTAAATCCTACCTACAGCTGGACCAAGCCTCCCATCCCCTCCATTATCACAGCAGTATTCATAATGCCCAGGCAGTTGGATAAATAATGAAGTTTAGATAATATCACTTGTCCCGACGTAACTTGCCATTATCCATAATGCCCAAGCATTACAAATAATGTCCTCATTAATCACTCCTATTTTCGCGCACGCTAGGCGAGTTAGGTTATTTCACATATTTATCTTGAAAATTTTTCAATATGGCAATATTCACATCGCTTAAATTTTTAGATTTTTTTCAAATCCATTTTAACATTATCATTCATGGGCGAAAATTATATGGCAACAAATTCTTCTAAAAATAAATTATTTTCGGATTTAATATGATCAGCTAGTTTTCGTTTCAGGTTTTTTGACGTTTTATTGCTATTTTTAACGTTTTTGATGTTTTATACATTTTACATTTATGATATTTTTAATATTTTTGAGTTTTATGACGTTTCATTTATTTCTGGTATTTCTGATATTTTTGTATTTTTTCACATTTTTGTATTTTCACTCATATCTTAATTTTTGGCGTTTTTTTAGATTTTTCTCGTTTTATGTTTTTGACACAATAACTTTGATAATCTTGTCAAATTTTGTATTATTCTGATGTTTTGGTGTATTTAATATTCTTAATGTGTGAAGGTTTATACATTTTTTTTTTCATTTTTTGTTACTTTATACGTCTTAGCTATCATTTGAAAATTTCAACATTTTCTAATTTTTAAAAATATTGCCTGGACTAAATCTGATAGTGACCCCACCCCCTCACTACTGGCAAACATTTAAGAACAGGTTCAATTTATCACCTCTCATGCAATGAATTAATACTCTGCATTCCATTTATCGGCTACGTGATGATCGTTAAGTTACTAATTCATTTCTAGTCATTTAAGGAGAAGTGCATGTATACCAACTTTCGCGCCTGCATCTTTTTTGTTGCTAAAAAATTGTGGACACCCATCGTCTTCCTGCAATAACAGAGTTTTCGTATAATGCCCCCTATCGTATACCTGAATGTTCACAATTTGATAAAACTCTGTTAATTTTAGAAGAGTATGTTATATCAAGATTGACACCAGTATTATTTTCTATTTCGGATATATTAAATTCTTTCTAAAACAATAGTAACCCCCTTTTCATCCATTTTGACTCAACCTCCTAATTCTTTACTTCAGTTTCCGGAAAAATAGTAAATTTTTGGAAAAAAACATTTCCCCTCCTGACCCCCATGAGTTAATTAAATTTTTGCAGAATGACGATACTTATTATTATTTGTTTGGAGAGAGAAGAATATACACCAATTTTCACGTCTTTTTTTTCTGAATAGGGACAATCTAATCAGCTGGCGACATGAAATATACTTTACAAACTACTCTTATACAAATCAAACATACTAAAAAAATCATAAAAATAGGTCGAGCCTTTTCGGGGGAGTTCGACTACAAACACCGTGACATGAGATTTTGTGCAAATTTTATTTTTATTTATATTTAAGAATGTATTAAATAAAGTTTAAAATTTTGGGGCCTTAGCTTTTGATGACTCTTTTTTTCTTACCTCAGGACTTGGGTTCGGGGTTAATGTATCTATTTAATTAAACTATTGATTTACTGATAACACGTATGTGTTATTTTATCAACAATATTTATTGAAACCTAATTTTCTCAGACTATTAATATGTTATTATTTAATCATTGCCACTATACTGAACTCATAACTATTATTTATTGTGACATTAGACTTTTTTTAAATTATATTTACCAATCAATTTTTTTTCTGGATATGGACATGAAATATATTTTACAACCTATTGTCGTTCCTATCAAATATGTATAAAAAAACATGAAAATCGGTGGAGCCGTTTTGGAGAAGTTCGATCACAAACAACGTATCACGATATTTTTACATATTAGATATGCCTTTATTTTAAATAATGCTACTATATAAACCGCGATTGCTCTAAAACGCATATTCTGACATTCATAAAAGTCATAATAAATATTTGTTCAAATCGGATTTTGAAAACTCAAGTATAGTAGAAATATAATTTACATCGGTTTTTTGAAAAGTAGTATTTTCAGTATTCATGTCATATTTATTTTCTATTTGAAATCTGAAAAAAATAATAATCATTGTTAGGTGTTCTATTATATGAAAGTTATGTATTTCTGCAACAAATTATTAAAGATGAAGTAGTCACGTAGTTTTGATAAACGACTATAATTCAAGATTTAAAGTGATATTTATTACGAAATAAATAATAGTGTGTTTCAAGCTCATTTAACCACGGTGAATAAACAGCGAGAGGATGTTTGTTTCCACAATGTGCACTCCTTTGATTTCGCCCTTAGGTATATTCAGTCAACCCCAATTATATAAATAAATTCCTAACAACTAAAATTAACCCATCTACAATCTTAAATCCCACCCAAAATCGAAAAAGTTGAATATTTTCATAAAATAGCATAACCCATGAAATCTAAATTTGCAATAAAGACCCAAAACCTTATTAAACGACTGAATAATTTTACATTTAATTAGATCGAGTTCTCTAAAATATAAATTACTATTATTAAAATCTGTAAAATTAAATTAAAAAATATATCGCTTATCTCTACCCACAGCGAATTTCAATATGAGATGTAACAGAGATGCTCTGTTACGCATTTTCGATTTCACAAGAAGTAGAAGAAGAAGACCTGATAACAAGTTACCGTTCAAATTCACAGCGTTGCTAAAATTTGGAGGTTACAACGACGAACATACAACCCGGAGGTCAGAACTCACTTATTGTATCACTCTTAGGCAACACTAGCTCCAGTGCTGAACCGTTGAACTAAATGGACGACTCGAGGATCTTTTAGATGCGTTTAAACCTCCACTAAAATTTTGCTGATTTTACATTCTGTTACCATACAATCCATAAATATTCTCAAATAAAGGCAAATCGTTGTGACCTCCAAAATCGGAGGTAGTAGCGTCATATATGAGGTGACAACGTATATCATATAATGGCTTCTGAGGCCACAACGATACCTTTATATATATATATATATATATATATATATATATATATATATACATGTATGTATATATAGCCTTCTGCTTTCGTTTCTAGTTACTCGAATATCGAAACGTCGTCATTTTACCATCGATCCCGGCAAAGATCAGTTGTCAACTACGTGGATGAATGCCCGGAAACCACCTAACAAATTTAGTGCCCGCGAAAACTTAAAAACAAATATATATATATATATATATATATGTTATATAAGTTTATAACACGAACTTTGTGTGAACTTGTGTAGCAACTATATTTCGTCGTTCCCAGCTGAGTCAGCGACACGTGGAGTATCACGTTACAGTACCGCCGAGCATCCGTGAGAATCGCCGTGTCGACAGTGCTGATTCATCATTATAAATGTTATAAATTGTAGAATTTCACTTAGTCTTCATTCATTATTACTCTGTCTGTAGTTAGTTTATATTGTTATTTTTCATTTTATATTTCAAAGTTATATTTTTTTGTACAAGTTAAATAAATCTTTTTTAAAAACTCAATTTTGAAAAGTGTGATATAACAAATTGGCGCAGTCAGTAGGATCCGTCAACGTTACTAGAACACGAGCTTACTTCTAACTGGTAGCGGCGGATTCCTATCCCTCAACGGAGCAAAGAACCTGGAAGAAGTCCCAACTGCGATAAAAAGGAGAACACGGATCTTCCAATGTTCCTGTTGATGTGAGTAGTAGTGAATCGTCTAACGTTTAAGATTTTAATAATTTACTTGATTAATTTGATTGATATATTCGATAATTTGATTTTTATTTGATTGATTATTTTATTTATTTGATAATATTGATACACTATTTTGAATTGATTTATTATTTGATTATTTGAATTGAAACATTTATTTGATATTTTGATTTACGTTTACATATTTATTTTATTACTTCATTCTTTACTGTTCTATTATCCAAAATATCGTTTATTCCCAATTTACATACACTCTATTAATAATTTTTTAAATTTTTATACAATCCCTCGTTTGTTTTATTGTTTTTTCTTTCAACTTGTGTACATATTTTAAATCCAACAAATCACAATGGCACAAGCAACAAACAACGTTGTTTCCGATGAAACCGAAAAATACCGGTTATCGGAAATATTTTCAATCATTCCCGAATTTGAGGGAGACCAAATCTCCTTGGCCACCTTCATACATGCTTGTAACTGTGCTTACAACATGTCTACCGCGGATCAAAAATACCTATTAGTGATCCACATTAAAAATAAATTAAGAGGCAAAGCGGCGCAGTTAATAAACTCTAGAAACCGTGCGTCGTACCTTGAGATTAAACAGCTTCTCACGCTACACTTCGGAGATTCTCGTGATCTCTCTTCATTAATTCACGATCTCCAACGGTTAAAACAACTAGCCAATGAGTCTCCCCTGACATTTTACAACAGACTTCAGGTCTTGAGTGCGAAAATGCACTCATGCATTCAAAAATCAGGAAATCTAAGCAATGAGCAAAAAGATGCTCAGACTACACTTGTTGATACCATGGTTCTAAACACGCTCCTTACAGGATTAGAACCACGTCTAGGCCAAATAATTCGTGCCAGCAATCCCAAAGACCTTCTGGAGGCACATTCTCGCATAAGAAGAGAGCTTCAGTTGTCTTACTTCGAGGAACAGAAGATAAACAAATCTGCCCCTCCTAAGCCCTCATTTCCGGCTAGGAAACCAAGTCAGCCACCCAAATGTTTAAATTGTGGACGATTAGGCCACATATCCACAGACTGTCGTTTAAGATACCAAAATAACTCTCAGTCCTCAACTCAAAACTTCCGACCAAATTTCGTAGGGCCAAATCAATTTTCGAGGCCAAATCCAACCACAAATAATCCCAACCATCAAGGTCCACCATTTCGACCGACAAATTTCCAAAGACCCCCGTTTAAACCAAATCAATTCCGACCGTCTGTAATACAGACCAACCCTCACTATCGTCCAGAAAGGACACATCATTTTAACCACCATCAAAATGGTGAATATTCTCAACATCCTGAAAGCGATTACGGTTATTATACTGATAATAACCAACACTATTTTGACGATATCAGTCAAAATTATGTAAGCCCCGAATTCGAAGAAATACCAGACGATACCCCCATTGAACCTTTCAATACCGACGAATACCAGGATTTTCTAGCTCTCCCGAGCCTAGATCAGCCCCTGGGTTCAACGACTACCATTTCCGAAATTCAAACCCAAATCCAGAATTTGAATCTGGAAGATTTCAACCCGAATGCGAATTTCCCGGAACAAGCATTTCTTTAAGTCCTCTTTTAACAGTCAACTCCAAAAATTTATTTTACATTCACGACGCTTCCGGAAAGTTCAGACTTCTCATTGATACCGGTGCTGGTATCTCCATTTTTAAAGAAAATACCGTCAAAAATTTTCGTCAAAGATTTCCCGAAAAAGTGACAATCCAAGGTATTACGCACGAGAAAATTCCTATTTCTGAATCAACTCTTATTCCATTTGCCATAGGTAACCCTCATAAGGTTTTTATCTACAATCTAGATATTGAGTTTGATGGAATATTAGGTCTTGATTTTCTTGAGCATTACGAATGTATTGTTGACTTAAAATCAAAACAGTTAATAACGAACTTCAAAACTATTCCTCTACATAAAGTCCCCGATCACGATCAACCTAAAACACAGCCGACAGACATTCCCAATACTAAAATGCCAACTTGTACTTATAACAATCAAATAACTATTCCAGCAAGAACCGAACAAATTTTCAAACTCAAGTGCGACCTTTTTAATACTGACGCAATTTTACCGACACAAGTAATTGACAAAGTACGACTTCCCAACGCAGTTGTACGCGTTAATTCAAAGGGAGAATTTCTGACCTCAATAATAAACGCGAACGCGATACCTAAAACTGTTAATTTTTCCGATCTTCACTTAGAACCCCATGACCATACACACCCTCTCTTAAATCTGAATACACACGATTACTCTGAATCTACAAACTTAGACAGAAACTTTACAATCAGAGAACAAATTCGGACAGAACATCTTAACGACGAAGAGCGAGAACTTATCACGAATCTCTGCTTAGAATTCGAAGATATTTTCTATCTCGAAGGCGATGTTTTGACGTTTACTAACGCCGTCAAACACTCTATTGACACCAATAATGCCAAGCCCGTTTTCACGAAATCGTACAGATATCCTCAAGTGCATAAGGAGGAAGTGAAAACCCAAATTTCCAAAATGCTTGATCAAGGCATCATCAGGCACTCTTCTTCTCCTTGGTCCTCCCCCGTATGGGTCGTCCCTAAGAAACTCGATGCTTCTGGTAAGCAAAAGTGGCGAGTTGTTATCGACTATAGGAAGCTAAACGAACTAACTGTAGACGATAAATATCCTCTGCCCAACATTTCTGATCTCCTCGACCAATTGGTAAGTGTCAATACTTTTCGACACTGGATCTCGCTTCCGGGTTTCACCAGTTGGAAATCCTTGAGGAAGACATTCCCAAGACCGGTTTCTCTGTTGACAATGGCCATTACGAATTCGTTCGTATGCCATTTGGTCTGAAAAATGCACCTTCTACCTTTCAGAGGGTCATGGACAACATTCTTCTGGGCATCCAGAATGAACGTTGCCTTGTTTACATGGATGACATTATCGTTTATTCACCAACCATCCATGAGCATATGTCCCGTTTGACAGAAGTCTTTAAGCGTCTTAGACAGTCAAACTTGAAAATTCAACCTGACAAGTGTGAGTTTCTCCGTAAGGAAGTTGCTTACCTAGGTCATCTGATCACCCAAGAAGGAGTAAAACCAAACCCTTCAAAGGTTGAATGCATCCAGAATTTTCCTCAACCCCAAACTCCTAAAGATGTTAAATCTTTTCTTGGTCTCGCCGGTTATTACCGACGTTTTATCCCCAACTTTGCTAAAATCTCAAAGCCTCTCACGAAACTCCTGCAAAAAGACGTCAAATTCATCTTCGACGCAGATTGCAAGTCTTCCTTCAACGAACTGAAGCAAGCCCTTGTATCTGACCCTATCTTGATCTACCCAAATTTTGAAGAACCATTCCTGCTCACTACTGATGCTAGTGCTTTTGCAATTGGAGCGGTTCTCTCACAAGGCCCTGTAGGAAAAGATCTTCCTATAGCATATGCTTCCCGTACACTCTGCGCTGCAGAAACTCGATATTCCACTATCGAACGGGAACTGCTAGCCATTGTTTGGGCGGTCAAGCACTACAGACCGTACCTTTTTGGGAGAAAGTTTACACTCCTGTGTGACCACCGTCCGCTTACTTGGCTCTTTTCCATCAAAGATCCTGGCAGTCGTCTAGCCAGATGGCGCCTTAAGCTAGAGGAATATAATTATAAGATAGAATACAAACCTGGCAAGGTAAATCAGAACGCTGACGCTCTTTCCCGAATTAAAATCAACTACTTTAAACAATGCACCGACTTTATTTCCAAAATCAACATCTTTGCAAATAACGAAACCGACCCAGAACAACCAAATTCCGATAATGATCAAAAACCCGACGAACATGACGAAAGAATGACAACAGAGTTTAATCGATTTGTTCAACTATATAAAACCGAGTCGATAATCGATTACTCAAAAATAGAAATTTCTAACGCCCAACTCCTAGACAAATCTCACAAACGAATAGTCACTTTCTTCTGGCAAAATAAACTCAATGACTTACATGACAAAATCATCGAAGATATTTTCGAAGAAGACCCAAACTTCACTACTGACACTCTAAACGTTCTAGCCAGCAAAACTGTAAGGCATAGAAAATATCTAATTGTCCCTTTACCCTTTGATCCTGGAACAGTTGTTGCCCATCTTTTCAACATCCTCTATAATAACCAAGACCAGTTCGACGAATCCGAAACTTTTTGTATTGAAAACAACGTAGAACTACCGATTCTTGAAACACTATCCTTTATACTTGCAGACAAAGACGTAAAACTAAAAATTTGTCAAAATATTGTGATAACTCCTTCACAAGACGAAATTCCCGTTATACTGCAACAGTACCACTGCGGCAAAAATAACCTTCACCGTGGAATTAACGAGACCATCCGACGCATTAAAGAAAAGTATAATTGGACTGGACTAATCAAAAGTGTAGAGCAATTTATTAAGTCCTGCGAAACTTGCCAAAAGGTAAAGTTCTGTAGAAAAAACTTAAGTGCTCCTTTTGTCATAACTGAAACACCAAAAACGCCCTTCGAACGTATCAATATTGATATTTTCGAATATCCAACCAGAAACTACGCACTGACTATTAGGGATGAACTCACCAAATTTACTCAGGCTTACCCAATTGGTGACAAAACAGCTAAAACAGTCGTAAACACCCTCTTAGTATTTTTCCAACATTACGGTACCCCTCTTCGCATCCATTGCGACTATGGACGTGAATTTGACAATACTCTAATAAGGGACCTGTGCGAACTATATGACATAAAGCTATCCTTTTCAAGCGTCCACCATCCCGAATCAAACGGTTCTATCGAAAGGTTTCACGCGACTTTAGCGGAAATGATAAGGGCAAATACAGCCGAACATCCGAACGAACATCCATTCAACGTCCTCCCCTACGCAGTTATCTGCTACAACAACACTAAAAACAAGACTACTGGTTTCACGCCCTACGAACTCATCTTTGGGCACACTTCTAGTAGACCCCCCGAAACAATATACGATCAGGAAAAACTCATTTCCAAATATGTTAGGGACCTTAACAACAGAATGAACTACTATTATAGACTTGCCCGCGCAAAAACTGACCAACAAAAACAAAAATCTAAAGTTAGATTTGACAAACATGTTTCGACTAACCAACCAGAATACAAAGTAGGCGACAAAGTTTACGTGAAAGAATCTCAGATTAAAAGCAAATCCGAAAACAAATTCAATGGACCGTTTGAAATCACCGCGATAAGAAAAAACTCTGCCACCGTTATAAACTTACAGACTAACCAAATCAGTAAAATTAACTTTGACAGACTAAAACCATATTTTGAATGAATCCCTTCTTTTCAGATTCTGTGGACTGTTTTCAGTCGTGAACCTCCAACAATACTCTCTTACTCCCGTTAACAATACAATAGGAGTTTTCTTCCATGAAGAAGGCACACTTAAAATTTCAAACGACAAATGGACACTTCTTGTCTTCAAAGACCTCAACCCTTTCAGAGATGGTATTTCAACTAATGACGCTATACTAAATCGAATCCTAGAAACTATTAATGAAAACACAACTAACACAAAATCATTTAAACCAAAAGTACAGACACACGTGAGCCTCTTGAAACAAATTTCAAAATCCGTTAACTCCAAGTATACAGACATTTTCGCTGACACTCAAACTTATCCTACCAACAGAAGAAAACGCGGACTTATTAACGGACTGGGCTCAGTTTGGAAAGCCATTTCAGGAAACTTAGATGCGGCAGATGGTGAATACATAAATGATTGTATAACCAAAATCACTAAAGACCAACACCAAACTCAAGAATTATTAAAAAAACAAATATCCGTAACTACTTCAGTCATTACAAGCCTTAACAACACCTTACAAAAATTTCAATCGGAAGAGAAACTATTCTCAAATAATATCGAAAAAATAAGACAGTCACTTCTATACATTTCGAACGATCTTGACTTTCATGAATTCCAAATCAATATCCTAGATCTGTGTGAAAGCCTAATGGAGAGCTATATATTTATCGAAAACACCCTAAACGATGTTTTAACTGCAGTCTCTTTCGCCCGCTTAAAAATTTTACATAGTTCGATTATAAGCCCAATAGATTTGGTCGATTCCCTTCAAAAAATTTCTCAGTCACTCCATGAAAATAATTTACCACTTCCTATTTACAGTTCAAATGTTGCTCAATACATCGATTTGATAGAATTGGAAGCATTTCAAATCAACACTAAAATCATTTTTGTTCTCAAAATTCCTTTAGTTGATCCTGAGATTTACACTCTTTATCACCTTTATCCTATCCCAATTTTGGATGATCGAACAGGGTTTCATCACATACTTTCAATAAAAACGAAATTTATCGCGAGAGATGACGATTCGTTATTATATACATCCTTCGAAGACCTGAGTGACTGCAAGCCATTAAACACACAGCATAAAATTTGTTCCAAGTCAATTCCACATCCAATAGACAAAGATGCCATCTGCGAAGCACAACTTCTCAGACAGCCAATCACACTTCCCGCAACCTGCAAAACTTCGGTATTATATGCAGAAGATTATAATATCCAAGAGATCAACATAAACCTCTGGTTGATCTCCATCTCCAGACCTTTGCCCATCACCATCAAATGCAAGGGAGAAGATGTTGTCACACTAACCGTATCGACGAATTCATTAATGGAAATTCAGCCCCACTGCAACGCCTTCATCGGCAATACCAGGGTCCACGCCAGACGGACCACCAAAAATAGCATCACACTCAAATATCATCCAGTAAATATCCCCTACAACTGCTGCGACGACATGCCTACCGTCAGTCAACTTCCCAGTATCGAACCCCTAAAACTACAGGAACTAGATGTCCGAGACCTTAACATTGCCAATCACAAACTCAGCCAGTACTCGAGAGAATTGGATCAACTGATGAACCAACCATTCCTGGAAAAGCACACCTCCTTGTTCACAATTAGTGCAATCATGTTAGCAATAATTGTTGTTCTCCTGCTCACCGCCACAGCAATCCGGAAAAAGTTGAGTAAGTTCACTAAACCTGACCCTACTAGCGAACAAGCATCACTACCATGTCCAGCAAACAGTAACTCCAGAGGAAAGCTTCACAGCCTACTACGCCCTACCGAAGACATAGAACTTCAGAACTTGCCTTAAAAGTTGATGATACAGCATCAACTTTTTCAAATGGATGGAAGTTGTTATATAAGTTTATAACACGAACTTTGTGTGAACTTGTGTAGCAACTATATTTCGTCGTTCCCAGCTGAGTCAGCGACACGTGGAGTATCACGTTACAGTACCGCCGAGCATCCGTGAGAATCGCCGTGTCGACAGTGCTGATTCATCATTATAAATGTTATAAATTGTAGAATTTCACTTAGTCTTCATTCATTATTACTCTGTCTGTAGTTAGTTTATATTGTTATTTTTCATTTTATATTTCAAAGTTATATTTTTTTGTACAAGTTAAATAAATCTTTTTTAAAAACTCAATTTTGAAAAGTGTGATATAACATATATATATATATATATATATATATATATATATATATATATATCTTCACAAACACAAATGCTTTTTAAAAAAATATATTTTTATTTAAAACACAAATTAAATATTTTACTTGAAAGTTACGTTAAACAATATAAATGAAATAAATGAGAGCAATACACTTAATGACGCTAACAGCTATCGCATGTGCATTTATAAGCTAAGCTTTGTCAGCAGTCAGCAGTTTTACACGTGCGATGGGCATTTGCGTATTTCCTAGGAATTGCTATATCGTGTAATATGACACCATGTGAACGACTCATTTGACCGGTTACACGGTGTTGTCATATTAATATTCTAAGTATTGTTTACGACCTATATAACAACTCCCCTTACAAGGAAAAAGTTGCTGTCTTACAGGAACTTTTCTGAAAACAGAATTTGTAAATATAATAAAGTATAAGGGTTGTATAAATATGACATGTTTAAAAAGCAAAATGATAAAATACCGTAAATTGTAAATCATTAATGATAAAACCTAAAATAAAACAGTTTTAGCGATAAATAAGTTTACAAAACAATTTTTTGAAATTATTTTGGTGTAGTTAGCTCGATGTCTTCAGTTTCGTTCCGTCGAAAGTTCGGTCTCAATCTTGGCAACAATTTTGAAATTCTGGTTGTGGGTGATGGACTTTCTGGTTGTATTGCGTTTACTCCAAAGCGTTTGTAAGACAAATATAGCGACAATTATTATAATGGAAAATATTGTCACGTAGGTGAAATGTTCTTTTTGACGAATGGCTGATTTATTAATTCGTCTAGGTCCTTTGAATAGTCGTTGAGTTTGTGGTTTGCGACGTTTAAGTCCTCGAAATTCAATTCATGGAGCTTCAAAGGTTTGAAAGGGATAAGAACTGGTTGCTAGTTGTCAAGGGTGTTGATACTTTTTGTGGCTTCTGCTTCGATTTTGGTTATCCCAATGAAGGCACTGCAATCTTTCTGAAGTTTTCAATAAAGAGTTAACATTGAGTGTTAAGGCTTTTGTATTGATGTCGGTACAGGTGATGTTAATACTGAGAGGCTCGGTAACCATAATTAACCACACGTTGGTTTCGAGTTTTTGAACGTGGTACCATTGAGCAGAAATCACGGCACTGTGACAATTGTCGGGCACTTTCTTAAAATTTCTTAAAAGTTGGGCCTCGTACAAAGCATTTGAGGCTATCGGATACGCATAGAGTTCTGAACACAATTTATTTTGATTGTTCAACGGTTTGCACGCACTAAGGTCTTTTATCGGAATATACAGTAATGAATCTTCGGTTTTTGCTATATATTTATGAGTGAATGAAAGTCATGGTATAACCCAGTTCTATCATCATAGATGGGGATTGGGTATAAGCGGAGAGCTGTGAATGATTGCTGTTCAATAAGAGGAATTCTGAGTATAAATACAAGGTCGGAATCTGTTTGAAAAGCTTCTAATTCTGTAATTTCTAAGTATCGTGCAATACTTGAATATTTGACGGGCAAAGGTAAATTATTTTTTACGAGATTCTGTGATATTTCCTGTAAGGCGGCAATGAAATGTTCGGCAGTTAAAATTGAAGTGCGGATAATTTTTAGACGGGCAAAAGTTATGGAATTAAGAACATCATTTAAGTGGTCTTCTAGAAAGAGATAATTTTGCATTAGTTTTTCCGTCATTTCTAGAAATGAAAGTTTTGTTTCCACGTACGCCATTTTGTCGTTTACTTTACGAATCATATTTTCCATTTTTCGAATATTTTTGTTAAATATTTTCTCGTCGACCTGAATGTGTTGAATAGTCTCGTTAAAGTTCTTTATAACTGAGGTGGTGACACTCATTTGGTTTTTCAAAAGGTTTTCGATCTGTAGTTGTCCTTTGTTTAAACTATTTATACTGTTGGTGAAGTATTCGCCGTCGGCGGCGTCTAAGTTACCAGTTATGGCTTTGAAAATTGATCCGGCGCCATCTATTAGTCCACGTTTGTACCATCGGGTGTCCATGTGGATTTCAATGAATTTGTTTTTGACAGAGTTTGAAATTTGGTTAAGTAAGTTGATGTGTGATTGAACGTCAGCCCGGAATACATTGGTTGGGTGGACGATAGTTTTTAGTGATAAAGTTAGCGCATCGAGAATTCTGTCGTTGGTAGTGAAAGCTTGTTCTAGAGCGGCGAGATTTCTATGAACTAGAAGAGTCTATTTGTGATTTGACACGGCTATACGTGATTCTTCATGATAATAAATCCCTATGGTGTTATTGATTGGCTTTATTTCGAATTGGGATGCTGCCGATCCGAACAGCAGGATGACCCTGTAAAGAAATCAGTCTTGTGTGAAAAGTTTCATACGGTCAAAGTTTACTTTGGTCTTTTGGTTAGTACGAGAATTTAGTAAAGTAGCTGAGTTTCTATGTAGTTCTACTATTTGAAAGGGTCCGTTAAATTTGTTTTGAACTGAGATTCGCGTAACGTAAACCTTGTCACCTACTTGATAATTTGGGGTTTTGTCCGAAACATGTTTATCGAATAGAATTTTGGCTTTTTGTTTTAGAGTATCGGTTCTTTCGCGTGCTATTTTGTAGTACTGTGAAATACGGTTATTTAAGTCTCTGATGTATTTAGAAATCAAGTCCTTTTCGTTATAGAGGGTTTCAGGGGGTCGGCAAGACGTGTGCCCGAAAACGAGTTCATAGGGTGTGAACCCATGAGTTTTGTTAGCGGAGTTATTGTAAGTAATAATTGCGTATGGCAAAATATTGAAGGGGTGTTCGTCAGAGTGCTCGGCTTTATGAATACGGATCATATCTAACAAGGTTGAATGAAAACAACAATTTGCAAAGGTCTTTGAGGAGTGCATTGTCGAATTCACGACCGTAGTCGCAGTGTATTCTCAGAGGCGTTCCGAAAAAAACACCAAGAGTATACTAACGACAGTTCTAGCGGACTTGTCGCTAATCGGGTAGGCCTGGGAATATTTAGTTAATTCGTCTCGGATAGTAAGGGCATAATTTTTGCTAGGAACTTCGAGAATGTCGATATTTATTCTTTCGAAAGGGGTTCTTGGGGTTTCTGTTACTACTAATGGATTGTCAAGGTTTTTACGGAAAGCTTTAGTTGTCTGACAGAATTGACAGTTTCTAATGAAGTTTTCTACGTCTTTTGTAATACCTTGCCAGTTATACTTTTCTTTAATTCGTCTAATAGTTTCGTTGGTCCCTCTGTGTATGTTATTTTTACCGTTATGGAATTGATCTAGTATTATTGGCACTTGATCTCTTCCTACTGTTTTTGTTATGTTCTGACAGACTTTCCACTTTATGTCTGTTTCTGCGAATATAAACGACAGCATTTCGAGTATAGGTAGGTCTAAGTTATTTTCAACGCAGTATAGTTCAGAGTCAGTTAGAAGGTTTTGCTCTTGTAAATTGAGGCAAATAATACCTCGTTCACAGTGTCGAAATCAGTTGGTAAAGGAATAATGTAATATCGTCTTTTTCGAACGCTTTTACTATTGAAAATATTGATTTTGAATTACTCGAAATCGGCGTTCTCTTCGAAGATATCCTCAAGAATTTGGTTATGAAAATCTTTTAAATTGCCGGATTGAAAGAAAACTAAGATATTTTTGTTTTCTCTATCAAGGAGTTGACAATTGGAATTTTGCTATAGTCGATAAGTGAGACGGTCTTATACCGTTCTACGAATGTCCGAAATTCTGTAAAAATTGAGCTGTCTTCGTCGTTCTTATTTACTTTTCCCGGTTTGTATATAATTTCATAACCGTACTCCTCGAGATTGAGGCGCCATCTGGCAAGTCGACTTCCTGGATCTTTAATAGAAAAGAGCCACATTAACGGACGGTGGTCGGTCAGGAGTTTAAACTTTCGTCCAAAAATTATTGGCCTGAAGTGTTTAACGGCCCAAACAATAGCCAGAAGTTCACGCTCTATAGTGGTGTATCGAGTCTCAGCTTTGCAGAGGGTCCTAGATGCATATCCAATTGGCAGATCTTTGCCTATTGGTCCCTGTGAAATCACAGCGCCGATTGCAAATGCGCTAGCGTCAGTTGTCAAAATAAAGGGCTCATTGAAGTCGGGATAAATTAAAATTGGTGTCGAAGTGAGGGCTTGCTTTAATTCATTGAAAGAATTAAGGCATTCAGAACTGAAATAGAATGAAACATCTTTTTGCAGCAATTTTGTTAGTGGTTTTGAAATTTTAGCAAAATAGGGTAGGAATCGACGATAATACCCGGCTAGTCCCAGAAAGGATTTGATATCTTTTGATTTTGGGGATGAGGAAATTTCAATATACATTCTACCTCTGATGGATTCGGTTTAACTCCATCTTTGGTAATCAGATGTCCGAGATAGGCGACTTCTTTGCGAAGAAATACGCACTTGTCGGGTTGGATTTTGAGGTTTGCCTTTCGTAGGCGTTTAAAAACATCGGTAAGACAAGACAAATGTTCGTTGATGGTGGGAGAGTATACGATTATGTCATCCATATAAACAAGGCAACGTTCGTTTTGAATGTCTAAAAGAATGTTGTCCATAACCCTCTGAAATGTTGAAGGGGCATTATTTAGACCAAAGGGCATCCTTACAAATTCGTAGTGCCCATTCTCAACGGTAAACGCGGTTTTGAAAATGTCTTTTGGGTCAATCTCAATCTGATGGAACCTGAGGCGAGGTCGAGTGTTGTGAAATATTGGCATTTGTCAAGTTAATCTAATAATTCCGAAATGTTAGGGAGAGGATATTTGTCATCGACCGTTAGTTCGTTGAGTTTCCGATAGTCAACTACAACGCGCCATTTTTGCTTTCCTGAAGCGTCCAGTTTTTTCGGTAGTGGCCCATAGAGGGGAGGACCAGGGCGAGTTTGAATTGCGTATAATACCTTCGTCTAGCATTTTCGTTACCTGGGATTTAACTTCCTCTTTATGTATCTGAGAGTAGCGATAAGATTTCGTGAAAACTGATCTATAGTTGTTAGTCTCGATGGTATGTTTAATTTCGTTGGTAAATGACAGATGGTCTCCTTCGAGATAAAATATGTCAGAGTAGTCAAGACATAGTTGCGATATTAAGTCGGATTCCTCTTCGTTTAAGTGGTCAAGTCGAAGTTGATTGAAAATTTGCTCTTGTGGTTCTAGTATGTTGTTGTCTGTTGGTTGGGTTTGTGAAATAGAATTCACACTGAACTGTTGTAAAGGTTCAAGTTTAATGTCAGGGAAATTTATAGTTTTAGGGATGGCATTTGCATTTAATACGGATGTCAGAAATTGGCCATTACTATCAACTTTTACTATGGAATTCGGAAGATGGACTTTTTCAATTTCTATGCCTGTTAATAAGGCGTCTGTATCTCTAAGGTTGCAAGTAAGTTTACAGATTTGCTCTGTACGTGGTTGAATGGAAATTGTGTTGACGGGGATACATGAAAAGCTTTTAGGGGTATCTTTACTGATTAAATCGTCTGTTACTTTAAATAACGGAAGTGTTTTGAAGTTGGTTACTAATTGCCTTTTATGGAAATCGACGATGCAATTATAATGTTCGAGGAAATCGGAACCTAACAATCCGTCGAACTCGATATCGATATTGCAAACCTTATGAGGATCATTGATATTAAACGGGACGAGAGTCGATTCGTTGATATGAATTTTCTCGTTAGTTATTCCCTGGATGACAACATTTTCTTGGAACCTTTCCTTGAAGCGTTTACAAGTTTCTGGCTTAAAAATAGAGAGTCCTGCACCGGTGTCCACAAGAAGTTTGTAGGTGTTGGATGCAGCGGTGATGTAATATAAGTTCTTAGAGTTTACGGACAAGAGGGGTCTTACAGAAATCTCTGTACGGGGATGTTCAGATTGGGGTCGAAGCTGTCTAAATTCAAGGTTTGAATGTGTGATTGAAGGTTTGACATGTCCGGGGGTTCTGTTTGAGGGTAGTGTCCTGAAAATTTGTAGGAGAAATGTCGTCGTAGTTTTCAGAGTAATTTTCGTTCACGAAGTCTTTTTTACAGTAATCGTAAAAGTTCGAATAGGTTTGTTCAAATCTATGATTTTCGAACTCATGATTATTATGTAAGTGATGAGTACGTTGTTGGCGGTAAAAATTAGGGTTCGGTTTAAATTGGTCCGTATTTGGGGGTTGATTACTTGTTGATGGGCGTTGTTGCTGAAAATTTCTATAGGGTGGAAAATTTGTTTGACGAGGTTGCTGGTAATTTTGTTGGTTGGAATGTTGAGCGAATGGATTAGGGCGAGGTCTTTGAAAGTTTTGATTTTGTCCAAAGCTTTGGTTTTGTTGGAGTTGCCTCGATCTAATGATGCATTCATTAACTGAATGGCCCATTCTCTTACAGAATGTACATTGTTTTGGAGGTGGCAATGATTGGGTCTTCTGAAAGTCGGAGTTGTATTTTTGAACTTTTTGGGTTTCGAGATGGTTTAATTGAATTTCTCTTTTAATTCTAGAGATCGCAGTTAAGATATCTTTTGGGTCACTTGCTCGAATTAATTGTCCCATTTTTGGCTCTAGGCCTTTAAGAAGGCTGTTTAGTGCCATGGGTTCAATCAGATATATGGGCTTGTTTTTCCTTGAAAGTTATATTTATTTGTGACTGCGGCCAACATTTTTGCCTGGTGGGTCTGAATTCTAGTCGAGAAAGTTAAGGGTGATTCGGATGGTAGTTGTTTCATACATTGGAGATCCTGAATGAGCGCCGATAGGTCTCGAGGGTCTCCGAAATGGTTTTCTAAAAGAGTTACAATGTCAGTCAATTGTGTAGGATTTCGCGAATTTACTAGTTCCGCTGCCCTGCCACGGAGTTTATTTTTTATGTGGAGTATAAGTAGGACCTGTTGATTATCGGTCGCCATACTGTGGGCGGTGCTACATGATGTGATAAAAGTATTTTAAAAGATAAGGTAACCGTCGTACTCCGGTACTATCGCAAAAATCTCGGAAATTTTATAGGGCTCCACAGTTGGAGTGGCTGCACCTTGCCTTGTTGTAGTCATATTGTTTTAAAAATTAAGTATTTGCACAATATTAAGAGTCGAAATCAGATTATATTATCAAATTGACAATGGTAAAACGTATAAATAAATGAAAAAATAGATAAATATTAAAATAATTAGATCAGGTTATTATAAGTTGTCGTTCAAAATAATGCTATAAATTTAATATGTAATTATCAATATTAAATTGGTCAAAAGTATTTTTTATCTTGCACTTTTACTCAAAATAAATGAACAATATATTAAACGTAGTGATGTAATATGTTTCAAATATTTAAGGAATATTAAAATATGTATATTTGATGATAGAAATGGTGATTAAGTGTATCAATAAAATAAAATAATAAAATAATAGTAAGGTAATCCTTACAATATAATTCCTGGCATGGACTGTTCTGTAAGTTGACTGCACTAGTTAGCCATTGCGTGTTCCTGGTGCTAGATCGCTTCCATTTGTGTCTCCAGCAAGAGGTCTAAACTATGTAATAAAACAAAATTTGGCAATTGATAAGGTATCCTCAATTTCACTAAAAGGAAATTCATGGTCACCCTCCAAGAAACCTGTGAAACATATATCATAAAGATTTGCATTACTATCTTCCAAGTAAATCAAGAAGAAGATTCTATAATAAGTTAGGAGTCAGTTTTTCAACCTCCTTTTCCTTAGACCTTGATGGAAACTGAATTCTAAATTCTGCCATAAAGGTTTGGAAACCACCACGACTAGTTAGAATTCTCGTGTTCTAGTCGTTTTGGAACAAAACTACTGACTGCGCCAATTTTATATCTTCACAAACACAAATGCTTTTTTAAAAAATATATTTTTATTTAAAACACAAATTAAATATTTTACTTGAGAGTTACGTTAAATATATAAATATATGAGAGCGATACACCTAATGAAATAAATGAGAGCGATACACTTAATGACGCTAACAGCCATCGCATGTGCATTTAGCTATGTGTTGCTTTGTCAGCAGTCAGCAGTTTTACACGTGCGATGGGCATTTGCGTATTTCCTGGGAATTGCTATATCGTGTAATATGACACCATGTGAACGACTCATTTGACCGGTTACACGGTGTTGTCATATTAATATTCTAAGTATTGTTTACGACGTATATAACATATATATATATATATATATATATATATATATATATATATATATATATATATATATATATATATATATATATATATATATATATATATATATATATGTTGGCTCTTTAGGACTTCAAAACCCTTTTTAAAAAATTTATTTATTTCGCAGCTAGAAATATAAATGTTCACTGACTCTACTTTAATTATTACTTTAACAAATCGAATAATTATGTTTAAACACTAAAATGATTTTTTGGAAGCTAACTACGAACTAACTCAAAAATCCTCTGTAAATCAATTATTATTCCTATTTATAATTTCTTGTCTAGGCGTAGTGTTGATTTTGCTAAAGTGTAGGTGTACATAGTCCTGATTAGAAATATGGTATAAAATATGTGGTTAATATAAATATATGGATTCATTAGGACATAAATTAACATAAGAATACATATAGATATTTAAATGAGAAAAGTTCAAAAAATTGGAATTAAAAGTTCTCACATTAAATTGGAGTTGCTTCTCTCATTTCCATTATTGGTTCATTTCTTATTGAATTCCTCCTTCTTGGTTGAAATCGTCTGAATAGATTTCTGGATGGTGGTACTTTGTCTTGTTGTGGTGGATAAAGTATAGCGGGGTATACTTTCGTGCATCTTCTACATTTATATAATATGAAAAATAATATTAAAAGAATTACAATAAGTGTACAAAATTTTGTCAACCAATGAGTGTGTCTTTGGAGAAAAGGTCGGTTTATTAGTTCATCAAGATGTTCTGAATATTGATTGAGTTTATATTCTGCGATGTTCAGTTCGTCAAGGTTTTGTTTTTGAATTTTTAAGGGTTTTAGTTTGATCACCTGATTTTTTGCACTATTTTCGTTCTCACAACACTCGCGGGGAATGTTCGGCATTTGTATTACACTTGTGTCTTCCGATGTGTAGCCTTTGGTTGACTGGATTCGTATTGAACCTATGTAAGATATGCAATAGGGTTGAAGCTTTAGGATTGAATTGCGAAGTATGTTGAAGGTTCTGGTTGTTGTATTTTTACACTGGATACTGATTGGTATGTTTACATTTGTTACTATTAACCATTCGTTGTCCGAAATTAGTTGGACTTTGTAATCTTCAACTGGTACATCTATGATTTTGCAGCTGAGATTCTTGTGGATTTGGTAACTTTGATTTCGCATGGAGAATTTTCATCGGTTGGATATGCAATTTGGTTAAAACATAGTAAAGTTTCTGTGCCTAGGCTTTTGCACTTTTCGAGAGTTTCAAGGGTGATAAAAAGCTTATTATCTCTGCCAATCGCTATATATTTGTGTGAATTGAGGATTAGGTGGGATAGTTTGGTTTTTGGGTTGAATATTGGGAGTGAAAATACATACAAGTTTATACTCCTCTGGTTCGACTAATGGTATTGGTAATATGAAGACACTTTTGTTATTTGATTGATAATTTTCTAAATCATTTATTTCAAAGTATTTAGCTATATTGGCTATATTTAGTAGTAAAGGTAAATTATTTAAACTGAGACTTGTTGAAATTATGCTTAGTTGAAAAATAAGGTCTTCGGGTTGAATAACTTAGGTGTGTATGCTTTTTAATCTAGCAAAGATAATTGAATTGATTATATCGTTAAGTTCACCTTCAATTAAAATTAATGATTCAAGTAACTGTTCGCAAATATTAATTAAATGTAGTTTTGATTCGTAAAAGTTTTGGTTACCTGAAATATTATAAATTGCATTTTCTATAAGGTGGAGATTTTCATTGAAAGGTTCTTCATCAATTTGAAGTTTTCTGAGAGTATAATTGAAATTTTTAATAACAGATGTTGTTACAGATATTTGATTTTTAAGAAGATTTTCTAATCTCTTTTCATCATTTTCTACTTCTTGAATTACTTTATCATAATATTGTCCGTCTTAACTATCTAAATTTTCTTTTATTGCTTTCTAAAATGAACCTAGAAAGTTAAATGCTCCTCTCTTAAATCTTGTATTATTTAAGGGTATAAGGGTTTATGTCAGTTTTAATTTCGTTACATTTTCTTTCCATTGTCATATCATTTTGTTTAGCATTGTGATGTGAGGTTTCATTTCAGAATAGAATGATAGCATTCTTGGTGTGTTTTGTTCAATTAAATTTTTGATATGGTTTAAAATTGAAATATCATTTTGATATGCATTTATTAAAAGTGTTATATCTTTGACTACTAAGAGTTTCCATTTTTCGTTTGAGATTTTTAAATCGTATTCATGGTAGTATTGGATTCCTAATGTGTTATTTAAAGTAGTTAATTTGAAATAACTGGTATTACTTACTGTTATTGTAACTGAGTAAATTATTGCAAATATGATGAACTCTTGCATCTGCAAAGAAAAAAAATATTTTACGATTGAACTTATTTGGTCTGAATTTATTGTAAATTCTCCATTTGTCTCGATATCTTTTACTCCTATGGCGTTATTGTCCATAACTTTAATTATTTTAAAGAGTCCGTTTAATTTATTACAAAGTTTATTTTTAATTTGAGATTCTTTTACAAATACAAAATCATTTAGCTCAAAATGTTTTTCTTTGGGTTTTGATTTTTCATCGTGTCTCTCGTTTGCTTTTAATTTGTTCAAAATAGTTTTTTCTCTTGCGGTTTGATAAAAGTAAGATATTTTGTTTTTCAATTCTCGCAAGTATTTTGAAAACAATTCTTCTTCATTATATACCTGTTCTGGGGGTCTGGAATTCGTATGTCCAAAAATCAATTGATATGGCGTAAAACCATGTGTTCTATTAATTGAATTATTATAACATATTACTGCCTGTATACGGTATACATGTCAAGGGATGATCTTCTGGGTTATCGGTTACCGTAGCTCTGATCATTTCTAATAAAGTGCTCATGAATCTTTCTACTGATCCGTTGCTTTGTAGGTGGTTGATTGACGAAAATGTTAATTTAATGTTATAAAGGGTACACAAATCTCTTAATAATTGATTGTCAATTTTTTTCCCTCGATTACAATGAATTCTTGAGGATGTGCTGTAGTGCATGAAATATAAAAGTAGGTTATTTATTATATTTTTCCCGGTTTTTTGTTGTACTGGATAAGCTTGATTGAATTTTGAAAATTCGTCTCCTATTACTAAACTATAATTCTTTTCCGGCATTTCTAAAATATCAAGGTTTATGCGTTCAAAAGGTACTTTTGGTGTTTCGGTTATTACTATTGGATTTGACAAGTTCTTTCTGCATGCTTTAGTTTTGTTACATGTTTCACAATTTTTTATGAAAGTTTCCACATCTTTATTTAAATTTTTCCAATTATATTTCCACTTAATTCTCGTTATTGTTTCGTGAATACCTCGATGCATGTTTAATTTTCCGGTATGATTATCTGTCTTTGTTCTTCATCTGGGATAATCATGTTCGGATTACAAGTGATAAATTCAATTTCATTATCTGAAAAGATAAACGATAGCATTTCTGCGACTGGTAAATCTTTCGTTTCTTCCATGTAGTATTTGTTATTTCCTAACAGTACTTCTTTGTTGTAATAAAGTATTTCGAAGATTGCTAGCATTGAGTTTATATGCGGAACTATGATAAGAAAATACTATCCTCGAGTATTTGATTTCGATGCTACGACGTTTAATTTATGCTCTTCATACAAACTACTTATATCAACTATGTCATCAGCTAGCTTGAATTGAGATTCAGTCAATTGTCATTGTTTAATGAATAAAAGTATTTGTTTCTGATTCTTGTCTAAAAATTTTTCATTGGTGAAGGTACATTTTGAATAATCGATTAAACATTTCTTTCCTCTTAAGTTTTTGAAAATGGTCCATTCATTTTGGATTGTTTCGTAAGCTATTTCTGTATCAGGTGTATATGATCGTTCATTTTCTTCTTTCTCTTCTTCTTCTTCTTTGATACTTCCGTAGAATATTTTTTGAATATTTTGAACGTGATTAATTCTTATTCTTGACAAAGCGTCTGCGTTTGTATTCTGTTTACCTGGATAATGAATTATTTTGTAGTTGTATTCCTCAAGTTTTAGTCTCCATCTGACTAATCTTGAACCAAGGTCTTGGACATTAAAAAGCCATGTTATTGGGCGATTATCGGTTATTAATTTAAGGGTTCTGCCGTAGACTATATGTCGATATTGGGAAACTACCCTAACTATTGCAAATAACTCTTTTTTAATCGTTGAATAATTTTGTTCATGTTCGTTTAGGGTACGTGATGAATAAGCTATTGGTAAATATTTCCCAATTGGACCTTGAGATAAGACTGCTCCTATCGCGTATTTGCTTTCACCTCTTGTGATATTAAATTATTTTTTAAAATCTGGGTATTAAACTATGGGGAAATTGGTTAAAGTCAAATTTCATATCTTTCTTTATAATTGCGTTAGAGGTTTTACTGTTTTTGCGAAGTCTTTTCTGTAGTAACCTGCTAATCCCAGAAAACTTTATATGTCTTTGGGATTTTTGAGAAGCGGAAATTTTTTACTGCTTTTATTGTCTCTGGATTCGATTTTACTCCGTTTTCTGTGATAATGTTTCCTAAGTAAGATACTTTTTTTTGTCAAAAATTCGCATTTATCCGGTTGTAGCTTTAAATTTGCGCTTCTTAATCTTTCGAATAATTCTGTTAATCTGTTTATATGTTCCTGAAGTGATGATCCATATAAATTAATGCTCGTTCGTTCTGAATTCCTGTTAATACATTGTCCATAACGCGTTGAAATGTTGTTGGTGCGTTTTTTAGACCAAATGGCACTCTTTTAAATTCGTTGTGTCCATTTTCCACTATGAAAGCTATTTTCTCAATGTCTGCAGGATCTATCTCGATTTGATGAAATCCTGACGCTTAATGCAATGTCGTAAAATATTTGCATCTTCCTAATTTGTCCAATAAATCGTTGATATTTGGTAATGGATATTTATCATCTGTTGTTACATCATTTAGCTTTCTGTAATCAATCACTACTCTCCATTTTGGTTTTCCATTAGCATCTAGTTTTTTTGGTACTACCCATACTGGTGAGGACCATGGCGATGATGAGGGTTGTATTATATTTTGTCTCAACATTTTATTTATTTGCGTTTTCACTTCTTGTTTGTGAATATAGGGATATCTGTACGATTTCGTATGAATATTTTATGTTTCACTTTGGTTGTGAATGATAACTCGTCTCCTTCTAAATAGGAGATGTCGGAGAAACGTCTGTATAAAGGAATCATGGCACCTTTTTCTTCTTCATTTAAATAGTCGGTTCGCAGAGCTTTTTCGACTCGTTGCTGTCTTGTATAGAGATTTTGGATTTTTATATTGAACACTGAAGTTTATTTTCGGTCTTCATTCTTCTCTTCGATGAAGGGTTCAAAAATTAAATGTTCAAAAATTACATTTTTTGTTTCTTCGTTTTTGTTTAGAACTGAAGTGTAGAATTCACCTTTCTCGTTCGTTTTTATTAAACAGTTTGAAATTATAACATCATCTTTTTCTTGTCAATTTGAAATTAATTCTTGGTGCGTTCCCGCATTTGTTTAGTGTATTGTGTTCAATTTGATTGAATTACTTCATTGATTTTTAAACTTCTGCACCTTTTCTAAAACATTCCGTCGCGCTAATGCTAATCGTAAAAGTGTGTTTTTGCGTGTAAAATATAGACAGTATGGTGATTCGTGTTTTGGATCCCGAGCTGTTTGGACGCTTGGGATTTCGTGCAATGTACTCCGAACTTTTCGGTGGCTTTGATTCCGTCTGAAGAGACGCCGCTTTTTGTTGTTATAGCGTTCCGATTCGCGAGTTTTGAGCTCCATTCGTGACGACCGCTAAACCGCTTTCATTTTGTTTCTTTTGTGTTTACAAAAGCGCATCATTTGTTGTTAAACCCGCATTTTTTGTATGTTCAATCAATAAACATTACGTCGCAATTTTTTGTGTAACGTGTTGTCCAGACGAAGCTCTAAGAAACTGTTCCTGTTCACGGGGCTAGCCTCAGAAGAAAGAACCACCAAGAAAACACCTTTGCAGAGCTTCGACTTAAAGGTTAGTGATTAACTTTTATTTGGTGAATGACTTTACGTGTTTATTGATTGTTCCGCCAAAGGTCTTTCGTCAATTATATGCTTGCATTGAACCAGCATTGAACTAAAACCGCAACATCTATTTCATACATTTTTTTGAATATTATTCTTTCTCTATGGAATGTGCATCGAAGACATTCCATAACATTTGGTCCTTCGAGCCGGATGCAATTTGAATTAATTTCGTGCAAATTTGAATTAATTTCGTGCAAAGATTATGGAACACATTACATAACATTTGGTCCAAGTACGAGCCGGATGCAATTTGAGTTAATTTAGTGCAAAGATTATCGAATAAATTACATAATTTGGTCCAAGTACGAGCCGGATGCAATTTGAATTAATTTCGTGCAAAGATTATGGAAGACATTACATAAGATTTTGGTCCAACTTCGAGCCGGATGCAATTTGAGTTAATTTAGTGCAAAGATTATCGAATAAATTACATAATTTGGTTCAACTCCGGGCCGGATACATTTGAGTTCATTTCGTGCAAAGTTTAATAATCAAAACATTGATTTTTCGTTGCAATTATTGTTGAAAAACGCATTGAATTTTCGTTTCTTTATTTGTTAGAAGAGAAAGCAAGTTCGGGATATTCACTCATTCCGTTAGAAATAAATTCGCATATTTCTTTTACCGCAAAAAAAAACTTACAAGAGATCGTTTTGTTTGTTTGGTTATTTTGCTAAATTGTTTTGAATTTATTTGACATTTGGTCAGATATTTTCGACTTCAACAGTAAAAAATTGTACATTTTTGGAATAGTATTTTGATTCGTTCTATCGTGTTAGATTTGTTCAGTGGCGTTACAGTGATTTTGATTTATTGTTAAGATGTCAAAAACCGCTGAAAATTTACGAAAATTTAAAAATCATCGACAATCGGAGTTTAAAAGATTAGAAGATATTTATTTTGCTGCCGAGAAAGCCTTAAGAGGTGACGACGTTGAATTGTTTTTTAGCATGATTGATATGGTTGATTCAATCCATTCCGAATTTTTTAAACACCACAATTCCATTATTGGATTAATTTCTGATGCAAACGATGATTTTGACTTTGAGGATGACATTCGCAATAAATTTGAAAAATTGTTTTATTCAATTAGGTCTATTGTTGCTAAACTGAAATCTGTTCAGAATTCTACGCCACAAAATACAACTCGGGAACAGGAAAGTGTTGCTTTGCCGCGAATTGATTTGCCTTCATTTAGTGGAGACATATTGGAATTTGGTACTTTTATTGATTTGTTTGATTCATTAATTCACAATAATGAAAAACTCAGTAAGTACTATGCAGAAGTTCAAATATTTGCAGTTAGCTTTAAAAGGGCCTGCTTTTGAGGCTATTAGGAATTTTAAACTAACACAAAACAATTACGTGAGTGCTTATGAAACACTTTTGAAAAAATTCAAGCGAACTCGTTTAATCGCGGAGTCTCATTGGTCAGCTTTAGAACAATTCCCCCAACTAACTTCAGATAGCCCTTCAGAGGTTCGGAAGTTATTGGATGACTTCAGTGATAATTTGGAAGCACTGAAGAATTTGGGTTTACCAGTAAATCAGTGGGATTTTTGTATCGTTCAGATGATGTTGAAACGAGTTCCAAAGAATTTAGCCGCTAAGTTTGAACTTTACCATGGTACTGTGACCGCTCAAGATGACTTCCCGATCCTCTCGGAAGTTGTTGATTTTTTGTCGAAGCATTGCGATGCCTTTGAACATGTTGAATTATCCCGCAAGGCAAAGCAAAGTGTTGACAATAAGTTACCATTGAATTCAAAGCAACATTCTTCCCGGTTCACTACATCTTTGTTTGTCACTCAGAATAGAAATTGTTTAGTTTGTAAATCCGATCATGCGATTTACAAATGTTCTGAATTCTTGAACAAATCAGTATCCGCGCGGTTTAAGTTTGTTAAAGATTTTAGAGTTTGTTTTAACTGCTTAGGCGATTCTCATCGGTTGAATCGCTGTAAATCTTTATCCACTTGCCGCAACTGCAAACAACGCCATCACACATTGCTTCATTTTGTAAATCGTGCTGATTCAGGTATTCGGTCTGAATCTAAAGCTCCCCCCGCAAACCTGGCTTCCACATCTGGTGGATCCAGTGCCATTGATACTGTTGAAAGTCCCGAAACTTCTCTACCGCAGACTTCTTGTCATAGTTCACTTTTGTCATACAATTCAAATGTGTTGTTATCTACCGCTTTAGTTGAGGTATTAGATAAGCACGGTTCTTATCAAACTTTGCGATGTCTGCTAGATTCTGGTAGCATGACATCATTCATTGCGAGCAAGGCTGTGAAACGCCTTGGCTTCCGACCTATGCCCGCTTCGATTCAAGTCAACGGGCTAGGTTCTATGCAGAGTCCCTTTGCTGAGGGCTCTCTTACGCTTTCTCTTCGCTCTATAGTAAAGCGTGAGTGCAATTTTGTTGTTGATACTATTGTTTTACCCCGCATTTGCAATGATATGCCTGTTGCGCCCATTAAAATGGCTAATATGGCATATCTAACCAATTTGAAACTTGCTGATCCTGGTTTCAATAGCCCAAGCGCTATTGACCTTTTGTTAGGTGCCGATATATTCTCTCAAATTTTGTTGGATGGACGCCTTCTGGGAAAGGAAGGTGTTCCTGATGCTATTAACACTGTGTTTGGTTACATCCTTATGGGTAGAGTGTCTTCGAGTTCTGTTAACTCTCACTCTAAGTCGGCCATAAACCCAACTTCGCTTTTTTGTAAAATTGAAGATGTAGTATCATTAGATGATTCACTCCAAAGGTTCTGGACAATTGAGGATGTTCCTACCGCACTGGTTCAGTCCCCTGATGATCTTATCTGCGAAAAAATATTTTCCGAGGGATGCAGGAGATTGGATTCAGGTAGATTCGTTGTGCCTCTTCCTTTTCGAAATACACTTCCTGCTTTTGATGGAATGTATAATCTCGCCGTACAACGTTTCTACTCTTTAGAAAGACGTCTTCTACAGCAACCAGATCTCTACAAACAATATTGTGATTTTCTCAAAGAGTATTTGGAGCTGGACCATATGGAGTTGATTCCTGATCCATCTACTGCTTCTGATTGTTACTACATACCGCATCATTGTGTTTTGAAACCTGATAGTAGCACAGCCAAACTTAGTGTAGTGTTTGATGCATCCGCTAAGATACCTCATCGGTTATCTTTGAATGATTGTTTTTTTATCGGTCCCAAATTGCAGCAAGACATTATCGCTATTTTGTTGACCTTGCATAATTTAGTTTTGCCTCGCCTGCTTGCTATAGAAAACTTTTCTAGTTGTGAACTTCACGCATTTGGTGATGCTTCTGAGAAAGGTTATGCCGCTGTTGTTTATTTTGTGTTCGAAACCGCATCTGGATTTCGTCAAAGTTTTTTTGTGTTGTCTAAATCAAAACTCGCCCCTTTGAAAACTTTGTCACTTCCCAGATTGGAACTGTGTGCTTCAGTTCTTACCGCTAAATTAGCTCATTATGTTTATGAGCAATTCAATAGTCGTTTGTTGTTCAAGGTGATTCGTTGCTGGTCAAATTCCACGGTAGTCCTTTCTTGGCTTAGTTCTTCCCCGCACCGTTGGAAGACATTTGTCAGTAATCGAGTTGCTTACATTCAGGAAAAATTTCCTTCTTCGCATTGGTTTTACATCCAATCTTGTGATAACCCCGCTGACTTGGGTTCCCGCGGCACTTTGCCATCAGAGTTGTTAGGCAATACACTTTGGTGGAAAGGCCCACAATTGTTGATTACCGCTTGTTTGCCACATGCTTGCTCAGACTCAAGCATGTCACCGCTAGTTATGACTGAAGCCCGTATAGTGGCGCTTCAAGTCACCGCTTCACCAAATTTATTTGGTACTTTGTTAGAAGAACATTCTTCTATTAATCGCATTACCCGCATTATAGCTCATATTTCTCGCTTTGTTGATAACTCTCGCAATCCAGACCGTAGGGGCTCTGGATCATTTTTGGCTGCTGAGTTATATCAGGCTCAGCTTCGCATTGTTCGCTATGTTCAAGATCAATATTTTTCTAAAGAGATTTCCATTCTTCGAGAACAAAAACTATTGCCCAAATCGCTTCGTAAACTTTCGCCGTTTCTTGATGAACAGGGAACTCTTAGAGTTGGTAGTAGATTGGCTAAAGCTCCATTGCCGTTTGACACTAAATTTCCCGCACTGCTACCAAGTAAAAGTCGTTTGACTAATCTAATTGTCGAAGATTGTCATGTCACCAATCTTCACGCAGGAATCCAAACCGTTCAATTTCTTTTGCAGCAACGATTTTGGATTCTATCCGCAAAGAAAGTAATTCTTAGTGTTAAAGCTCACTTAAGACGTGTCGTTAGAGATCAAATCCTAACCTACGAAGAACTTTCTACTGTATTTGCACAGGTCGAAGCAGTTTTAAACTCGCGACCTATAACCCCTTGTAGCAACGATCCCTCGGATCTTACCGCCTTGAGTCCTGGAATGTTTCTTACCATGGAACCTTAACAGCACCTCCTGAATCTGATTTCTTATCTGTCCCATCTAATCGTCTCAACAGATGGCAGTTACTGAGTCGTTTGCATCAGGCATTCTGGAAACGTTGGTCGCAAGAATATTTACATACTCTTCATCAACGGAGTAAATGGACTGATCCCTCGGAGGTTGTTAAGCCAGGTACTCTTGTTATTTTGAAGCAAGACACTTCACCTCCTTTGAATTGGCCATTAGGGCGCATTATTGACGTACATCCTGGAGGTGTTGGTGTTGTACGCGTTGCTACAGTTAGAACTGCAAGTGGTACTTTGAAGCGACCTCTTGTAAAGCTTTGTCCACTGCCAGTGGACCCTTAGTTTTGAAATAAGTAATTCAAGGCTGGCGGAATGGTGCGTTCCCGCATTTGTTTAGTGTATTGTGTTCAATTTGATTGAATTACTTCATTGATTTTTAAACTTCTGCACCTTTTCTAAAACATTCCGTCGCGCTAATGCTAATCGTAAAAGTGTGTTTTTGCGTGTAAAATATAGACAGTATGGTGATTCGTGTTTTGGATCCCGAGCTGTTTGGACGCTTGGGATTTCGTGCAATGTACTCCGAACTTTTCGGTGGCTTTGATTCCGTCTGAAGAGACGCCGCTTTTTGTTGTTATAGCGTTCCGATTCGCGAGTTTTGAGCTCCATTCGTGACGACCGCTAAACCGCTTTCATTTTGTTTCTTTTGTGTTTACAAAAGCGCATCATTTGTTGTTAAACCCGCATTTTTTGTATGTTCAATCAATAAACATTACGTCGCTATTTTTTGTGTAACGTGTTGTCCAGACGAAGCTCTAAGAAACTGTTCCTGTTCACGGGGCTAGCCTCAGAAGAAAGAACCACCAAGAAAACACCTTTGCAGAGCTTCGACTTAAAGGTTAGTGATTAACTTTTATTTGGTGAATGACTTTACGTGTTTATTGATTGTTCCGCCAAAGGTCCTTCGTCAATTATATGCTTGCATTGAACCAGCATTGAACTAAAACCGCAACATCTATTTCATACATTTTTTTGAATATTATTCTTTCTCTATGGAATGTGCATCGAAGACATTCCATAACAATTCTGCATTTAACTGATCAGATTTTAATTTGAATATTTGTTCAACTCGCGGCTCGATTGCTATTTCATTTGTAATTTCGTTTTCTTTATACAACGGTAAGGTTTTTCTTTTTGTAATTAATTTACGATTTTTTATGTCAATAATGCATTCGTATTTTTGCAAAAAGTATATGCTTAGTATTCCGTCAAGTTCATGTCTAAGTTGTAAAGATATACTTCCAATTCATCTTGTTCATCGTCTGTGGAAAAATTATTTCTTACCGATTGCGTTATTTCGATATATTGATTTGTAACACCGTGTACTTGTATTGGTTTGATTGATTTAATTGAATCTTTAGGAAATAAATATGGTTTTATAATTGTTATATTTGATTTATAAGAAGATTTTCTAATCTCTTTTCATCATTTTCTACTTCTTGAATTACTTTATCATAATATTGTCCGTCTTAACTATGTAAATTTTTTTTTATTGCTTTCTAAATTCAACATAGAAAGTTAAATGCTCCTCTCTTAAATCTTGTATTATTTAAGGGTATAAGGTATAAGGGTTTATGTCAGTTTTAATTTCGTTAAATTTTCTTTCCATTGTCATATCATTTTGTTTAGCATTGTGATGTGAGGTTTCATTTCAGAATAGAATGATAGCATTCTTGGTGTGTTTTGTTCAATTAAATTTTTTTATGGTTTAAAATTGAAATATCATTTTGATATGCACTTATTAAAAGTGTTATATCTTTGACTACTAAGAGTTTCCATTTTTCGTTTGAGATTTTTAAATCGTATTCATGGTAGTATTGGATTCCTAATATGTTATTTAAAGTAGTTAAATAACTGGTATTACTTACTGTTATTGTAATTGAGTAAAGTATTGCAAATATGATGAACTCTTGCATCTTCAAAGAAAAAAATATTTTATGATTGAACTTATTTGGTCTGAATTTATTGTAAATTCTCTATTTGTCTCGATATCTTTTACTCCTATGGCGTTATTGTCCATAACTTTAATTATTTTAAAGGGTCCGTTTGATTTATTACAAAGTTTATTTTTAATTTGAGATTCTTTTACAAATACAAAATCATTTAGCTCAAAATGTTTTTCTTTGGGTTTTGATTTTTCATCGGGTCTCTCGTTTGCTTTTAATTTCTTCAAAATAGTTTTTTCTCTTGCGGTTTGATAAAAGTAAGATATTTTGTTTTTCAATTCTCGCAAGTATTTTGAAAATAATTCTTCTTCATTATATACCTGTTCTGGGGGTCTGGAATTCGTATCTCCAAAAATTAATTGATATGGCGTAAAACCAGGTGTTCTATTAATTGAATTATTATAACATATTACTGCGTGTATACGGTATACATGTCAAGGGATGATCTTCTGGGATATCGGTTACCGTAGCTCTGATCATTTCTAATAAAGTGCTCATGAATCTTTCTACTGATCCGTTGCTTTGTGGGTGGTTGATTGACGAAAATGTTAATTTAATATTATAAAGGGTACATAAATCTCTTAATAATTGATTGTCAAATTTTTTTCCTCGATCACAATGAATTCTTGAGGATGTGCTGTAGTGCATGAAATATAAAAGTAAGGTATTTATTATATTTTTCCCGGTTTTTTGTTCTGCTGGATAAGCTTGAGTGAATTTTGAAAATTCGTCTCGTATTACTAAACTATAATTCTTTTCTGGCATTTCTAAAATATCAAGGTTTATGCGTTCAAAAGGTACTTTTGGTGTTTCGGTTATTACTAATGGATTTGACAAGTTGTTTCTGCATGCTTTAGTTTTGTTACATGTTTCACAATTTTTTATGAAAGTTTCAACATCTTTATTTAAATTTTTCCAATGATATTTCCACTTAATTTTCGTTATTGTTTCGTGAATACCTCGATGCATATTTAATTTTCCGGTATGATTTTCTTCTATAATTATCTGTCTTTGTTCTTCATCTGGGATAATCATGTTCGGATTACAAGTGATAAATTCAATTTCATTATCTGAAAAGATAAACGATAGCATTTCTGCAACTGGTAAATCTTTCGTTTCTTCCATGTAGTATTTGTTATTTCCTAACAGTGCTTCTTTGTTGTAATAAAGTATTTCGAAGATTGCTAGCATTGAGTTTATATGCGGAACTATGATAAGAAAATACTATCCTCGAGTATTTGATTTCGATGCTACGACGTTTAATTTATGCTCTTCATACAAACTACTTATATCAACTATGTCATCAGCTATCTTGAACTGAGTTTCAGTCAATTGTCATTGTTTAATGAATGAAAGTATTTGTTTCTGATTCTTGTCTAAAAATTTTTCATTGGTGAAGGTACATTTTGAATAATCGATTAAACATTTCTTTCCTCTTAAGTTTTTGAAAATGTTCCATTCATTTTGGATTGTTTCGTAAGCTATTTCTGTATCAGGTGTATATGATCGTTCTTCATTTTCTTCTTTCTCTTCTTCTTCTTTGATACTTCCGTAGAATATTTTTTGAATATTTTGAACGTGATTAATTCTTATTCTTGACAAAGCGTCTGCGTTTGTATTCTGTTTACCTGGTTAATAAATTATTTTGTAGTTGTATTCCTCAAGTTTTAGTCTCCATCTGACTAATCTTGAACCAAGGTCTTGGACATTAAAAAGCCATGTTATTGGGCGATTATCGGTTATTAATTTAAAGGTTCTGCCGTATACTATATGTCTATATTGGGAAACTACCCTAACTATTGCAAGTAACTCTTTTTCAATCGTTGAATAATTTTGTTTATGTTCATTTAGGGTACGTGATGAGTAAGCTATTGGTAAATATTTCCCAATTGGACCTTGAGATAAGACTGCTCCGATCGCGTATTTTCTTTCACCTGTTGTGATATTAAATTATTTTTTAAAATCTGGGTATTGAACTATGGGGAAATTGGTTAAAGTCAAATTTCATATCTTTCTTTATAATTGCGTTAGAGGTTTTACTATTCTAAGTCTTTTCTGTAGTAACCTGCTAATCCCAGGAAACTTTTTATATTGCAATATAATCCGTGGGTTCAATTTAAAATTATAAAACTAATATTTACTTTCACTTTTCTAGAACTTTATTTACATTAAAACAGCTGTTTCAAATATCACAATACATTCGCATATACGCGACACCTCCACATTTGGTCGCCTATGAACAGGGGTCATTAGCATTGGTATCCCATCAAGGTCAGCCGGCTGGATTCATGATTTTTGCAAGTAATTGCTTGTAAACGGTTGACGTCACTGTTGGAATCGCGTTTCGCGATTTTTACGAGTACAGACTTGTTTTTGCAAAGATCAAGGTACTGGGTATGGGGTCAAGAGACTGCGATCATAGTCAAGGTTATTTATTGCATGTGTATGTATGAATAATGTGTTTATTGTTTGGTAATGTAATTAAAAATACACGTGTAATTGTTGAGATAATTATTATTATTTAGTTAAAGACTTGTACCAGCCCATCCGCCATAATATACGCGACACCTCCACATTTGGTCGCCTATGAACAGGGGTCATTAGCATTGGTATCCCATCAAGGTCAGCCGGTTGGATTCACGATTTTTGCAAGTAATGGCTTGTAAACGGTTGACGTCACTGTTGGAATCGCGTTTCGCGATTTTTACGAGTACAGACTTGTTTTTGCTAAGATCAAGGTGCTGGGTATGGGGTCAAGAGACTGCGATCATTTTGAAGGTCAATTAGTCGGATTCCGACCAGCCATTTGATTTTTTGCAATTTCAGATGGATTGTTGAAATTAGAGGGAACAAATAAACGAGAGTAAATAAACGAGAGTATTAGAAAGACTTGTTTTATTAAAATTATAAAAAATTTTGTACAATTTTTTTAAATCTATTCGAGCTACTAGTGATGGCTGTCAACAAAGGGGGGGTCGCGATTTAGGTTATGTTAGTGACGGCTGTCAACGAAGGGATCCCGCGATTTAGATTATGTTAGAAGAGTGACGGTAGAATGGGGGCCGCGCCTTAGGTTATGTTAGAGGTTCGCGGGTTTGCTTGACAGGTTACACAGGGGCGTGTTGGTTGCGGTGTCATCTTGCAGCGTTGATGTGTTGCGTGTGTCGCCATCTGTTAATGTTTGTGGTGGTTAGAAAGAAAAAAAGCTGTGGTAGGGTTTTGAGCGCGAGACTCTCGCATGGGAGTGATCGTTCCGAGCATCTAAGCTATATGGTTATTAATATAACAGTTTCTTCGGGAGAATAGGTAACTGAGTGTTGAAGGTAAATTTTTAATAGGTTGAAATTTAATCAATTGAGTATGCTATTAGGTTGTATGCTTGACATGTGTACTGATGTTGTGTAACTGTACACATGCGCAGTGATGTTATGTGACTGTTAGACATGTGGAGTGATGTTATGTAACTGTTAGACATGCGCAGTGATGTTGTGTGACTGTTAAACATGTGCAGTGATGTTGTGTGAGTGATAGACTTGCAAAAGGTTAAATTGTATATGAAAACGTATACAAATAAGCTATCGTCTCATAAATGAACAGAAATTGTGGCGGGAAGCTTAAAAATATGTACGAAAACGGTATTTAGATGTAGGTTATCAGAGTGGTAGATTAACAGATTCAACTATCGAAAATAATAGTTGATATCTTATAGAAGGAATGGAAGGAACAGTATAGTAGAAATGGGATAGTGGGAAACGAGATTACAGGCAACGAGATTGCTGGAACAGCATAGAGGAAACAGTAGGTATATGCTTGAAGTTGGTTGGCAGAACGCAGGAAACGAAAATGGATGGAACGATATAGCGGAGCGGGATGTTTGAAGTTGGTTGATTGAACGCTGGAAACGGGAATGGTATGAATGACCTAGTGGGATCGGGAACAAAATAGCTGGAACAGGATAGTGGAAAGGAGCGCGCGGGATGGTTGGACCAGAGACGAAACAAATGGGTTAGAGCCACTACAAAAGCTAGAAACGGCTCGTAAAAACGACTGGAACCGTAGAAATCGCTGTTGGAAATGGTTGGAGTCACTACAAATGCTAGAAACGGCCCATAGAAACGACCAGAACCCTAGAAACGGCTGCTGGAAATGGTTGAAGCCACTACAAAAGCTAGAAACGACCCATGGAAACGACTGGGACAGTAGAAATGGTTGGTAGAATGGTCGGAGCCACTACAAAGACTAGAAACGTCCTGTCAAAAAACTGGAACAGCAGAAACGGATGGTAGAATGGTTGGAGCCATTACAAAAACTAGAAATGTCCCGCAGAAACGATTAGAAACTTAGAAATCTCTGGTAGAAAGGGTTGGAGCCACTACAAAAGCTAGAAATGTCCCGTAGAAACGACTGGAAACTTAGAAATAGCTGCTGGAAACAGTTGGAACCTCTACAAACGCTACAAACGCTCCGTGGAAACAACTGGAACCGTAGAAACGGATAGTAGAATGGTTGGAGCCCCTACAAAAGCTAGACATGTCCTGTAAAAACAACTGGAACAGTAGAAACTGCTTGTAGAATGGTTGGAGCCACTACAAAAGCTAGAAATGTCCCGCAGAAACGACTAGAAACTTAGAAATCCCTGGTAGAAAGGGTTGGAGCCACTACAAAAGCTAGAAACGTCCCATAAAAACAACTGGGGCAGTAGAAATAGGTGGTAGAATGGTTGGAGCCACCACAAAAGTTAGAAACGTTCCGTAGAAACGACTGGGGCAGTAGAAACGGCTGGTAGAAATGGTTGGAGACGCTACAAAAGCTAGAAACTTCCCGTAGAAACAACTGGGACAGTAGAAACGGCTGTTAGAAATGGTTGAAGCCCCTACAAAAGCTAGAAACGTCCCGTACAAGTCATAGAAATGTTGGAAATGGTAGGTTAGTTGGAAACGGGCAACAAATGCTAGAAACGGTAGGAAGGTTGAAGCAGGAACGTTAGAAAGGTCTTAATGAGAATGCTGAGAACGATGTAATAGAAAGTAGGAAATAAGAGGATGGTTGGATCAGGAATGGTGGAAAAGACATAAAGTTGGATTGTTAGAACATGCGCTGTAGAGTTGTGATGGGAATGTGAGAAACAGGATGGTAGGAATACGAATTCTAGAAACGTGAATGCAGGATGTTTGAATAGAAATATCTGAAACAAACAGACTGAAGGGTAGTCAGCAGCAACTGTTACTAGATTGTTAGAAGGATAAAAAGTTTGAATGTTGAGAAAATTGTTGGGAATGGCGGGATTTCTATTGAGTGATTAGAAGATTGCATCAACAGAGTTACTAGTCAACCACAACTAAAAAGTGTTATTCAATTAATAGTTTTGTCACAGAATTTGTCACTGGAAAAGGTTACTAGACACAGACGCAACTGTCGTGAACTACAGTCAAATCAGTGTTATCAAAATGATATAGGGCTCAAAGTGATAAAGAGTGTCCTAGGATAGATGGCTAGAACAAAGATGACAAATTCGGAATGGGTGAAGTCTAGTAGTTAGGTTCAGGGAGGTTGTAAATTTTACTTGAATCGTATTAAAACATAATACCTTTTAACTGACGCTGATATGTCATAATATTTTGCTTGTTTGAAAATAATTCAAATTACAAGACATTGTTTTACTACCATAAACATGTAAGTACTTGAAATTTACTTCTAATTAGAACGCTTGCTAAAACGAACCTTGTTATCCAGATCCGGCAATAGCTCTCTTGATTAGTAGCATAAATATGTAAGTACTAGAAATTTACTTCTGACTAGAACGCTAGTGCGAACATTGTTATCTCTCTATAAAACTTGTCTGTGTTTTCAGAGATTTACAGAAATATGGCAATGTTGCTCCATCACTTTAATCATATGACTAAAATGACGCATTTTCCGGGATCTAGAGAAATATGGAAATCTGGCAATCATGGCCCCTCTTAGCGGGCCCCCCTCCCTTTTTCTGTGACGACACACGATACATCCTTTAGTTATGTTAACGAAGACATAAGTTTCAGTTCGTTTGCAACAATTGATTAGATGTATATGAAGAAACAAGACGTCCAACTACCTATCGAAAATTTCGACTTTGTTGAAGAATCGTTGTCATCAGCAAGTCGCACAGACAATTGTTACCAAATTCCCTACGAGCAGCATTCTGCGGACCTAGTGCTTGTGGAAAGTTTCAAATTCAGAATGGTTGAAGTCTAGTAGTTAGGTTCTGGCAGGCCGTAAATTTTACTTAAAACGCATTATTTCTAAACATAAACATCATAGAAATTAACACTGATATATTATAATATATCATAATATTTTTTGTTTGAAAATGAATTCTTAAAATAATATTGATTGTTGTACTATTTTTTATCGATTTAAGTGCTTCAACAGCGTCTTAATATTATAATATTACTAGTATTCGCTTTTATAACGAACCAAAGCAGATAAAAGGAACTTGTGTGTGTGTGTGTTTTCAGAGATTTAGAGAAATATGGCAATGGCAATGTTGCTCCATCACTTTAATCATATGACTAAAATGACGCATTTCCGAGCTCTAGGGAAATATGGAAATCTGGCAATCATGGCCCCTCTTAGAGGGCTTTCCGGTCATGACATCACAACTAATTTCCAGAAGTACGTTGTAGCAAAAACCTCAAAACGGAGATAACAAAGCTATCGTCTCATCAAAAGTTTCTCTGAAAAAAATGCAACTCAACAAACAAGGTAATTTGACATTTGGCACATATGAAACGTAGGAACAATCTGCTTGATTTATGAATTACTAATAAATTAAAAATGTTCTTGACTGCTAATTTTATTTAAATAATAAACATAAAAAAGGTCACTTGACAAAGTTATTATATAACAAAGACGAAGCTCATACTTACAGCCCTGCCAGACCCCTAGAAGGCTTTCATGCAGGATTATGGGATGCTAGCTTTCGACATGTTGAAAGACAAAGCAACGAACCACCACACGCAGCCGAAACTGAGAATTTGTCACTGGAGAACGCTACTAGACTCAGTCAGAAAATCAAAGCAACTCCGGTAGCAGAAAAAAGATAAGTTCAAATCATCATTCCACATGTTTATAACCCTGCTTTGATATACACAATCAAGATAAAACAGCCAAAGCATTCAAAAGTTTGTAAATGGAGCCACAACAAAATTCGTAGCATCAAATTAATATGTTGAGATTATTCCATTATTTATCATAGCTGAATATTTAGTTCAAAAGGCAGCCATTCAACATTGCACACAGACAACAACACACCACCGAAAAAGAAAATTATTTAAAAGAAATGTTGTATAATATTGAGTAGAAATTCTTGTTAAATTGAAATTAATCATTCAAATATTCTAAAAATATACGATGTTTGTGCTTTATTGGATATCTGCATCACTATCAATTATTGCGGTTTTTTAACCTCGAGTGAAGATGTTAGCGAAGGTTATAATTTGTCAAAACAGAAGTATCCATTAGGAATGAATTTATTCGTATCTTAGAGTATCAATCAATCATTTGAAATACTGTAAGAGTGTTTGATGTAACAATATTGTTCTTCCAATAACACTTTGCTTTGAATTAAATTACTGTTGGTGGAAAGAGTTGTCAATCTAAACTGTGAAATAAAAGTCTTATGGTTTAAATATTTTTTTTGTTTTGAATCATGTAGATTTAGAATTGAACATGGAGGGTCTTTCACATTCAAGTGTCGTTTCACCTTGATGGAGTTAAGCTTCATTCAACAGGCCAGAAAATCTTGGTCAAGATTGGGTGGACTTCATTGTGCAACAAACAAAAGCCCTTAAACCATGTGTTGGCATGTCATCCTTCAATATCAATGTGAATAACACGAATTTGTTTGTAAGATGTACGAGTGTTAGATAATAGAAAACACATTCCTATGCACGAGTGTATACATAATGAATAACATTTAAGAAAACGTAACCAACCTATTAAACTACACACATACAAATTTAAAACTAGCAACTCACAGGGTTATAATTGTGAACATACTAGAGGCAATATAAGACAAAAGAAAGCTGTAACCAGGCCTCCTGTTATCGAATTATAATTATCGGTCAGCATCGATCTCCATCACAACAAATAACGGAAAAGTAATCCATAAGTTTATAGGCATATTGTATGAAATTGAAAAGTTTACTCCAAGCATATATATATATATATATATATATATATATATACAGGGTGTAAACAGTTTGACTGCATATATTTTAGGTGCAGATAGTACCCACCAAACAAAACAAAAAACTCTTACAACACTATGGTCTAAAGGCCTTAATAAACAAGAAAATTTGAAATACATGTTAAGTAAATTATTGAAATATTTGTATTTGGCGATTTATTTTATGCATCAAGTTGAAGAAGGGAGGATACAAAGTTGTTTACATTATGATACAAAAATAATGCGATACAAAGAATATTAAACAAATCATTTCTTATATGTAGTTCTTTTATGTGTTAAATTGTTCGAGAAATAATTGTTACTAAGAAATTAATATTACTTATCTTAGACAAGTAAAAACCTTTGACCTGCAGGATGTCATTATGATAGAACTCTGGCGAGAAAACGGATTATTTTTAGTAAATATTCAAGCTTCAAAATTCTTGTTATTACATTTGCTTTCCCCACATGTTAATAGCATGTCAGGTCTTTACCTAATTGTATTATTGTCACTGTTTGTCACAAAATAATACACTCGAACTCAGAATTCACAACAGATTTTATTTATTTTTCCAATTTATATTTTAAAATGAAAATCAAATAACTTACGCTATGTCGAATGTCACGCAAAAATCACTTTCACTTTCTTAAATGAACCGGGCAGCAAAAAAAAGCATTCATGGCAGCGGCCAGCTGTAGTACTGAGTATATGCTATGTTGCCACATCTGATCGGAGAAACGTAGGGCAAATTATAACAGAATATTTAGAGTTTAAATAATAATTTTCTTTGTTAATACAGTTATTAAAGGTGTATACGCTATTGAGTATTTACATATTTAGCTTTACAATCATTTTGAAGCCGGAAATAATCTATTATTCACTGTAATAAAGGCTACAGAACTTCTAACTTTTTCATTTTTTTTTGGCAAAACTATAGTTTATTTCTGAAAATGTTATAAAGCTTTTTGATTTGTTTTAACCTGAAGTATTGATCCTAAAAATCTTTGCACTCAAACCGTTTACACCTTGTATATATAAATATATATATATATATATATATATATATATATATATATATATATATATAATCAAAAATGTGCTATTTAACAGCATTGTCATGAGTATCAATTTCTGTGACGACATCACTGTCATTGCCTAGTTTATCAGCAGACCACCTGCCATTAGTATATATAACTCATATGTCTGCTTTTGGATTATAACATAGGAAGCATTTGCAACTTAAGATCAAAGCCGTAATTATCTGAGATCTAAGGAAATATGGTAATCTTTTTTTTTCTGCGGCGTCATTAGTCGGTCATTTCCTCTATATAACAAGAAACATAACCTGTTCAAGGAATATGTTGTCTCACTCTGTCTCACTAAAAAACATGAAAGAAGAAATCGGTTATCAAATTACGCTTAAATATCTATCAAAATGATTCCTCTCTCATTGGTTTATTCAAAAGACCACGAGACCTCACATGTCAATCATTAGGGATGGAATGCGTACTAGGACTCTAACACACCCTAACCTATAATAAGAAACCTTATTCATATAAGGCATACAATATATGGAAAATGTCACTTACTCTCTTTAATAAACTGTCTCAAAATGATTGAAGACAATGAGAAATACATACGGCTAAATCATTCTGCACTGATTATAAAAGCTTTCGATTCAGCTTAGTGAAAAGATTTTCACTGCACGAACGCCACTCTTTAAAACAAATCAAGTGAGATTGTTCTATTTAAATAATAAAAAAATTAGACAGTTGAGTACTAGTTACCGAGAATATGTCTATAGCATTATAGCAACAGTGTTTCATTTGTAAAATTTTGAATGCTGTTCAATAGCACATTTTTGATTCTATATATATATATATATATATGCCTGGAGTAAACTTTTCAATTTCATACAATATGCCTATAAACTTATGGATTATGTTTCCGTTATTTGTTATGATGGAGATCGATGCTGACCGATAATTATAATTGGATAACAGGAGGCCTGGTTACAGTTTTCTTTTGTCCTATATTGCTTCTAGTATGTTCACAATTATAACCCTGTGAGTTGCTAGTTTTAAATTTGTATGTGTGTAGTTTAATAGGTTGGTTACGTTTTCTTAAATGTTATTCATTATGTATACACTCGTGCATAGTAATACGTTTTCTATTATCTAACACTCGTTCATCTTACAAATAAATTCGTGTTATTCACATTGATATTGAAGGATGACATGCCAACACATGGTTTAAGGGCTTTTGTTTGTTGCACAATGAAGTCCACCTATTCTTGACCAAGATTTTCTGGCCTGTTGAATGAAGCTTAACTCCATCAAGGTGAAACGACACTTGAATGTGAAAGACCCTCCATGTTCAATTCTAAATCTACATGATTCAAAACAAAAAAAATATTTAAACCATAAGACTTTTATTTCACAGTTTAGATTGACAACTCTTTCCACCAACAGTAATTTAATTCAAAGCAAAGTGTTATTGGAAGAAAAATATTGTTACATCAAACACCCTTACAGTATTTCAAATGATTGATTGATACTCTAAGATACGAATAAATTCATTCCTAATGGATACTTCTGTTTTGACAAATTATAACCTTCGCTAACATCTTCACTCGAGGTTAAAAAACCGCAATAATTGATAGTGATGCAGATATCCAATAAAGCACAAACATCGTATATTTTTAGAATATTTGAATGATTAATTTCAATTTAACAAGAATTTCTACTCAATATTATACAACATTTCTTTTAAATAATTTTCTTTTTCGGTGGTGTGTTGTTGTCTGTGTGCAATGTTGAATGGCTGCCTTTTGAACTAAATATTCAGCTATGATAAATAATGGAATAATCTCAACCATTAAGTCTTGCAATAGATTATTTAATACACGTATAATTATCTGAAAACATATTAATTTGATGCTACGAATTTTGTTGTGGCTCCATTTACAAACTTTTGAATGCTTTGGCTGTTTTATCTTGATTGTGTATATCAAAGCAGGGTTATAAACATGTGGAATGATGATTTGAACTTATCTTATTTCTGCTACCGGAGTTGCTTTGATTTTGTGACTGAGTCTAGTAGCGTTCTCCAGTGACAAAGTCTCAGTTTCGGCTGCGTGTGGTGGTTCGTTGCTTTGTCTTTCAACATGTCGAAAGCTAGCATCCCATAATCCTGCATGAAAGCCTTCTAGGGGTCTGGCAGGGCTGTAAGTATGAGCTTCGTCTTTGTTATATAATAACTTTGTCAAGTGACCTTTTTTATGTTTATTATTTAAATAAAATTAGCAGTCAAGAATATTTTTAATTTATTAGTAATTCATAAATCAAGCAGATTGTTCCTACGTTTCATATGTGCCAAATGTCAAATTACCTTGTTTGTTGAGTTGCATTTTTTTCAGAGAAACTTTTGATGAGACGATAGCTTTGTTATCTCCGTTTTGAGGTTGTTTGCTACAACGTACTTCTGGAAATTAGTTGTGATGTCATGACCGGAAAGCCCTCTAAGAGGGGCCATGATTGCCAGATTTCCATATTTCCCTAGAGCTCGGAAATGCGTCATTTTAGTCATATGATTAAAGTGATGGAGCAACATTGCCATTGCCATATTTCTCTAAATCTCTGAAAACACACACACACACAAGTTCCTTTTATCTGCTTTGGTTCGTTATAAAAGCGAATACTAGTAATATTATAATATTAAGACGCTGTTGAAGCACTTAAATCGATAAAAAATAGTACAACAATCAATATTATTTTAAGAATTCATTTTCAAACAAAAAATATTATGATATATTATAATATATCAGTGTTAATTTCTATGATGTTTATGTTTAGAAATAATGCGTTTTAAGTAAAATTTACGGCCTGCCAGAACCTAACTACTAGACTTCAACCATTCTGAATTTGAAACTTTCCACAAGCACTAGGTCCGCAGAATGCTGCTCGTAGGGAATTTGGTAACAATTGTCTGTGCGACTTGCTGATGACAACGATTCTTCAACAAAGTCGAAATTTTCGATAGGTAGTTGGACGTCTTGTTTCTTCATATACATCTAATCAATTGTTGCAAACGAACTGAAACTTATGTCTTCGTTAACATAACTAAAGGATGTATCGTGTGTCGTCACAGAAAAAGGGAGGGGGGCCCGCTAAGAGGGGCCATGATTGCCAGATTTCCATATTTCTCTAGATCCCGGAAAATGCGTCATTTTAGTCATATGATTAAAGTGATGGAGCAACATTGCCATATTTCTGTAAATCTCTGAAAACACAGACAAGTTTTATAGAGAGATAACAATGTTCGCACTAGCGTTCTAGTCAGAAGTAAATTTCTAGTACTTACATATTTATGCTATTAATCAAGAAAGCTATTGCCGGATCTTGATAACAAGGTTCGTTTTAGCAAGCGTTCTAATTAGAAGTAAATTTCAAGTACTTACATGTTTATGGTAGTAAAACAATGTCTTGTAATTTGAATTATTTTCAAACAAGCAAAATATTATGACATATCAGCGTCAGTTAAAAGGTATTATGTTTTAATACGATTCAAGTAAAATTTACAACCTCCCTGAACCTAACTACTAGACTTCACCCATTCCGAATTTGTCATCTTTGTTCTAGCCATCTATCCTAGGACACTCTTTATCACTTTGAGCCCTATATCATTTTGATAACACTGATTTGACTGTAGTTCACGACAGTTGCGTCTGTGTCTAGTAACCTTTTCCAGTGACAAATTCTGTGACAAAACTATTAATTGAATAACACTTTTTAGTTGTGGTTGACTAGTAACTCTGTTGATGCAATCTTCTAATCACTCAATAGAAATCCCGCCATTCCCAACAATTTTCTCAACATTCAAACTTTTTATCCTTCTAACAATCTAGTAACAGTTGCTGCTGACTACCCTTCAGTCTGTTTGTTTCAGATATTTCTATTCAAACATCCTGCATTCACGTTTCTAGAATTCGTATTCCTACCATCCTGTTTCTCACATTCCCATCACAACTCTACAGCGCATGTTCTAACAATCCAACTTTATGTCTTTTCCAACATTCCTGATCCAACCACCCTCTCATTTCCTACTTTCTATTACATCGTTCTCAGCATTCTCATTAAGACCTTTCTAACGTTCCTGCTTCAACCTTCCTACCGTTTCTAGCATTTGTTGCCCGTTTCCAACTAACCTACCATTTCCAACATTTGTATGACTTGTACGGGACGTTTCTAGCTTTTGTAGGGGCTTCAACCATTTCTACCAGCCGTTCCTACTGTCAGTCGTTTCTACGGGAAGTTTCTAGCTTTTGTAGCATCTCCAATTATTTCTACCAGCCGTTTCTACTGCCCCAGTTGTTTTTATGGGACGTTTCTAGTTTTTGTAGCAGCACCAACTATTCTACCAACCATTTCTAAGTTTCTAGTCGTTTCTACGGGACATTTCTAGCTTTTGTAGTGGCTCCAACCATTCTACTATCCGTTTCTACGGTTCCAGTTGTTTCCACGGACCGTTTGTAGCATTTGTAGAGGTTCCAACCATTTCCAGCAGCGATTTCTAAGTTTCCAGTCGTTTGTACGGGACATTTCTAGCTTTTGTAGTGACTCCAACCCTTTCTACCAGGGATTTCTAAGTTTCTAGTCGTTTCTGCGGGACATTTCTAGCTTTTGTAGTGGCTCCAACCATTCTACAAGCCGTTTCTACTGTTCCAGTTGTTTTTACAGGACATTTCTAGCTTTTGTAGTGGCTCCAACCATTCTACCATCCGTTTCTACGGTTCCAGTTGTTTCCACGGACCGTTTGTAGCATTTGTAGAGGTTCCAACTATTTCCAGCAGCGATTTCTAAGTTTCCAGTCGTTTCTACGGGACATTTCTAGCTTTAGTAGTGGCTTCAACCCTTTCTACCAGGGATTTCTAAGTTTCTAATCGTTTATGCGGGACATTTCTACCAGCCGTTTCTACTGTTCCGGTTTTTTTGATAGGACGTTTCTAGTTTTTGTAGTGGCTCCGACCATTCCTACCAACCATTTCTACTGTCCCAGTGGCTTCAACCATTTCCAGCAGCGATTTCTACGGTTCCAGTCGTTTTTACGAGCCGTTTCTAGCTTTTGTAGTGGCTCCAACCCATTTGTTTCGTCTCTGGTCCAACCATCCCGCGCGCTCCTTTCCACTATCCTGTTCCAGCTATTTTGTTCCAGATCCCACTAGGTCATTCATACCATTCCCGTTTCCAGCGTTCAATCAACCAACTTCAAACATCCCGCTCCGCTGTATCGTTCTATCCATTTTCGTTTCCTGCGTTCTGCCAACCAACTTCAAGCATATACCTACTGTTTCCTCTATGCTGTTCCAGCAATCTCGTTGCCTGTAATCTCGTTTCCCACTATCCCATTTCTACTATACTGTTCCTTCCATTCCTTCTATAAGATATCAACTATTATTTTCGATAGTTGAATCTGTTATTCTACCACTCTGATAACCTACATCTAAATACCGTTTTCGTACATATTTTTGAGCTTCCCGCCAAAATTTCTGTTCATTTATGGGACGATAGCTTATTTGTATACGTTTTCATATACAATTTAACCTTTTGCAAGTCTATCACTCACACAACATCACTGCACATGTTTAAAAGTCACATAACATCACTGCGCATGTTTACAGTCACACAACATCAGTACACATGTCAAGCATACAACCTAATAGCATACTCTATTGATTAAATTTCAACCTATTAAAAATTTACCTTCAACACTCAGTTACCTATTCTCCCGAAGAAACTGTTATATTAATAACCATATAGCTTAGATGCTCGGAACGATAACTCCCATGCGAGAGTCCCGGCCCAAAACCCTACCACAGCTTTTTTTCTTTCTAACCACCACAAACATCAACAGATAGCGACACACGCAACACATAAACGCTGCAAGATGACACCGCAACCAACACTCCCCTGTGTAACCTGTCAAGCAAACCCGCGAACCTCTAACATAACCTAAGTCGCGGCCCCCAGACTACCGTCACTCTTCTAACATAATCTAAATCGCGGGCCCCCTTCGTTGACAGCCGTCACTAATATAACCTAAATCGCGGCCCCCCTTCGTTGACAGCCATCACTAGTAGCTCGAATAGATTTAAAAAAATTGTACTCGTAAAAATCGCGAAACGCGATTCCAACAGTGACGTCAACCGTTTACAAGCCATTACTTGCAAAAATCATGAATCCAGCCGGCTGACCTTGATGGGATACCAATGCTAATGACCCCTGTTCATAGGCGACCAAATGTGGAGGTGTCGCGTATATTATGGTAGATGCGCTGGTACCAGTCTTTAACTAAATAATAATAATTATCTCAACAATTACACGTGTATTTTTAATTACACATACATTACCAAACAATACACACATTATTCATACATACACATGCAATAAATAACCTTGACTATGATCGCAGTATCTTGACCCCATACCCAGCACCTTGATCTTTGCAAAAACAAGTCTGTACTCGTAAAAATCGCGAAACAACGGGCATGTACTATACCTTTTCAAATAAACATTTCTCGATTAACCGCATTAGCGCAGCTCGATGGACACCTGACTTTGTAATCAGACAAGCCGCGTTCGATACCCGGCCAAGCTTTTTTTCTCTGTAACCACCACAACCAACAACAGATGACGTGCACCCTGCAACCCACAATACAATGGCTTTCAATTATTGACAACAGATGGCGCGCACCTCTGGAACACACGCAACCCACAATACAATGGCTTTCATTTATTAACAACAGATCGCGCGCACCTCTGTGAACGCAGTGTGATGGTGTCACCTCTTCAATTTTGAATTTCCCGCCAAATTTGCCCACTTCCACTCCAGAAACCGCTTTGTTTAACTGACCAATGAGAGTGCTTCAATTTGGTTCAATTTCGGCGTTTTGGGACCTTAGAATCTCTTATGGTAAATTACATGTATTTTTGGTCGATTTTGTTCCCGTGGTGACATTGCTTATCTACTATGATCATCCCAATCACGCTGGTTATTGCTGACGACCTTGGATAGGTGTTGTTCCAAGGTCCTGTTGAATCTTTCCACCATTCCATCTGACTGTGGGTGTAATGGTGTTGTTCTCGTTTTCCTGATCCCCAACATCGTGCAGACTTTCTGGAATACATTCGATTCGAAGTTACGCCCCTGGTCTGAATGTAATTCCATCGGGACGCCAAACCTGCTGAATAGTTGTTCTACTAGCACCGTCGCTACCGTGGTTGCCTCTTGGTTGGGTATCGCATATGCCTCAGGCCATTTGCTGAAGTAGTCCATTGCGACCAGAATGTATTTGTTCCCCCTCTCAGACTCGGAAAACGGACCGGCGACATCGATGGCGATTCTCTCAAATGGGACGCCCACATTGTATTGCTGCATTCTGCCCTTGGTCCGGGTTTTCGGGCCCTTACTGACCGCACAGGTGGCACATTTGCGGCACCAAGCTCTGACGTCTTCGAAGTAATTCACCCAGTAGTACCGCTGGCGAACTTTGTCTAGGGTTTTATTCATGCCCAGGTGGCCTCCGGTAATTCCATCATGTACTTCGGTCAGGATGGCTGGTACCCTTTTCTTCGGAACTACCAGTTGGGACTTGGTTTCTCGTCCATCAGCGCTTTCCTAAACTCGCTTGAGCATTCCATTGTCTACTCTAAGAGAGTCCCATTGAGCCCATCACGACTTCAGCACGCCGGAGTATCTAGCTACCTCGTCCCATCGTGGCCTGGGTGCTCCTCTCGTTTTGAGTGACAAGATTGGTTCGATGTCTGGATCAGCTATTTGGTCTTGGATGCATTGTTCCGTTGTCCAGTCTTCATTGGCCTGCACTTGGATCTGCCTGATGGGGATACCCTCTCGCTGTTCCGTCCTCAGACAATGTCCGCATTCCGCTCTACAGAGTCTTCTGGATAGGGCATCGGCATTATTGTGCAAACGGCCGGCACGGTGTTCCACCTTGAAGTCGTATTGCTGTAATTTCTCCATCCATCCGGCTAGTTGTCCTTCCGGTGTCTTCATGTCCAGCAGCGATTTGAGTGCGGCATGATCTATCCGGATTAAGAAATGACGACCATAGAGGTATTTGTGGAAATGGTCTACAGCCCTTATTATTGCAAGAAGTTCTTTTCTGGTGACGCAATAATTTCTTTCCGGTTTCGAGAATCCACGGCTGTAATACTCGATCACCCTCTCTTCACCATCTTGCACCTGGGGTAGGACGGCCCCCAAACCTGTGTTGCTGGCGTCTGTGTCTAAACTGAACTGCCGGACTGTGTAGGAAAGGCTAGGATTGGGCTGGAACATAGTGCTGCCTTCAGTCGTCTGAATGATGTTTCGCAATCCTGATTCCAACGGAAGATCTCTTTCTCAGTGGTCTGCCGATGTAGAGGGGCGGCGATTGTGGCAAATCCCTCAACAAAACGCCGGTAGTAACAGAGTAAACAGAGGCCCAAAAAGCTTCGGAGTTCATGCTTGTCTCTTGGGACTGGCCATTCACGGATGGCTGCTATCTTGTCTTCGTTGGTGCGGATTCCTGACTCGGACACGACGTGGCCCAAAAACTCTACTTGTTTTTGGAACAAGGAGCCCTTCTTCGGGCTGAGTCTCAGGTTGGCATTATTAATTCTGGAGAATTCTTCGCCCAGGTTCTTCAGATGAATGTCTGGCCTGGTCTGGAATGACTAGAATGTCGTCGAAGTATACTAAGCACGTCCTCCATGTTAACCCGCTCAGTACATACTCCATTAGCCTCTCAAATGTAGCGGGTGCATCACATAAACCAAAGGGCATGACCGTGAACTGAAACAGCCCTTTACTGGTGGAGAACACTGTCTTCTCTCTGTCGTTTGCGTGTAGAACAACCTGCCAATATCTACTTTTTAGGTCTAGTGTGGAGAACCAACGGGAGCCTGCTAGTGTGGTCAAAGTGTCATGCATTCGGGGTAGTGGATAGCTGTCTTTCTTCGTGACGTCATTCAGCTTTCTGTAATCCACGTAAAATCGGGTGGTTCCATCCTTCTTTTTAACTAGCACGACGGGAGCAGACCATGGGTTGATGGATGGCTCAATAACTCCATTTTGTAACATGGACTCGATGTTTTCCTCGACTGCCTGTTGTTGCCCCAATGGTAGTCGTCTAGGTGGTATTCTGATGGGTTGAGCCTTTCCGGTATCTATTCGATGCTGGATGATGTTGGTGCGACCGGTGGTTCCATCTTGACTGTTAAAAATTTGCCAGTGCTTTGTGATAAATTGTTTGGTTCTCTGGTGTCAGGTATGTCAAATGGTCAGCAAACTGTTGTAGGAAATCTTTACTGGGCCCTTCCCCGACGTCTGGTACTCTTCTTCGCAATTGATGATGGTCTCTACTGGCTCGAAACAAGCTATCTCTTGACCATTGGCAATTCTAATGTCATTGTTGGACAAATTCAGGACTCTGATTGGTATATCTCGTCCGGTTTTAACTATAGCCCGTCCAACTAAGTAGTCATGAGTTGAGTGTACGGGCTCCACCATTCCAACGCAGCTCCCAGGATTGCTGTCTAGCTGCCCATGAATAATCTGTTCCGTTCGACTGGGGATTCTAGCTGCAGACTTTGCCACAATTTTTATGGGGGTTTTAATACAAATTCCTCATTTAGGAACCGAAGAACATCATATCTCGGGTCGAACATAAATCCATGCTGGCTAATTAGGTCCAATCCCAGTATAAAATCATCCTCAATATTCCCCACCAGGACCCTATGCCGGATCATGTTGTCCCCTATCTGTAGCACGACATCTGCCTCACCCTGTATTGACATGGACTCGCCGGTGACTGTTCTGAGCTGGATGTTATTGGTAACTGGCCGAATTTCTGATGCTCTCAAAACCCTGGACTTGGCAATGGACACAGCGGCGCCGGTATTGATGGTGATGGTAACTGCTCGCCCATTGATGGTGCCTCTTATGACTAGACTGCCGCTAGACTGTTTTGGGGGCTGGTGGAGGGACATCCCTATGCTGACTGGCTGACGGTCCCTGGACATGTGACTGTTTTGTTGGTTATCCCTGGTCGGTGATCGTTCAGGTGGCCTCACTCGACAATCACGTTGGAAGTGCCCTGTCCGTCCGCAGCAGTAACATGCCCCTCTGGTACCAGTTCTTTGTGACCGTTCTAATATTTTGTTCAGGCCAGCAAGCAGCGCTTGAAATGGTGACTCTGACTCTTCCTGATTGAAGGAAACTGCTCGGACCCTCGGCTTGGACATGTTCATCACGGCCTCTACTTCCAAAGCCCTAAGTAGAGCTTCATCACTTTTCTTGACGCCACTTAGTCTTAGATTTCGTTGTACTTCCACATCTCTGATGCCATTTACGAAACTCTGTGTGGCCAACTGGTCTTTCGTTTCCTCAGGCAGGTCTGGGTAGGACAAGTGAACTAACCGTCTAATCTCTGCTTCGAATTCTTGGAGGCTTTCACCGGATTTTTGCGTTTTTCCACTCAGTTGGACTTGGTATACTTGGCTCAAGGATTGATTGTCGTATCGTTTGTCTAGGATGGCGATGATCTTGTCGAAATTGCCTTGTTCATCGACTGGAATGCTTTGGAGGAGTTCTAGGGCCGGATCTCTTAACGAAATTAACAGAGAGGTAGATTTTTCTTGATTATCCCATCCATTAGCTGTAGCCACTGCCTCAAATTGCCGTTTATACGTGGGCCAAGATGAATTGCCGTCAAATGTGGGTGGTTTACTAAAGGAACCTTTGGTACTCACGGTGTGCTGGTATTTCCCTCTCTGCAAATCTTGTTGCAATTTTTTAATTGCTGTTTCCACTTTATCTTGTCCACTTTATCTTGTACTTCACTGTGAACTGCGTCTTTAATTGAACTGATTTCAACTTTTACCTGGGTTTGGATAGCACTTATTTCAAATTTCACCTGGTTCTGGATGGAATCGATGTCATCTACTTTGGTTTCAAGAGTATCCACGGTATTTTTTAGGACCTTTATGTCATCGTTTATTTCTCTTATGTCTGATTCCACTATTTGCATTCGTTCATTAACTGTGTCATTAACTTGAGATACTATTTGCATGTATTGTTCAAATTGCAGTTGTCTTTTTTCTTCAGTTACTTTAAAATCATTTTGTCGTTTTTCTTCTAGTATTTTAAATTCATTTTGTCTGTGTTCATCTAATAATTTAAATTCATTTTGTCGTTTTAGTTCAAGTTGATCTTGTTTTTCTACAAATTTCGAGAATAATCCTTCCATTAAATTTTGTTGTTCACTTTTTATCGTGGAAACTAGATTTTCTTGTTTTTCTTCCAGCGTGGAAACAAGATTTTGTTGTTCGCTTTTCATCGTAGTGACAAGATTTTCTAATTCTATTTTACGTTTTTCATCAAAAGATTTAATTAACCTTTGTTGAATTTCTTCTTGATGTTGTTTCTCCTTCTTGTCACGTTTTTCTAGAATCTGTGCTATTTTTTCGTCTAGTCCCTCAGTAACCTGCTTGACTATTTTCTTGGTAGTTTCGTCCATACTACGGGTTTCCATAAATAAAATTAGGATTTTAACTGCACTTAATCCTTTACTTCTAATCACCAAATTGCAATGTAGTCCGTGGGTTCAATTTGAAATTATAAAACTAATATTTACTTTCACTTTTCTAGAACTTTATTTACATTAAAACAGCTGATTCAAATATCACAATACATTCGCATATACGCTAATCGTCGCGGTATCACTGCCCTCTCCATCGTAGCTGCTTCCTTTATAAGCCAGCGTAGAAAATTCTCGTAAAATCAATCATCACTCCTTCCGCTGCCGAGTCTTTTCGAGAACCGTTTTTTTTATCTCAAAGCGTTTGTTGTCGTACTGAAATGAAACAGGGTTGGCTTTGGGTAAATTTCGTAACAATATCTTTGGGATTTTTGGGAATCGGAAATTTTTTACTGCTTTTATTTTCTCTGGATTCGATTTTACTCCGTTTTCTGTGATAATGTTTCCTAAGTAAGATACTCAAAAATTCGCATTTATCCGGTTGTAGCTTTAAATTTGCGCTTCTTAATCTTTCGAATAATTCTGTTAATCTGTTTATATGTTCCTGAAGTGATGATGCATATGATATGATATCATCCATATAAATTAATGCTCGTTCGTTCTGAATTCCTGTTAATACATTGTCCATAACGCGTTGAAATGTTGCTGGTGCTTTTTTTAGACCAAATGGCATTCTTTTAAATTCGTTGTGTCTATTTTCCACTATGAAAGCTGTTTTCTCAATGTCTGCAGGATCTATCTCGATTTGATGAAATCCTGACGCTTAATGCAATGTCGTAAAATATTTGCATCTTCCTAATTTGTCCAATAAATCGTTGATATTTGGTAATGGATATTTATCATCTGTTGTTACATCATTTAGCTTTCTGTAATCAATCACTACTCTCCATTTTTGTTTTCCATTAGCATCTAGTTTTTTTGGTACTACCCATACTGGTGAGGACCATGGCGATGATGAGGGTTGTATTATTTTTTGTCTCAACATTTTATTTATTTGCGTTTTCACTTCTTGTTTGTGAATATAGGGATATCTGTACGATTTCGTATGAATATTTTATGTTTCACTTTGGTTGTGAATGATAACTCGTCTCGTTCTAAATAGAAGATGTCGGAGAAACGTCTGTATAAAGGGATCATGGCATCTTTTTCTTCTTCATTTAAATAGTCGGTTCGCAGAGCTTTTTCGACTCGTTGCTGCCTTGTATAGAGATTTTGGATTTTTATATTGAACACTGAAGTTTATTTTCGGTCTTCATTCTTCTCTTCGATGAAGGGTTCAAAAATTACATTTTTTGTTCTTTCGTTTTTGTTTAGAACTGAAGTGTAGAATTCACCTTTCTCGTTCGTTTTTATTAAACAGTTTGAAATTATAACATCATCTTTTTTTTGTGAATTTAAAATTAATTCTGCATTTAACTGATCACATTTTAATTTGAATATTTGTTCAACTCGCGGCTCGATTGTTATTTCATTTGTAATTTCGTTTTCTTTATGCAACGGTAAGGTTTTTGTTTTTGTAATTAATTTACGATTTTTTATGTCAATGATGCATTCGTATTTTTGCAAATAGGCTATGCCAAGTATTCCGTTAAGGTCATGTCTAAGTTGTAAAGATATACTTCCAATTCATCTTGTTCATCGTCTGTGAAAAAAATATTTCTTACCGATTGGGTTATTTCGATATATTGATTTGTAACACCGTGTACTTGTATTGGTTTGATTGATTTAATTGAATCTTTAGGAAATAAATGTGGTTTTATAATTGTTATTCCGGCCCCTGAATCTAATAAGTATTTTAATTCCCCGTTTCGTGATTTTATATAAAATAAGTTGTTTTCGTTAGACGTTTGTTGCGGTATTTTTATATCTTGTTTCGGTTCTCTTTGTTTCTTTGAGTTTGCGTTTGGCTGGTTGAAACCCCTTGTGCAGAAGAGCCAGCCTCTGTTCCTGCTCTCGTCTCGTTTAAATGGTGGCTTCTTTGTGATCCATTCTGAAAATTTTGACGCACCTTTGATTATTTCCTGGGGATTTGAGTTGTCGTAGTTGGTTCTTTGTGTAGCTTAAAGACTTGGAAGTCACCCAATTTGTTGTTGACTGCTTTCTCGAAATCTGGTCTGGTCAATTTTTGCTTGCCTGGGACTGGATTTTCGGTTTTTGCGCGTCAATTTCAAATCGGTTTTCTGCATCCTAATGACTGCGCCAAATTGTTGGATCTGCTGATTTTGCTAAAGTGCAGGTGTTTTATGTTTGTTACTTAAAGTCATTACTAGGTTAAATGATTAATAATTATTTCTAACTGCGTAGTGTCTTTACAATAGGCTCATTGTTGGGGTGATACATAACATATATTGAAATGGAAATAAACATGTATCAATAAAAATCAAGAATCAAATTATCTAACGTAAAGTAAATTCATAAATCTAATATAAAAAAACAAAACCAATGTTAAATGATCCAATCGAAATTTTGAAACGGTAGTTCTTTAAAATGTAAAAAATGAAATAAAAACATAATATGCAATTCAGAGACAATGATCGTATAGAAATAATTCAATTATCAAGCTAGACAATGAAATGATGGTTTGTAGGGGAAGGTAAACAATTTAAATAGCCAAAGATAATATTTTGAGACTAAACACATTTGACATTTATTGTAAATTTTAAAAGGAAACATGTAAGAGTATAAATAATTATATAACAAGAGTCTATTCACCCCATACAACATAATGAAAACATACAGTACTTAGAAAATACAAAATTTACCTTAAAATTTGATACACAAGCAGGGAAGCGAACGTGAAAACTTAAATCGTCTAGAACTTTCACAATTTCATATTTTAGGCAAAATAAGGGTAACACATCACAACTTTAGATTCTTATAAACAAATTTTAGGACAAATAACAGACAAAAACTTAAAATTTCCACGTAAAAATTATTAAATGGAAATTTCATGTGTCAAAATCTTTAGAACGGTTTGTGAAATAACCTACGAAGCGTTGGGCTTGAAATTTTTATTAAATTTGACAATCAATAACAATCGATTTTACGGGTAGTAATATAGACATAGGACACAAAAAATAAGAAATTTCCATTTTATATAAAAAGAAAAGATCTCAAGCAAAATTGAATGTATGGGTGATTAAAAATGAACAAGAAGAACGTTATATTTTAAAATAGTAATTCAAAAATGCGGAATAAAGAAGATAAGAAGTTAGAGCTCCATGTCAACATAAAAAAACTATAAAAGAGAGTGAATACAGGACCAAAAAAAGATTCGAAATTTAGCAGGGCAGCAGTAAACTTTGTTCGAGGTTAAGAGGTGCAGCCAATGTCAAAGAACTTGTCAAAATTTTTAAAAGTCTCAAAGTCCAGAATTTTCAAGAAAAGATGTAAACCAAAAGAAAACAACCATATCCCAGACAAATAAAGAAGTTCAAGTGCATAAAGTATATGGTATAGCACTAGAAGGCGATAACCAGTAACTGGAAAGCAGTTGATTGATCATTGGAGATATACTCGTAGTAGCAGCAATTCAATTGAATATAATCAAGTAACACAGCTCACACAAAAAGGTGCATCATTCAGAGAGATCAAAAGGTGAAACAATAGCTGGCGGATAAGAGGACCAGTTTGGAGGATTAAGTGAGAACACTTTGAAACTGTTTAAAGTGATAAAAGGTATTTCAGTTTATAATTTATTTAAAACAATTTATTTGGCGTTCAACTATATACATTATTAATTCAAAAAGTTTTTTTACTGGGAAATATTATTTTTAGTAACAGGTTTATATATCAAAATTAAATTTCAGAATTACATATAATCAAAACAACTATTTGAACACAACAAATCTTTTTAGATTAATTTCATTATTTGATATATATATATATATATATATATATATATATATATATATATATATATTGTTATGGATATTAACATGGTTAATAAAAAATCAAATATCAAAATAGGAAGATTTATAATATCCTATTATATGTATGGAAAGCCAATATTAAAATGCAATTCAAAGAGAATAAATGATCAAAATGAATCTTTTAAAGAATAACACATTTGACACTTAATGAAGCTTATAAAATAGAATATCTAGGGATGTTAATAATGTGATAAGAATAGTCTATCCAACATATATAATACAATAAAAACATTTAATAAGTAGAAAAAGTAAATTTTAGCTTGAAAACTGATATGCAAATAATACATCTAAACTTCAAAATTTAAATTAATCGGGATTTGCACAATTTGATATTTCAGGCACAACAGGGGTAGTATTTCATAATTTAGAATCTTATAAACACAGTTTAGAATAAATCATTAATAGAAACTGATTATTTCCACTTTAAAATTTATAAATGAAAATCATAAATGTCACAAATATTTGGATCAAAATTACGAGATAACAGGTGAAGCGTTTAATATGAAATTTAGTCAGATAGACAGAGAGGGAAAATATTTTTTAGTAACGGATTTTGAGATCAAAAATTAAAAATCAGAATTGCATGTTAAAATTTCATGTCATTTAAAAAGTAATTGTAAAATAGAAAAGAACTATTCGAAAATTCAAATCTTTTTAGATTAATTTAAAAATAAATAGATAAGAATTTGTTGATTGAATACTTTTAAAAAATGTTTGATCATTTTATTAACTAATATTTAATTTGATAGTTCATATATATGTTGATTGAAGAAAAAGTGTTATAATATAATAATATACTATATTCTGTGTTTTACTTTTAAAATCAAGTTTTGGTAAGTTAATTAAAGGGTTAGTTTAATCAGAAAAGGTAAATAAACAGTCTAAAGTTCTTATTGAGAAGTCATTACAACAGTTTAGAATCCCTACTGAGGAGGAGTTTCAAGAGTCGGAGCATTTTAATAAAAATATTGTGTGGAGTTATTATATAGAAACTAATATCATTATAATAAAGTAAAGTAAAGTATTAAAACAAAATTTAATATATAATAACACCATTACAATATATATATATATATATATATATATATATATATATATATATATTGAAACGGCATACCTGAATCATCGCATACGGAAGTGTGAAATCAAAATCAAATCAAATCAAATTTCTACGTCATTTATAGTGTTATAACCTTCACTCTAGTAATACAAAACCTTACTCAAATTGATAAACTTAAAAGTTATTGTTCCTAATGTTATTTCAAGTGGGCGTTGTCGCTATGACATGGTTTATACGGATATCCGCTTACACATTTTATTCGTAATCTTTATCTTAGACTTGAACTAGAGAACTTAACAAAAACATTCTTATGTTTTAAAGTAGTGTTAAAAGTGAATGCCAGCATTATAAACAACAAAAAATAATACTTATGATTAGGGCAACACATTGCAATTTATCTGAATACTGAATAATTGAAACTTCTCACTCGAATATTAATACGACCACTTATGTAGTTTTATCAATATCTTATCGTTTTCATTTATCGTTTACATTTCCTTTTGCAATTCCTTCATTCTAGGAACTCCTCAATATCCTCCAATTGTAAACAAAAAGTAAACAGTAATATTCCGAAGAAATCTGCAAAATTTCATGCAAAGGGAGCACCAGACCTTTTTTGTAGAAAAGGTAATCCGTACAATAAGTGCATGTATGTTTGCCATATCAAAAAGCTATGAAAAATTGACTGTTTTTGAGTTTTCCTTTACAAGTTGCTACTTATATGCTCTTGAGAAAATGTTTACCCAAAGGTTTAATAGAATGAAAATTACTAAAACATTGATTACATCTAATTCTGGAAAATGCCGAAAAATGAAAAATTTTCAGAAATATGTAAAAATTTAAAAATAAAGTTTGATGGACAAAATTTACTCCTATTATATCTGGAGTTAGACAGATTTTTTTTTAGTAGTTGATCATCCCGCAATGAATTTGTTAAAACGATTACCAAATCTGAAATAATAGAACAATTATCCGGTCAATTTAGTCGAAAAAATAGGGTTAGGTACTTTTGCATAAATTCCTAACAAGATGCAAATATGCATGAACTTTGGGTACACCATTATAATGAAATTGTGAAAAGTCTCCCGCGTTCCCTTGCGTGCAAAAATTTTTATTCATGGTCATAGTTCGCGAAAATAGGTTTTTTAGAATTACAGCGAAACGGCATCAGCATTACCCAAAGCATACCATGTGAAGGTTGCCCGATCAGATTTAAGCTTATTTTGTGTCTGTGTATGTTTTTTAGGAGAAATGAGACCCAGAGGCTCGTGACGAGTATCTGTTTCAATACGGGCTACCAAGCGTTGTCATATTGATGCAGCGGGCAATCTGATGTCTCGCTGTCAACATGGGTACACGATTAGGATGTCGTGCATTTAACCCAGTTTCGCGAAGACGGTTGATGACTGTTCGGGAAGAAATCTTTCGAAGTTGGTGTCGCTGTTTTTGTTGCTGTTGAACCCGAATTGGAAAATTTCTTGCCGCGATGTTTGCATTGATTGAAGGCTGATGTCGTCAGGTGCAGAAATAAAATTTGGTGTTAGGGTACAAAACTTTGTATTAATATATCGGGAGTCGTAGTATATGTAACGCAGTTTCAATATGACTCTTTGAATAGAAATCGCACGAATAAATTCGTGTGTTGACTGAAACTTAGCAAAGCAATTATAAACAATCTCTTCGAGTTTTACTAGCCGCTGAATTCTAGTCAAGAACCTTTGTAAGTTGCATTTCCCTCAACTTATTGAAATCTTGAGTAATTATTTATGAATTTCAAACATACAACTAAATTGAACGATTCCCGGAAACTCCTAGATGTCCATATTCATTTCACGTTAAACAATGAATTCAGTTGTATGTAAGAAATATATAAATAAATAATCATTGTCAGTCAGTTAAGGGAAGCCCCACTGATGCAAGTTCTGGACTGGAAACATTATATTGTCTGGTGCTCATTGGACTGCAAAATCTCGAACAGATAGCATCATTATAGTTATATAATACCACAACCCCCAACTTTTAAAATTTCTTTCTCCCACATCTTAGCTGAATTACGTTTTTTAAATCTTCAATAATTTAAAATGAGTTATTACTCAGTTGATTGTCGATTAAGTACCTTCAAACAAACAAACATTATTTGTATCTATCATCATTTAGTACGTAATTGAGCTTTTTATCAATAAATTTCTTCTATAAATGGTTTACATCTAAAAAAGAAGAAATAACGTATTGGTTGGTGTTTTACAATATGAAATAAAGATTTGAGCGCTTTTAAATTACAGTTTTACAATGAAATTTTTATCGTGTAGGAATTAAAAACTTATTTAAAAAAAAAGATTTTAAATTATTAATTAGTTATACCATAAAATAAAAGAGACTGCCATATATATGAGTTTGAGAAAGGATTTTGGAAAAGTAATTTTTTTAAAGTGTTAGTCTTTTGAGGAATTTGGTTGATCGTTTTCCCGTCTCGGTCTCCTTATATTTTGTATGTTTTTTTTAAATGAATTGAAAATAAATACTATTAATCTTATTTTTAATAACATATTCTACACACAGAATTATCCTTAAATTATGTAAGTGAAAATTTTTAAAGTGACAAAGTAACAAGCTTTATAATAGTGAAGTGGAGAGTAATTCTTAAACATTTTTAAATCTCAAATCTTTGCCTGTCAAGGGTAGGCGGAAAGTCTGACTGCACAGGAGTAAACTTCACTAAAATGACAATCAATGAATGTAATGTAAAAGAAGAATGTGATGTTCCTATTATTCAAAATGCGATTGTGTAAAAAGTTTTCACAAAACCACCTGCTGCTGTACGACAAACTTCTAATCTTTTGCCAACTGCGGTTCAATTACTTGAAAACAGCCAATAATGTTCTCCTTTAGGTCATTAATTGTTTGTAGATCTTTGGCATAGACCTTTTCTTTCAAATAGCTCCATAGGAAAAAAATCTAGAAGTGTTAGATCGCAAGATCTAGGGGGCAAATGAAAGTTTCCTCTTCGAGCAATTATTCCATTACCAAATTTCTGTTTCAAAAGATTGATTGCTTCTGCTGCTGAATGACAGGTTGAACCACATATTCTCCACATCAATATGCTCCGATTCATCTCACAAAAAGTTAGTTAGCATCGTTGGATATCGATCACCATTCACAGTAATAGCATTTCCATTGCCATCTTCAAAAAACAAATCCACCCAATTCAAAATGTGCTTCATCGCTGAAGATAATTTTTTTGAAAAAATTCACATTTTTCTGTTGTATGGCCCAACTAACGAATTGACGATGTAAACCAAAGTCTGTTGGCTTTATTTCTTGCGTTATCTGCATCTTGTAAGCTGTTAAAGAAAGATCTTTGTGCAAAATTCTGAATAAAGTGGTTTTTGGAATGTTCAGTTGCTGTGCACGATGACGAATTGATGTTTTTGGTTGTTCAACAACACTAGCAGTAACAGCTGCAATATTTTCTTCTAAACGTTAACTACGATGATATGTTTTGCTTTTTTCATGTTTTATTGAACCAATTTCCACAAATTTTTTAACCATTTTTCCAATGGTAACATTTGACGAACAATTTTCTCTTCCATATTCTGTACGAAATTTTCTTCTGCACAACTTTCGCCAAATTTAAAACAATTTTTAATAATAAACACGTGTTGCTCAATCGCATATCTCTCCATTTTTAATAACCGAAATAGTCCTACTTGTCATCTATCATATGATATTCTAGTACAAAAAATATAAATGGCGGCAAATTTCAAAATTAACCTAAAATTGGAACACTTTCTATATATATATATATATATATATATATATATATATATATATATATATATATATATATAAACTCCACACAATTTTCTTTACCTTTGAATATACTGCCCCAGATCTAGAGACTCCTTTTCTTTAAAATTTGTATGCGCCAATTGACACTTTGTTACTAATAAAACAATCAAAATTTTTATTATTATCTATTATTAACCTTTCAAATGCTTCAAATTAATATAAACACCAAACAAATCAAAACATAAACGAAAAATCAAATCAAATAAATAAATTTCAAAATATAAATATCAAAACACCTTATAATTTAAAATTTCCAATTAATCTAAAAAAATTGCGTTTCGAAATGATTAAGTTCTTTGCAACAATTAACTTTCAAGAGCAATGACGATTCAAATGCAATTATTATTATCCGACTTGACCATACAATGTATGGCATCACACTCCCTCTAAGGCTCGCTATGAGTGCCTTTAGGGGAAAATTCACTAAACCCCAGATATCCTAGATATCAAAAGGGTTTAGCTCTGTGGGAGCCCTTGCCAGGTTCTCAGGCCCGTGGTTGGAGTCGTGGCGGCAGTTCCCCATGAATTTCCTGACCGTCCGGGCTGTTCCTAAAAGGACGGCTTTTTGCATTTGTTTGTAAAGATGTTCGTCCAGACCGAGGTATTTTAGATTGTTTAATAGATGTCTCTATATTTGGTTATTTTCTCAGCCTGCTTGATATTTATATTATTGTTGTTAGGAATTGCTATGTCAATTAAAGTTGTTTTCCGAGAGAACCTATCTACCAAAACTATATCTGGTCTATTGTGAGCAACAGACCGATCGGTCAGTATCGTGCGGTCCCAGTAAAGCTTGTAGTTGATATTTTCTAAAACAGATTCTGGTTTATATTTATAGTATGGTAATCTTACCAACTGTGATAATTCATGTTTCAGTGCTAGTTCCTGGTGAAGTATTTTTGCCACAGCATCGTGTCGTTCTTTATATTCAGTTGCAGCGAATACTTGACAACCTCCTGTGATATGCTGGATATATTCAGATGTTTGGCAACCGTACCTGCATCTATCGTTGTTAACAGAAGGGTCTTTAAAGATGTACTTTAGGTAGTTCTTAGTTGGAATTACTTGATCTTGGATTGCCAATATAAAGCCTTCCGTTTCAGGGAACATGTGACCAGAGATCAACCAGTAGTTCGACGCTGCACTGTCGACATAATCTTGGTTGACGTCATTTATATGTCTTCCATGAAGGGGCTTCTCTTTCCATTGCAGCAGTTTCTGATCTGTGGTCTGGTGGTGTAATTGGGCATGTTGTTGTGTCAGTCGCAGTGGTGTTGAGTCATCAACCTGGCACATGACTCTATGTAGATCAGAAAATTCTGCGAGTTTTTGGAAATATCTACGCAAAATAGAAATTTGTTGATCTAATAGTTTACTCAGATCTGTCAATCCTCTTCCTCCTTCATACCGTGGCAAAGTTGTACGTTCGACAGAGCTCTTTGGATGGTGATTTTGAGCTTTTGTTAGTAAAACTCGAACTTTTCGTTGTAATTGTTCCATGTCAGTCTTGCACCAATTAACTATACCGAAAGAGTAACTGAGCACTGAACACGAATAGGTGTTAATAGCCTGAAACAGATTTTTACTGTTTAGTTTGGTTTTCAACAGTCGTCTTACCCTTCTATAAAACTCTGCTGTTAGGTCCTTTTTCATAGTCATGTGATCAATACGTTGAGCCTGCTTTATTCCAAGGTATTTATAAGTATGACCTTCCCCCATTGATTCAATTGAAGTGCCATCTCCCATTTCGAAGTGCCCCAGCTATATTTTGCCTTTAACTATATTAATAATTCGGCATTTGTCTAAGCCAAATTTTATATGGATGTCACTAGAGAACCCTTCTACTATTTTAAGCATATCATGCAGCTGTTGTTTTATTATTATTAAAAATATCCAAAATTTATACCGACTAGTAGATAAGCAAAGCGGTTTCTGGACCGGAAGTGGGCATAAAGGTAACCAGTCATCGAGTTCTCGCCGCGAGCTGCTGCCGAGCTGTTGGTAGATGTTGTTTGGATAAGAAGAAGAAGCCATTGGGAAGAAGAAGACATTTGGGGTGGTCGTAGGGGTGCCCGAAAGACATTTGGGTGTGTCGCAGATGTGCGCGCCATCTGTTGTTAATAAATGAAAACAATTGTACTGTGGGTTGCGTGTGTTGCAGGGGGTGCACGCCATCTGTTGTTGGTTGTGGTGGTTACAGAGAAAAAAAGCTAAATACTTGGCCGGGTATCTAACGTAGCTTGCCGGATTACAAAATCAGGTGTCCATCGAGCTGCGCTAATGCGGTTAATCGAGAAATGTTTATTTGAAAAGGTATAGTATAAGCCCGTTGCGCGGGCGCGTGTTTTTGGGCGTTGTTCGGTTGGCGGGTTGGAAATTTGATGCTAGAATTTGGATGGGGGATATGGTATTTAGTTGGCTGTAAAAAAATTTAAAATCTTGGTATTTTGTTGTCTGTAAAAAAAATTAAAATCTTTTGCTTAAGACTGCATGCGCGAGAACGTCCACTCCTTCGAGTCTATAGTTTTCGTAAGCGAGCGCCTACCTGCGCAAGAACGGCAACTCCTTCGAGTCTCTGATTTTGTCGGATGATTCAAGGCATTGAACGGCTGCATGCGCGAGAACGTCCACTCCTTCGAGTCTATAGTTTTCGTAAGCGAGCGCCTACCTGCGCAAGAACGGCAACTCCTTCGAGTCTCTGATTTTGCCGGATGATTCAAGGTCGAGCGTAATAATGTTGAGACTTGGAAAAATTTTTAATGATGAATCAAGAATTTGATGTTATGGTTTCTAATAGTCTAATAATTTTTAGAATAAAGTAACGAACGAGGTGCAAGATGAGCATAGTGCCTCACCAACTACTGTTGAATGCAGATCGATAAAAATGACTTTACTTAAATCAAGCTTTATAATATTCACATTAATTTTCAAAAATGTCTTGTATGTTAGCATACCTTATGGAACCAACGACATGGCTGTATACCCTTCAGGGAACTGTTTGAACCGCTCCAACTATACATTGATGGCTCGAGATAGATTAAACGATGGACCGTTGCCTGTATATTTTGCTCGCCTGTCAAACACAACAAAGAATTTCAAACTGAAGCTGATATTTTCTGATGACACTGAAGGTGACACTGACTGGATTTCAGCAGCTTCTTGCTAAGATGAAAAAACTTTACTATCGAACAGCTCAATGACTATACGTGATGTTAACCTACAAGAGTAGCTCCACAAAGTGCTGATTCTTATTTGTGTAACACTCTCTACAATTACAATATTATTACTTAAATTAATTGTGAAATGTATAAGGAAAAGAATGCATAATTAAAACGCATAGTTATATACAATGTTTTATTTATGTAAAACACTATTCAGAAGCCAATAATAAACTACATCAACATTTTCTTTTGCACATCGTACTGGATCATTGTAGCGGCAGTGAAAAATGCATGGAGAGTCAGAAGGTTTCAGGTTAACAGTGTCTTTGAAGTTCTCCAGATTGATTAGGTGATAGTGTAATTCCCCATCTTCTCTTCAAATATCTTGATAAATAAAAAGTCATATTTCTGATGGCATCGTACATATATGTGCGTGCATTTGGTTATGAAAATTCTCAATATATCGTTCATAGTATTCAAATCGTAGTCGCCATCACAGTAGTGGAGTCCATGTAGCCCTTGTTCCAAATATCGTACTTGTCTTTTGTCTGCTGGTGATAGATAGTTGAACGGTTTGGGTGGTTTAAATAAAAACACACCTGTGCGTTTCCGTGTCTTGATAACCAATTCTTTGGGAACAAATCTTCCCTCGATTTCGAAACCTTGAATGTCGACAATTGCAATTTCCATGGTGAACCGTTGAAAAGCTGTACCGAAACTGATTTTCTAAACAGCTGAGTGATCTAATATAAGCTTCGGACTATTTCGCTAAGTGGGAGAAATTCCATTAGGCAATCGCGGATAATTATGCAGAAGGCTCGAGTCTTATCGGGAAATCCCGTCTGGCTTTCAATATCAAGGCGAATATCTACAGTCGAGGATTTCATGGTGTCCTCACGTCGGGAGCAATCGATGACGAATAGGGTGTGCGTCTTGAATGCAACATAATCCAGTAGAGGGTGTTTGCCGCGGCCAAAGCTGGGATAAAAATCCGTATACCTTTTGTACGCCTCACCGTACTCACTCATTGAAAAATCTAAATCAAATCTTTTCATAGGCCAAAATTCGCTGTTTAAATTTAGACGAATATTGGAAATGTGAATATTGTTACGAAATTTACCCAAAGCCGACCCTGTGTCATTTCAGCACGACAACAAACGCTTCAATATAAAAAATAGGATTCTCGAAAAGACTCGACAGCGGAAGGAGCGATGATGATTTCTACTGGAGAATTCTACGCTGGTGATATAAAAGAAGCCCGCCACGATCGCCGAGCAGTGATACCGCGACGACTAGCTTATATGGGATTATTATTGTATTTTTGAATCAGCTGTTTGAATGTAAATAAAGTTCTAGAAAAGTGAAAGTGAATATTAGTTTTATAATTTTTAAATTGAACCCACGGACTATATTACATTTGGTGATCAAAAGTAAAGGATTAGTGCAGTTAAAATCCTAATTTGATTTATGGAAACCCGTAGTATGGACGAAACTACCAAAAAAAATAGTCAAGCAGGTTACAGAGAAACTGGACGAAAAAATTGCCCAGATTCTAGAAAAACGTGACAAGAAGGAAAAACAACATCAAGAAGAAATTCAACAAAGGTTAGTAAAATCTTTTGATGAAAAACGTAAAATAGAATTAGAAAATCTTGTCACTACGATGAAAAGCGAACAACAAAATCTTGTTTCCACGATGGAAGAAAAACAACAAAATCTAGTCTCCACGATGAAAAGTGAACAACATAATTTAATTGAGGGATTATTCTCGAAATTGAATGAACAGAGACAAATTGATTTTAAAATATTTGAACAAAAACAAGATCAAACTGAATTAAAACGACAAAATGAATTTAAAATAACTCAAGAAAAAAGACAAATGCAATTTGAACAACTAATGCAAATAGTATCACAAGTTAATGAAACAGTTAATGAAAGAATGCAAATAGTAGAATCAGATATAAAAGAGATAAACGACGACATAAAGATCCTAAAAAATAATGTGGAGGCCCTTGAAACCAAAGTAGATGACATCGATTCCATACAGAGCCAGGTGAAATTTGAACTCAGTGCTATTCAAAACAAGGTAGAAACAGAAATCAAAAAAATGCAACAGGACTTACAGCGAGGAAAATACCAGAACACCGTGAGTACCAAAGGTTCCTTTAGTAAACCACCCACATTCGACGGCAGTTCATCTTGGCCCATGTATAAACGGCAATTTGAGGCCGTGGCTACAGCTAATGGATGGGATAATCAAGGAAAATCTACTTCTCTGGTAATTTCATTAAGAGGTTCGGCCCTAGAACTCCTTCAAAGCATTCCAGTCGATGAACAAGGCAATTTCGACAATATCATCGCCATCCTAGACAGACGATACGACAATCAATCATTGAGCCAGGTATACCAAGTCCAACTGAGTGGAAAAACGCAAAAATCCGGTGAAAGTCTTCAAGAATTCGAAGCAGAGATTAGACGGTTAGTTCACTTGTCCTATCCAGACCTCCAGAGGAAAATAAAGACCAGTTGGCCACACAGAGTTTCATAAACGGCATCAGAGACGTGGAAGTTCAACGAAATCTAAGACTAAGTGGCGTCAAGAAGAGTAGTGAAGCTCTACTTCGAGCTTTGGAAGTAGAAGCCGTCATGAACATGTCCAAGCCGAGGGTCCGAGCAGTTTCCTTCAACCAGGAAGAGTCAGAGTCACAATTTCAAGCGCTGCTGGCTGGTCTGAACAAAATATTAGACCGGTCACAAAGAACTGGCACCAGAGGGGCATGTTATCGCTGCGGACGGATAGGACACTTCCAACGTGACTGCCGAGTAAGGCTACCGGAACGATCACCAACCAGGGGTAGCCAACAAACCGACCTTACCAACCAGGGAAACTCCAACCAGTCAGCATAAGGGGGCGAATGCTGACTCACCATCCACCAGCCCCCAGGACAGTATCCATCCGGGGATTTTGCCGAGATAGCGGCAGCCTAGTCATCAGAGGCACCATCAACGGGCGAGCAGTTACCTTCACCGTCGATACCGGCGCCGCTGTGTCCATTGCCAAGTCCAGGGTCTTAAGAACATCAGAAATTCGGCCAGTTACCAATAACATCTAGCTCAGAACAGTCACCGGCGAGTCCATGTCAATACAGGGTGAGGCAGATGTCGTGCTACAGATAGGGGACAACATGATCCGGCATAGGGTCCTGGTAGCGAATATTGAGGACGATTTTATACTGGGAATGGACCTAATTAGCCAGCATGGATTTATGTTCGACCCGAGATATGATGTTCTTCGGTTCCTAAATGAGGAATTTGTATTGACACGGCCCGTCAACAGTTCAGTCACCTCCATAAAAATTGTGGCAAAGTCTTCAGCTAGAATTCCCTGTCGAACGGAACAGATTATTCATGGGCAGCTAGACAGCAATCCTGGGAGCTGCGTTGGAATGGTGGAGCCCGTACACTCAGCTCATGACTACTTGGTTGGACGGGCTATAGTTAAAACCGGACGAGATATACCAATCAGAGTCCTGAATTTGTCCAACAACGACATTAGAATTGCCAATGGTCAAGAGATAGCTTGTTTCGAGCCAGTAGAGACCATCATCAATTGCGAAGAAGAGTACCAGACGTCGGTGAATGAGACAGGGCCCGATAAAGAGTTCCTACAACAGTTTGCTGACCACTTGACACACTTGACACCAGAGAAACAGAAGAAAGCCAAGCAATTTATCACAGAACACTGGCAAATTTTTAACAGTAAAAATGGAACTACCGGTCGCACCAACATCATCCAGCATCGAATAGATACCGGAAAGGCTCAACCCACCAGAATACCACCTAGACGACTACCATTGGGGCAACAACAGGCAGTCGAGGAAAACATCGAGTCCATGTTACAAAATGGAGTTATTGAGCCATCCATCAGTCCATGGTCTGCTCCCGTCGTGCTAGTTAAAAAGAAAGATGAAACCACCCGATTTTGCGTGGATTACAGAAAGCTGAATGATGTCACGAAGAAAGACATCTATCCACTACCCCGAATCGATGACACTTTGACCACACTAGCAGGCTCCCGTTGGTTTTCCACACTAGACCTAAAAAGTGGATATCGGCAGGTTGGTCTGCACGCAAACGACAGAGAGAAGACAGCGTTCTCCACCAGTAAAGGGCTGTTTCAGTTCACGGTCATGCCCTTTGGGTTATGTAATGCACCCGCTACATTTGAGAGGCTAACGGAGTATGTACTGAGCGGGTTAACATGGAGGACGTACTTTGTATACCTCGACGACATTCTAGTCATGGGCCAGACATTCGACGACCATCTGAAGAACATGGGCGAAGTATTCTCCAGAATTAATAACGCCAATCTGAGACTCAATCCGAAGAAGTGTTCCTTGTTCCAAAAAGAACTAGAGTTTTTGGGCCACGTAGTGTCCGAGTCAGGAATCCGCAACAACGAAGACAAGATAGAAGCCATCCGCGATTGACCAGTCCCAAGAGACAAGCATGAACTCCGAAGTTTCTTGGGCCTCTGTTCATACTACCGGCCTTTTGTTGAGGGATTTGCCACCATCGCCGCCCCTCTACATCGGCAGACTACTGAGAAAGAGACCTTCCATTGGAATCAGGATTGCGAAACATCATTCAGGCGACTGAAGGCAGCACTATGTTCCAGCCCAATCCTAGCCTTTCCTACACAGTCCGGCAAGTTCATCTTAGACACCGACGCCAGCAACACAGGTTTGGGGGCCGTCCTATCCCAGGTGCAAGATGGTGAAGAGAGGGTGATCGAGTATTACAGCCGTAGATTCTCGAAACCGGAAAGAAATTATTGCGTCACCAGAAAAGAACTTCTTGCAATAATAAGGGCTGTAGACCATTTCCACATATACCTCTATGGTCGTCATTTATTAATCCGAACAGATCATGCCGCCCTCAAATGGCTGCTGGACATGAAGACACCGAAGGACAACTGGCCAGATGGATGGAGAAATTACAGCAATACGACTTCAAGGTGGAACACCGTGCCGGCCGGTTGCACAATAATGCCGATGCCCTATCCAGAAGACCCTGTAGAGCGGAATGCAAGCATTGTCTGAAGACGGAACAGCGAGAGGGTATCTCCATCAGGCAGATTCGAGTGCAGGCCAATGAAGACTGGACAACGGAACAGTGCATCCAATACCAAATGGCTGATCCAGACATCGAACCAATCTTGTCACTCAAAATGAGAGGGGCACCCAGGCCACGATGGGACGAGGTAGCTAGATACTCCGGCGTGCTGAAATCGTTATGGGCTCAGTGGGACTCTCTAAGAGTAGACAATGGAATGCTCAAGCGAGTTTGAGAAAGCGTTGATGGACGAGAAACCAAGTCCCAACTGGTAGTTCCGAAGAAAAAGGTACCAGCCATCCTGACCGAAGTACATCATGGAATTACCGGAGGCCACCTGGGCATGAATAAAACCCTAGACAAAGTTCGCCAGCGGTACTACTGGGTGAATTACTTCGAAGACGTCAGAGCTTGGTGCCGCAAATGTGCCACATGTGCCGCCAGTAAGGGCCCGAAGACCCGGACCAAGGGCAGAATACAGCAGTACAATGTGGGCGTCCCATTTGAGAGAATTGCCATCGATGTCGCCGGTCCGTTTCCCGAGTCTGAGAGGGGGAACAAATACATTCTGGTCGCAATGGATTACTTCAGCAAATGGCCTGAGGCATATGCGATACCCAACCAAGAGGCAACCACGGTAGCGACGGTGCTAGTAGAACAACTATTCAGCAGGTTTGGCGTCCCGATGGAATTACGTTCAGACCAGGGGCGTAACTTCGAATCGAATGTATTCCAGAAGGTTTGCACGATGTTGGGGATCAGGAAAACGACAACAACACTATTACACCCACAGTCAGACGGAATGGTGGAAAGATTCAACAGGACCTTGGAACAACACCTATCCAAGGTCGTCAGCAATAACCAGCGTGATTGGGATGAGCATATTCCCCTATTCCTGTTGTCATATCGCTCTGCTGTACATAATAGTACAGGCCTGACCCCAGCCAGGATCTTATTCGGAAAGGAGCTGCGATTACCATGCGACTTGGCATTTGGCACCCCCGAAGAACCTCCCCAAGACATCGACGATTATGCCGACCAGCTCCGACATAACATGCTGGCAATACACGACTTAGCCCGAACGCAGATGTTGGCCACCAGTGATCGGATGAAGACGCGATACGACCTCAAGGCCAATTTAGTCGGGTTCCATACGAGGTGGTCAAGAGGCTTAATGACGTCGTCTACCGGATCCGTCGAAACCCCATGCTAAATTGAAGGTGGTTCATTTAGATCGACTCGCTCCCTACCATGGAGGGGATGTTTCTGATCGGGACGATCAGAATTAAAGGAGGGGCAGTGTTACGAAATTTACCCAAAGCCGACCCCGTGTCATTTCAGCACGACAACAAACGCTTCAATATGAAAAATAGGATTCTCGAAAAGACTCGACAGCGGAAGGAGCGATGATGATTTCTACTGGAGAATTCTACGCTGGTGATATAAAAGAAGCCCGCCACGATAGCCGAGCAGTGATACCGCGACGACTAGCTTATACGGGATTATTATTGTATTTTTGAATCAGCTGTTTGAATGTGAATAAAGTTCTAGAAAAGTGACAGTGAATATTAGTTTTATAATTTTTAAATTGAACCCACGGACTATATTAAAATATTATGAAATTCCGTGGGATCTTCTTTGATGTTGCTGTGGCGATCCGTTTGGAAGGCTAAAATAACGTAACGAGGGCTTTCCAGTGCGGCACATGTCTTCACAGCCCAAATTTCACGAGTAGCACCTGTTTTGAGAGCAGGCAACTCATTTAGCTTCCATTTACGAAACGGTAAAATTATACTGGAATCCGCTTTGACGGCTTGCAGTAAATCCAATTTAACGTCATCGTTTGGAAAAATGTGACGGACTTTGAGTTCGATGTTGTTTATTGTCACTTTGCCCTTGGTAGCAGCATCCGTGATTATAAGGCAATCATCATCGCTACGGCTACGCACCAGACGAATTGTTTGTTTACCACACATCACCTGCTTGTAGTCGTTGAAGATGGAAAACAAATGTCCCAATGGAATGTACATGTGAAAAGTTTTATCGGCGGCATTCATATACGCTTTATGTGGAAAATTCCACCCGGCTATTAATAGGTCTTTTGAACAGTTGGGGTCGTAGCACAAGTATCCACGAATTGTACTCACGCGACCAGGGTCTCTCACGGTTTCAATTTCCTTGCCACACAACTCGTACGTAACGCTGTCGAAGAAGAAAGCCCCAGCATTTGGTGATCGAGAAACATCTCCATTGCCTGCTGTCTTCACCACTTGTTCCTGGATTCAGATGCAGGAATCAGCCATGGAAAACCAATAATCTGTTTGATTGACGGTGATTTCAACGATATCATTGTTGCCGAATGACTTGACGTATGGATAGTAGGTTCGCAACTCCTCTTTGAGGAGTTGACATGGTAGCCGAGCGTTTGTAGAAACAATCTGTTTGAGAGCGTGAGTGATCTCTTGAGAGGTTTCATAGAAACTGATGGTGGTCGAGGAGCGGTTGACTTCTTATATGGTTCTTCATCAAATACAAGTCGACCCATTATTATTGTAGTTTTTTCAGCTCAAGTCGAATGATGATTTCTTCACCACAAAAATTCACAAGTTCAGAGTCTTGATTCAAAATTTGCAATGTGAGGTTATGTATTTCGCTTCTGTTAGTCGGCAAATAGATTAAATGCTGAGGTGTTTCATCGGTGGTAAAACCAGGATCAACTGCAACGGCAAACTCGTAATGGTGTGTGAAGGAGTGTTGTTGTAGAAGGCTCCCGATGTGATGTTGCTATCGAGATGAATCGTTCTAACTTTTATAATGTTCACTGGTAAATCGGAACTGAGAACTTAATTGCGTGGTAGCAGCTATTTAGAGAAGCCCAGAATATCACCGATGCTGTCTTGCGGTTGAAAGTCCACAGCGTACTTGCTGCTGAAAAGCTCACACTTGAGAGTATTGTTATTGGGTTTCAATGAGAAAATATTCTCAACGTCCTTTGCCAAATGAATGAATTCTTGGGGTGGTTTCAAACATCCAAAGCTATCAAAGTACTGAACGGTGTTTCTATTTCGCACATAAGCTACCCAATGCGTACCGTGACGACTGCTGGTATCCAAATTAACGAAGGCAGACTCCCTTGTTTGTGAATGTTTAGGTAAGGCGTCTCGCATAAATACTCCCCTAAAGTGGGGGATCTTCAAATGTTTGGCATGTTGCTCAAGCTCGTGATTGTAGAATGCTCGATTAGGTAGCTTTATTGGGAGTTTTTTTGCTTCTTTAAGTAAAGCCCGAAGCCGTTGCGGGACTTTTTAAGAAAAATACCGCTTCCTTTCTTCGCAAGCTCTTCCATGGCTTGATTATGGCGCTAGTCCTCCTCCAACTTCTTGCGAGCGTTCTTTGCATCTATCACGGCTTTGCCTACTCCACTGGCTCCCACGGCAAGAGCTCCAAGTGCTGACAACCCCGCAAATAGGGGTATTAGTGGGAAAAAAACACCAATTTTCGACTCAAAAGGAATGACTCGAGGTACATGGAATTTCTTGCGACCACCTGCCTTCTTAATGACTGCTCGGGCTGCTCTCAACGCCAATAACGATGTCTTACGGACATCACATCCAGAACCGACAATAGCTCTCTTGATTGGTAGAACCACATTCTGTCGAAAATGTTCCAAGCCCCATCTTGCGTTTAGCCTTCATGCCTGTAGTTATAAGCCAAGAAGCTGCTTTTTCTCCAAGTGAAGCGTCCTTTGACTTGAATCTCTCCCAGGCTCGATTTTCCAACTCGTAATCAACCTTATGACGATCCGCCAAAGACTTGTATTTACTGTAGGCGATATCGTGCGCTCGACAAGCAGCGTCTGTATTATTGATTCCCTGCTGACCCTTGGAGAGACGGTCTTGAAGTTTTGTACCGGGTCCACAAAACTGATAACCAGCTAGATGTAGTTCAAATGGTAATTTATTGATTGCGCTTTTCAGTAGACTACCTCCTTTGGGAGTTAGCATAATACTAATTGAAACTGAGATAGACTGCTGTATTTAATTAGTATCCGCAATAAGGATGATGTCAGTATATCGTAAGATGTATATGAAGCAACAAGATGTCCAACTGCCTATCGAAAATTTGGACTTTGTCGAAGAATCACCATCATCAGCAAGTCGACACGGACAATTGTTACCAAATTCCCTACGAGCAGCATTCTGCGGACCTAGTGGTTGCGGAAAGACCGTTATCACTGCTATTCAATGAAAATGGTCTACGATTCGAGAACGTCGACATCTATTCCAAGTCACTCTACCAACCAAAGTACCAGCTCTTACAAGACGTTCTCAAGCTGGTTAAAGGTGTATCGTATTTTCCTTTTAAAGACAACGAAGAAGTAATTGATCCGAGTGAGGCACGCGAATGTTCAGTATTCATTTTCGATGATTTGAATGGTGATAAACAAAACAAGATTCAGAATTTTTTTTCTATGGGAAGGCACAGGAATATCGATTCAATGTATTTATGCCAAACGTATAGCAAAATACCTAAGCAACTGATTCGAGAAAATTGCAACGTAATTGTCATATTCAGACAAGATGAGGTAAATTTGAAGCACGTCTTTGATGAGCACGTGTCTCCCTACATGGACTATGATAAATTTAAGACAATGTGTTCGGAATGCTGGCAAAATCGTTTTGGCTTTATTACAATAGCTAAGGACTTCAACTTGAATGATGGCCGCCACCGTAAAGGATTCGATAAATATATAAAGGTTCAATAAAGATGATTGCTATTAGTTGATAAAAATGTCTTCATTGAGTAGCAACATTGCTGCCACTGCTCGAAAGAAAAAGATCAAGCAATTAGCACGTTCTATTCGCAAGAAATATCTTAGTCTGAAGCTGGGAAAGTCGGAACATGATGAAACATTGAATAAACTTTTTAGACCGGTAATGACACCGCTACAAGATATTGCCTCAACTACGGCAAAAGTTCTCACTAAGATGCCAACACAGACCATTAAACGTGAAGTAATTAAACAAGAAGTGCAGGAGCTGCCACCAGTCAAAAAACATGAGTTGGAAGAGACACAATATCTCGATGAAGAACCAATCGCTGAAACTAGTATGCATACCAATGATGATGATGATGAGGTGGAGAAAGAAACCTTTTACGAGGATCCCGGTAATCTCTCTAAAGAAGCAATAGAGGACTATATGGATCAGTATCCTCCAGTTGCACACAAGTATCTTGAAGACTATATCACTAAAAGCGATGACATTGACAACATATATGGACCTATATATGACGCTGCAAGTTCCAAATGGTTTCTTGGGCAAAAGGAAATCAATTTCAGTCGTAGTACAGGTCACATTATCGTTGGTGGGCTACAGTTTCGAGGTACCCCAGGGCTATATCAATTAATATTTTACAAGTCACCTGATTATGCTCCCGATGATTTAGAAGCATACCGAAAAGTGTTGGTAATGACATCAGCACACAAGAATGCAGCAGGTCGTTTGAAAGCTTCAAGCCTATATAAATATACTGAAATTATAAAGCCAATGTTTCCTCCTTTGACAAAGAAGCAACGTTATGCCGGTACTGGTATGAAGTTAACTTACAATAACAAGCCGATGGAATACGTCTACTGGGATGATCCCAACGAATTGGTTGAACGGTTGAAACTACTGATTGCATCCAAGGAAGCAAGCAACACCTCTCACGACAGCGAAATATTTGCCATTTTAAATGAACTTAAGGAAGCTAATATTATACTTTATTATAATATAATAATAGCTGAACGGCACCTACAAATGGATGGATATTCTACAGGAAATCGTTAAGGACTACAACCATCAAAAACATTCCAAGACAAAGATGAGACCTGTGGACATTAATAGGAAAAACGCTCGAGATATTAAAGTATACAATAACCTGAAAATTGCTGGACCAAGAAAACTGAAAGTCGGAGATGCTGTGCGAATAAGTAAAACCAAACACGTTTTTGATAAAGGTTACCTTCCTACATATATTCCCAGTCCCAGTTTACCTCTCGAGTGATTTGTGAAAATGAGTACTATCAGCAGTTTTGAAACCATGGATAGTGGTTATAGTAGTGATTCCACTATCAATTACAGTGCTGACTTGGATAGAGTGTTACAAATGTATCATGAAGCTGCCAAAGAAAAAGTTCAAGTCGTTAAGGAACTGCATAGACCTGTGAGACGAAAGTTTCATCGCCGACGTGTAATAATCAAAAGTTTCGATGACTCCTGGCAGTCGTACCTCGCACAAATGGATCTCTATGCAAAATCCAATCGTAATTTCAAGTTCTTCCTCGTGGTGAATGTTTTTCAAAGTACGTGTGGACGAGACCGCTGAAAACGAAATCCGGTGGAGAGGTAACTCGTGCCTTTGAGAGTATTCTCAAGGAAGGACTGCACCCGAAAAATCTCCAAACCGACCAGGGTAAGGAATACTACAACAGTTGCTTTCAGATACTATTGAAGTCATACGGAATCAATCATTATAGTACATTTAGTGGACTGAAAACCGTAATAGCTGAACGGCACCTACAAATGGATGGATATTCTACAGGAAATCGTTAAGGACTACAACCATCAAAAACACTCCAAGACAAAGATGAGACCTGTGGACATTAATAGGAAAAACGCTCGAGATATTAAAGTATACAATAACCTGAAAATTGCTGGACCAAGAAAACTGAAAATCGGAGATGTTGTGCGAATAAGTAAAACCAAACACGTTTTTGATAAAGGTTACCTTCCTAGCTGGAGTGCGGAATTGTTTAAAATTACGCAGGTTAAAATAACTAATCCAGTTACGTATATTTTGGAAGATATGTCTGGTACACCGATTCAAGGGAGCTTTTACGAAGAAGAATTGCAAAAGGCCGCCTATCCTGATGTGTATCTCGTTGAGAAAATTTAGCAACGAAAAGGCAACAAGGTTAAAATTAGGTGGCTTGGGTTTGATTCGAGCCACGACAGTTGGATTGGCACTGAAAACAGACTATAACACCAAGGCCAATCATAAATTGATAATAAATTATCATAAATATAGACATGTGCTTGCATTGCAAAATGAAAACTCAGGGTGAAAACATCACTGTAAAGTATTCGAAAAGTTTAAGCCAACATATCACCAAACGTAAACGATTACAAAAAGATATCAAATTTTATTGTGAAAATCAACAAGTGATGCAACATTTAAAAGCCTTACATATATGATGATGGTGATGGGGAACAGAGGAGCTCTTAGCAACAAGAGATCTACTTTTCCATCTTGGCGTAGGAACACATAATTAAAATCAACCGCAATCAGGTAGTGGAAGGGGTACAACTATAAAATTGTGAAAATCCCCTACATATATTCCCAGTTCCAGTTTACCTCTCGAGTGATTTGTGAAAATAAGTACTATCAGAAGTTTTGAAACCATGGATAGTGGTTATAGTAGTGATTCCACTATCAATTACAGTGCGGACTTGGATAGAGTGTTACAAATGTATCATGAAGCTGCCAAAAAGGAAGACTATTACTTGCTGAGTGGGAAGATGTCATCATTGAGCTCAAGCTCCTGAAAACAAACTTTTTTGAAAATGTCACACCTCCAGAGTTTGCTGCCCCAGTGACCTGCGGAGATTGTCTCCATCTATCCCAGATCCAGTATGAAGAAGTCAAACAAATGTTGGTGATGAAAAACATTTGCGCACTATATTTGGATTATAGTGATGTGGTTGAACTCTTAGCTATTAACCCTATTATCTCAAGTTAAATAATTTATTTGGAGCGCTTAAATTTCTGTACATTTTATTATAAAATAACAAATGAAATTTATTTATGGTCAAATTTACTAAATCGTTTACCGATTGAAAAATTGTTAAAACCATTTTGTTTAGATGACAGGTCTCCATTATGTATTGCATTAAAACAACAAATTTTTTATTATAAAAACATTATTTTGAGAGATATTGACATTAGAAAAATTGAATAAATGCTTATAAATTAAAAAAAAAGTTGTTTATTTCATCAGTTCTACACCATGGAGTGTCGAGAATACTTCCAAATATACGAAAATCGATTACGTACCTTTGAACTCTGGCCTTCCGACTTCCCTGCTGAAAAGTTACCAAGAGCAGGGTTTATCTACCGACTAGATGCAATAGAATCCGATGGCAGCTTAAATGACGCTGTTGAATGCCCATTTTGTGATACATGTGGTTTCAACTGGGAAGATGGTGATGACCCTGTTGCCGATCATCTGGACTGGAATCCATATTGTCGCTTTTTCGATTTTGATGACACTTACCATATCACCAGACCTATCAGACATAAAAGCAAAGTGAAATTAGAGAGCAGTCTTGAGACGTTCAAAGACTGGCCTATTGCCTTGAAGCAGACACCCATCGAGCTTGTCAACGCCGGATTCTTTTACAAGGGCTACGGTGACAGGATCACTTGTCATTGCTGTGGCGTAGAGCTCAAGAATCTCTTACCTTATGATGGCATTACAGAGCTTCACAAAAAGGGATCAGCTAAATGTTTATTGCTTAGAAACTGCCCACCAAATCCCCACACTGACTCTAATAATAATACTTGTAAAATTTGCTTAACTAATGAAATGACAATTGTTTTTATGCCATGCAGACACTTTGTTGCATATGTAGACGGAAAATTGTAGGTTATTTAAAAATATATGTATGCTCAAAATAAAAATGCTAATTTGAACATATTTTGTTTTATTTAAACATACAATATTTACAACATAATTGGGAAACAAATAACACTATAATACAAATACTTTATTCTGGGTTGGTAATTTGTTGAGCATCGCTGGAAATCTCCATGGCAACGTTTTCATTCATGATAGATTCTATATTATCAACCAGGTCAGAATTATACAATGGCTCAAGACAATGGTGCTGATTTCGCAGTGTGTTGCTTCTAGCAAACAATTTTAAGTTCCCAAGTCGGAACTTGAGAGCGTTACCTATATCTATGGGATGTGAGACATTGAACCATTCATTAACAAGTTGAGCATTTGGATGTTTCTTCAGCACTGCCTTTATAGCTGCTTGGAAAGACCCCCGCTGTCTACGTACGAGGTACCATTCGCTCTTACTAAGAGCTAACAGAGCCATACATCTCTGTTTTTTGTGGTTGATTGACTTGGGAGCTACACGATGGACTACTTCGTTCCTTAAACGTTTCACTACCGGAGACTGTATTTTGTTAGAAATCACATTCAGAACCTCACAATGACGTTCCGATGCCTCGACAGATTCCTCTTCTAGTCTAATTCGATGCAGTTCGGCTTTGGCCCTAGCTTCCTCAGCTTGAATACGTTCTTTTTCAGCCTTAACTCGTTCCTCTACAGCTCGCATACGATCTCGATCTGCTTTGTTTCTCTCTTCTTCCGCTTGTAATCGTTCTTTTTGCATTTGAATCATCTCAGCCTCAGCGGTATTCTGTACTTGTATCATAATTTGCTTAAGTTTATCCAACTCAGTCATCAAATGCTGGTTTTGTACAGAAATTAGACGTTGTGTGCAGAAAGTTGTTTGAGGCGCATTTCCTCGTGATACTTCTCGTATTTGATATATATGTCATAGAGATGCGTTTAATTAAAGTATATAGGATGCGTATTTCTGTAGCTTTCTTGCTACGCGTCTGCATAACCAGCATTTCAAAGTCGATGGCGCTCATGCAAATGTATTTCTTTTGAGTTATGTTTGCATCTTGAATTTCTTCGTATTCCATAGTTGGTTGCTGAGTCTTGAGCAAATCCATAAAATGATATTTTTTATGTCTGTACTCACCAACGTAACCACACCAGTCCAGGACATTATCATCAATGAGCACTTTGTCTGTCCACGTCAGCTTCCAGAAGAAGGCGTTACATCTATCATTTTCAATGTCGAGACCAAATTTGAGACATACTTCCGTATAGGTTAATTTACACATCGGTGTAACCCACAGTCTAACATCTTGATCACTTTCAACTTTATTTTGTTTACGTTGAATAGATACCATCTAGGAATTGTACTGACTACGTTAATCAATTGTTGCAAACGAACTGAAACTTATGTCTTCGTTAACATAACCAAAGGATGTATCTTGTGACGTCATGACCGGAAGGCCCGCTAGGAGGGGCCATGATTGTCAGATTTCCATATTTCTCTAGATCCCAGAAAATGCGTTATTTTAGTCATATGATTAAAGTGATAGAGCAACATTGCCAGATTTCTCTAAATCTCTGAAAACACACAGAAGTTTTATGTAGAGATAACAATGTTCGCACTAGCGTTCTAATCGGAAGTAAATTTCAAGTACTTATCTATGGTCTGTTATGACAGTAAAACAATGTCTTGTATTTATAATTTTATTTCAAAGCTACATAATATATTATGATATACCATTACCAAATTCAAAGGCATTTATCTTTATTTCCAAAGAAATAATACTATTTAAGACCCAGCCACTACCTTCTGTTGAAAATTCTTCGAGGGAATTCATAATTAGATCCTTTAGGTGATTGTCAAACCATTCATCCAAGCCTGTTCCCCGATCAATAATTTCATTTTTAGTATTAAAATATTTGTGATTCGTAATTTCATCCATATCTGACTTTATAAATTCTCCACAAAAACAAGTATTCACTTTAAGCGCAAATAGTTTTTTCAAAATGTTACTAATTCTGGACTTGAACATAATTGAAGCATCATCCAGAAACATCAAGATATCTTTATGTGATTTGTTATCCCAGTTCTAACACGATTTTGAAAACATGAAGCAATGTTCTCCCATTGAACTCTACTAGAACGTTTATTATTTAAACCCATTCCAATGTTTGACTGCTTCAGCAAAGTCCGAAAGCGTTTTAAATAACCATCGTTTTTTTGTAATTTTTTCAAAGTTCCCACACATAAACTTCCATGGCGAATAGCACAATTAAAAAGTCTCATATGTTTTCTAATATCCCTAAGCCACAATGGTATTTCAGCAGAGGAAATAGAATGATCCAACTCAACTTGTTTACATTTTTTGATATAGTTATCACTGTCTGCACCAATTAGATTAAACATTTTGATGTGTCTCCACCACAGTAGTTATTTGCTGATTTTATTGCGTCTGATTTCTAGCAATTCTAAACATAAAATGGCGTTAATTTAAAAAATATTATTCTTATACATATTGCAATTATTTACTACAACATTCAGCTAATGGTACGACAGTAAATGCAGCTCAGCAAGTTAGTCTAAAATTGGATTGGGCTCATCAACATACAATACCAGCTCATCTGGTATTTCAATAGGTACAAAGTTCAATTTTTAATATTTCTAAAATATTAATGTTACAATGAAATAAAAATTCGCAATTATTTTATTTATCAGCATCGAACTACGTAATTTGCGTATAACGAAATTGCTGTTAGTTCTAGAAAAACAACTAATTAATGCTTATCATACGGAAACTTCCTGCAAAAGTTTATTGCTGCACACAACATGATAACTTTATCAAACCACAGCTTCCTGTAAATTTATTTAGCTCGGTTTTATTTAGCGTAACAAGATATCACAGTTTCCTTTCGCTGCGGTCATCATTTCCGTTGTGGTTTCGATATCTAACATACCAGATATAATGTGAATTTATTATCAGGAATTTTTAAATAATTACGGATTCATGATTTATATTATTTTTCGATTTTATTAACTTTATTTTTAAATAAATACAGATTTATGATTTGAGAATTTATTATGAGCAATTTTTAAATACATTTATGATTTTATTGGTCCTGTGTATTAACAGTCAGTACGTGTTTTCAGAGCTCCGGTGAAAAACTCTAATAGAGTATCAACCAGCAAAAATAAAAATTTGTGTGATGTAAGAATAAGTCCAGTTAGAAATATAAAAACATTAGTGGTAATTACCCGGAATTAAACAGTGACATTTATGGCTTATTATGAGTTGTAATAAGTGCGATTCGTCAATAACACGTACAAAAATCGGTGTATTTTGCGCGGGTTTTTGTAATAAACAATATCACGTGGCCTGCGTTGGAATAGCTCCCGATGTTGTCAAGTATATTAAAACTACGGGTCTTCTGTGGTTTTGTGAAAACTGTTACCCTATGGCAAGTGATATTAATAACTGTATTGCGGGTGCAATTGACCTCAAACTAACGGAAGTCTTTAAAAATGTTGAGAAAATGTTTGTAGATATAAAGAAAGATATATTAGCCATGGCTAAGGAACACACTGGTAACCTCTCAACTGAAACCGTAAAACTTTCCTTTGCTCAAGTTGCTGGTACTCAATCTATGGTAGTAGTAAAGCCTAAAAATGTTTCTCAAAAGAACGCTCAAACAAAATCTGATATTATGAGCAATATTAAACCATTGGATCTAAATATAAAAGTATCGAAAATTAAAAACGTTAGTGACGGGGGAGTTCTAATAGGATGCAGCAATGCCACTGATGTATTAAAATTCAAGGAGGTGGCCAACTTAAAATTATCGAACAGCTATGAGGTTAAGGAAGTTAAGAGCCGGAACCCGAGGATAAGGATTGCAGGTATGATAGAACAGTACCCACCCGACGAATTAATTAAATTTTTGAAGTATCAGAATAGCACCGTGCAAAGTGCTAACGTATGTAATGTTATAAAGATTTGGCCAACTAAGAAGAATAACAATATATATCAAGCAATTTTAGAGCTTGATAAGGAGACGTATGCAAAAGTTCTAGAACTCCACAATGTTTTTGTGAACTTTGATGTCTGTCCTGTTTACGATGCGGTTGAATTGAAAATATGCTATAAGTGTAGTGGAATAAATCACCATCAACATTCGTGTAATCGAGACATTGCTTGTCCTAAGTGTTCAATGCAGCACCATATTAAAGATTGTCCGCCTAACTCTGAAATTAAATGTATAAACTGTCTCAATGTGAAAAATGTTGACTATCGACACTCTGCATGGGATCATTCTAAATGTACCACGTATCAGAAGAAACTGGAGCACTACAGAAATAGTATACTGTGTAAATAGCAATTAAAAAGCAGTTCTGATGTTGGTAAGGAACATAATTTTGTAATTTATTACCAAAACGTGAGGGGGTTAAATACAAAACTTATCTCTGTCTATAACCATTCGGCAACTTGTAATCAAGATGTTATTGCTTTAACGGAGACTTGGCTATCCTCATCGGTTTACGACTCTGAAATATTTCATGCAAACTATCAGCTATTTCGTTCTGATCGTGACTTTGAAACTACTAAAACAAAAAAGGGAGGGGGTGTATTGCTTGCAATTAAAAACAAATACTGTGTAGAGGTCATTGATTTATCTAAGTTGTCATCTGTTATACCTGATGTGGATATGCTTGGTGTAAGAGTTTCTATTTCAAAAAATAGAAGAGTATATCTAATTGTAGTTTATTTTCCTCCACAGTTAAGCCTTGATACCTATGAATTTTTGTACGACTTTATATCCCAATTTTATAATAGCGAAGATGACTTACTTATTTTGGGAGATTTCAATATACCACAGTATTACCAAAGTCATTCTGATGTTACATTTGGAAACAGCTATGTTTCTACCCTTGAACGTTTTTCAGCATTTATGAACTTAAGGCAATATAATCAGGTACTAAACAATAATGGTCGGTTACTTGATTTAATCTTAAGTAACTTTAATGTAACTGTACATCGTTCAATAGATCCTATTGTTCCAGAAGATCAGTACCATCCTCCATTAGACATAACTATATCTGTAGCTGAGTCTTGCAACAACTTTGTAACTAACAATAAGCCATCGTACAATTTTAGGAAGGCTAACCTTCATACACTGTATGCAGATATAAGCAATATTGATTGGAATGACTTAGTTAACTGTACAAATATAAATGCAGCGTGTGACTTATTTTATTCAAAATTAGATTCCGTTTTTGATAAAAGTGTTCCGAAAACAGTACCTAGATTTAATTTAAAGTATCCGCCATGGTATACTAATGAAATAGTTAGAAGTATTAAAACTAAAGCCCGTCTTTTCTCTCGGTATAAGCGTACATTTGATATGGATGTTTACAATGATTTTGGTATTTTGCGTGATAAAATTAAAAAAGATATTGCAATTAGTTATCAAAACTACATGCGAAACATTGAACAAAAATTATCTAGTAATTCTATATATTTTTGGAGCTACATTGACTCACGGAAAACTAACCCCTGTATACCAAATTCAATGAATTATGGAACTACTTCATTAGATAATCCACAGGATATAGTAAATTCATTTGCTAACTTTTTTCAGTCGGCATTTATTAGATCTTCTTATACAGATGTAGACCTTCTGCCTTGTACTAATTATAATAGTTGCACGATACCATCCGTTTCTGATAACAATGTATTACAAGCCCTTCGCCGATTAAAACCAAAAACCACTAGGGGTCCAGACGGCATACCTGCTTTCTTGTTAAAAGACTGTGCGTCCGTATTAGTCAAACCGCTTGCATTTTTATTTAACTTATCTTTAAGTAGTAGAACTTTTCCGGTTGTGTGAAAATATTCTAAAGTTTGTCCAATATGGAAGAAAGGAGACAAAACATATATTGAAAATTTTAGGCCGATTACAATTCTTAACAATTTTAGCAAGGTATTTGAAAATGTATTGTATGAATTCATATTTGCACATGTAAAGCCGTGCATCAGCGTAGAACAACATGGATTCTATCCAGGTACATCTACAACACCAAATCTATTATGTTTAACGCAATATATTGCTGAGATACTAGATGCTGGTGGCCAAGTGGAAGTAATATATACAGATTTTTCTAAAGCTTTTGATCGACTGGACCATGGTATCTTATTGAGCAAATTATCGAAGCTTGGTTTCACTTCATCATTTCTTATTTTTTTACAATCTTATCTCACTAATCGCAATTTAAGAGTTGATTATTATGGTTTCCAGTCATTCAATTTTCAAGCTGCATCTGGTGTACCACAGGGTTCTGTTCTTGGTCCGTTGTTATTTGATATATTTATTAATGACATTGTTGATATTTTAAAGTGTAAATCATTACTATATGCAGATGATCTAAAAATATATAATTCAATTTATGATGAAGAGGCATGTAAAGTATTACAAGAAGATATTAATAGTCTTTCACATTGGTGTATAGAAAATAGGCTACCGTTGAATATTTCCAAGTGTAATCACATGACCTTCACGAGGAAATCAATTTCAATTGAATATCGGTATAACATTATTGGGAACCTCATTAACAGGTGTGCTACATATAAGGATTTAGGAATCACTTTTGATTCAAAACTAAATTTTGCTCAGCATATCAACATTTGTCTTCTAAACGTTGTTTGTGGCATATTCTTGATTATTTTTATGTTTTTTTGGGGAATAACACCACAATAGAAATAAAACTACGTATATTGCAGGAATACCAAACGTTTCAAAGTCTATTCTGACTTCGTTGTCAATGGCTTTATATTTATTGATGTGATTGCAAAATGAAAATTTGATTTGACATTTCAAAATTGACATTAGAAAATTTGTTGTTTTTAGATATACAGGTAGCACAAAAAATTCTAAAGATCATGAATTATAGTTAACCAGCTTTCAAATTAGAAGAATTTGAAAGAGTTGTCTTTAGAATTTATAAGTGGCGTTCCTAGGTACGACTTTGTTATAAGATAGCGCATTCGCCAAAAATGCGATCAAAGAATTCTATTGTTTCAGTGATCCCATTAACGTCATAAGGGAAAACCTAGGAAAAACCTTGTGAACTATCCCGATATTGGGTTGTTCAAAAGGAGGTTACCATTAATAATTTCTTCCTTAATTGTCGGTAACCAGATACGATTAAATTCTGTAGAATTTAATCGTATCTGGTTAAATTCTGTAGAATTTAATCGTATCTGGTTACCGACAATTAAGGAAGAAATTATTAATGGTAACCTCCTTTTGAACAACCCAATATCGGGATAGTTCACAAGGTTTTTCCTAGGTTTTCCCTTATGACGTTAATGGGATCACTGAAACAATAGAATTCTTTGATCGCATTTTTGGCGAATGCGCTATCTTATAACAAAGTCGTACCTAGGAACGCCACTTATAAATTCTAAAGACAACTCTTTCAAATTCTTCTAATTTGAAAGCTGGTTAACTATAATTCATGATCTTTAGAATTTTTTGTGCTACCTGTATATCTAAAAACAACAAATTTTCTAATGTCAATTTTAAATGTCAAATCAAATTTTCATTTTGCAATCACATCAATAAATATAAAGCCATTGACAACGAAGTCAGAATAGACTTTGAAACGTTTGGTATTCCTGCAATATACGTAGTTTTATTTCTATTGTGGTGTTATTCCCCAAAAAAACATAAAAACATATCAACATTATTCAGAAGGAGGGGTATCGAAATTTGGGGTTTGTAATAAGGAATGGGCGTCACTTCTCCAGAACTAGCACCGTAACTACTCTGTTCAATGCTTTTGTACGTTCTAAACTCGAGTACGTCTCCATTATCTGGAATCCTGGATACGAAACATATACTAGTGCTGTTGAAAACATCAATAGGAAATACGTTAAATATCTGTGGTTCAGAACTGATGGGGTGTATCCACATCGTAGTATATCTAATGATACGCTACTGCAACGATTTCAGTTAATGGATTTAGCAACACGTAGGAAATACTACTCATTAGTTACTTTGCATAAGTTATTAAACAACAAGTTGGACTGTCCAAGTTTATTAAGTCAAATCTCGTTTAATGTTCCTAACATCAGAACTCGCTCTCCCCCACTTTTTTACATGGTAACGCCCAGAACAAATCTACTACAAAATTCTCCGCTTTTCAATGTTTTACAATTATAATGAATTACCGTCAGATATTGATTTGTTTAATGGGAATATTGGAATGATTAAGAGACAAATGCTCCAGGGCCTTGATTCTTAATCATTTCAATGTATTAAGGAGAAATTTCATTTTTCTTGTAATGTCCTCTCTCGTATTTTTAGCAGTGTATATTGTAAGTTGTTGTACATAGTATTTGATTTTTATGTTTTTATGTATGTAACTTTATAATTTTCCATGTACACTAATTTAAATGCCCATCCTTGATTTGGCCTATGGCTGTTTGATGGTGTACTAGTAAATAAATAAAATAAATAAATAAATGAATTTTTAAATAAATACAGATTTTTATTCATCCCTCAAGACGTAAAAAATTCCTGGTTCCACCACGAGTACACTAATCGTATCTGGGAGCCCTCCTATTGCTGGGCGCTGAGTTCTACCTCCTGCACGGGCGAGCTGAGCCTCTATGAAATCAGTACGACCGCCCATACCTGCACGTTTCATTTGGGGTGGCCCTATATCTATTTCAACCCCATTTGGTAATCGATTGCTAAACAAGCAAGTATTTCCAAACGGACATTTGGGTTTGGTTTTTCGGAAATACCTACATCGTATTTTCTTCATTTTTAAGTTTTTCTCAACTATATAACGATCTTTTTCCGCTTTCTGGTAATAAACCTCAGATTGATAGGCATTTATTTTGATGCCATCTTTTTACGCATGGGAAGCAGAAACAATGGTTACAATTTGGCAATAGCATAAAATTATTAGTTATCTCTTCCAAACATATTCCACACCTTTTATTCATAGTGAATTGAATAAGACTGCACCTATAGCCACAAAAATCTAATGTTTGTAGTGTTTGCTGTCGTCACACACTCACGATAATAAGTTAAAAGAATTTATTTCTTTTATTCAGTCTTGAGTTGAAGCTGTAACAATCCAGTCATGAATTTGGAAAGTTTACTTGATGACCAAGAAAGATTTAATATGAGTGCAGTGCCAACGAGAACTATACAACCGAAAGATTTAACTGGAAAGCTAAATCCCAAAAATGGATGTTACGTGGTACCAGACGTTTTAACAACTGTGATTACCTGCAACGGGCGCACTTGCAAATATGCGGCAGTACCAGAAATTTTAACAATTAATATTACTGATAACGAGACCATTCTCAAAATTGATGAAACAATTCTACATTTAACGGTGGAGAGTTACACGGTGCTTAAAAAATACTTGGAATTTGCATATGGTTTCCACAACGATCCTTCACCTTCAAAGGGTGAACCTGACACTGTATGGGATGATTGCCAGCTTTGTTCTGATGGTATTTCTTTGGATCTGTGTATGTGGTTGAACGATGGCGGCCTTACTATATATTGTACAAAAAAAACAAAAAATAGCTTTAATTATTAAGGATGCTCTGAAAATTCATAATATACTATATGCTAATAAACTTATTTAAACATTTGTCTAGTTTTAATATATCCATTATTTTCACCTTAATTAAAATTCAGAAGCTTGAAACAAATTTTTCCAAGTCTCAATATTATTACGCTCGACCTTGAATCATCCGACAAAATCAGAGACTCGAAGGAGTTGCCGTTCTTGTGCAGGTAGGCGCTCGCTTACGAAAAATATAGACTCGAAGGAGTGGAGGTTCTCGCGCATGCCGGCGTTAGCAAAAGATTTTAAATTTTTTACAGTCAACTAAATACCATATCCCCCCATCCAAATTCTAGCATCAAATTTCCAGCCCGCCAACCGAACAACGCCCAAAAACACGCGCCCGCGCAACGGGCATGTACTATACCATTTCAAATAAACATTTCTCGATTAACCGCATTAGCGCAGCTCGATGGACACCTGACTTTGTAATCAGGCAAGCCGCGTTCGATACCCGGTCAAGTATTTAGCTTTTTTTCTCTGTAACCACCACAACAAAACAACAGATGGCGTGCATTATTTTCATTTATTAACAAAAGATGGCGCACACCTCTGCGACACACACAAATGTCTTTCGGGCACCCCTACGACCACCCCCAATGTCTTCTTCTTTCCAATGGCTTCTTCTTCTTATCCAAACAACAACTACCAACAGCTCGGCAGCAGCTCCCGGCGAGAATACCTTTATGCCCACTTCCGGTCCAGAAACCGCTTTGCTTATCTACTGTTACTAAGAGATTATTTCCCAAATTTATGTTTTAAAATATCTAATTGTTAAAATAAATAGAAATCATAATAATAATTGGTTCAAAAACTTCAAATGTAAATACCTGATTCCCTTTTCACCTTTCAATAAAGTGCATCATTCACTTTACTCCCTCAGATTGCTTTTAATGCTGACTGCTACCAGCGTTGTTATCAATTGCTAAAGATTCCTGTTACCAATATGACTCTTTGCTATTTATTTACCAATTATATCTACTGCTGGATTTTCTTTACTGCCAAATTATGTTGGTTCCCAATTTAAATTTCTATCTACTATGAACTTCTCAAAACTGGATTTAGTACTTGATATCAATTTCTGAATGTTTGTACAATACCATTTACTGGTACTTATGTATCTCCACTATCTTATTATACAATTATTTTTGTTCAAATTACCATTAATTTTATAAAACTATGACTTAATGAATTTTATGACTTTTTGACAACACTTGTCACTTTATACTTTCTAACAATGTTTACCCTTGCACTGGCAAATTTAGACTCTCCCTACCTGCTGTCAGTTCTTGGTTTTTATAGTTTGTAATTTGACATAGAACTGCAGATTTTAAACTTTTTAAATAACCAATTTTATATATAATACTCATTTTTTATATTTAATTTCCTATCTAAACAGATTTATAAAATGCCTTTTACTTTTCTTTAAAATTACATTTTTTTACTTTGTGGTTTGCGACTATTTTCGCGCACCAGCTATTTTAAGTTTAACCTGTCCTAAAATTTTTATAATTTTCATTGTTGTCTGAAACCATATTATCATCTGATTCACTGTTCTGTATTTGCTTTGTCCTATGAATTTCAATGTATTTTGATCGGTAGAACAGTCAGAATCTTGCTCCAAAGTTTTATCATGACATCTAATTTTGAATTGGATATTTTATGTGGAAATAATCTGTTTTTAAAGTTTATTTACCCCGAAATACTTTATTAGGAATCTAAAATTTGAAATTATTAGCCCTATTGTCCCTGAAATATGAAGTTATTAAAATTTTGAACGATAGCATTGGGCACCTGCTAGATGAGTTGTTTACATTTCGATTAAATTTCGGTAAAATTTTATATTTCCTTTTCGTTAAATGTTTTCATTGTGATGTATCAAACCTGCAGATTTTTTTATCTGATCGTTTCAAATCCTAGTTGCTTTTCTAAGAAATTTATTTTAACATTTTGTATTTTCAAAAAATATATTTACTGTGCGGTTTTAGTTGTATAAATCATTTCAAATTACCAGTTTACGGTCCGGTTTTATAATTTAATCATTTATATTCATGTATTGATCTCTAAATTGCATTTGATTTATTATAGTTTTTTCAGATTACTTAAATCAGCCGTACAAAATTCTATTGCCTCCAATATTGGTTTGTGTTACAATGCATTATTTACTGTTAATATACTATTTCATTTACCTAAACATAATTATTGATTTGATTTTATTATTTTTGGTTCATGTTTATTTCCATGTCAATATATATATATATATATATATATATATATATATATATATATATTGTTACGAAATTTAACAAAGCCGACCCTGTTTCATTTCAGTATTACACCGATCGCTTTGAGAAAAAAAGGTTCTAGAAATGACTCGACAGCTGTAGGACTGATGATTGATTTTATGAGAATTTTCTATGCTGGTTTTAAAAAGGAAGCAGCCCACGATCGCAGTTCAGTTAGTGGAGCGAAGAGGATATATGTAAAATTGTTGTTGTGACATTTGTATCCGCTGTTGTGTATTCGATGTAGATAAAAGTTCTAGAAAAGTGAAAGTGAATATTAGTTGTATAATTTTAAATGGAACCTATGGACTATATAACAAAATCTGGTGATCAGAAGTGCAGGATTAAGTGCAGTTAAAATTTAATTTGATTTATGGAAACCCGTAGCATGGAAAAAATGGACGAAACTACCAAAAAAATAGTCAAGCAGGTTACGGAGGGACTAGACGAAAAAATAGCCCAGATTCTAGAAAAACGTGACAAGAAGGAGAAACAACATCAAGAAGAAATTCAACAAAGGTTAGTAAACTCTTTTGATGAAAAACGTAAAATAGAATTAGAAAATCTTGTCACTACGATGGAAGAAAAACAACAAAATCTAGTTTCCTCGATGAAAAGTGAACAACAAAATCTAGTTTCCACGATGAAAAGTGAACAACATAATTTATTTGAAGAATTGTTCTCGAAATTTGTAGAAAAACAAAATCAAACTGAATTGACGAGACAAAACGAATTTAAAAATAACTTAAGAAAAAAGAATGCCAATAGTAGAATCAGATATAAAAGAGATAAACGACGACATAAAGATCCTAAAAAATAATGTGGAGGCCCTTGAAACCAAAGTAGATGAAATCGATTCCATACAGAGCCAGGTGAAATTTGAAGTCAGTGCTATTCAAAACAAAGTAGAAACAGAAATTACAAACATGCAACAGGATTTGCAGAGAGGGAAATACCAGCACACCATGAGTACCAAAGTTTCCTTTAGTAAACCACCCACATTTGATGGCAGTTCTTCTTGGGCCATGTATAAACGGCACTTTGAGGCCATGGCTACAGCTAATGGAAGGGATAATTAAGAAAAATCTACTTCTCTGGTTATTTCGTTAAGAGGTCCGGCCCTAGAACTCCTCCAAAGCATTCCAGTCGATGAACAAGGCAAGTTCGACAAAATCATCGCCATCCTGGACAAACGACACTACAATCAATCCTTGAACCAGGTATATCAAGCCCAGCTGAGTGGAAAAACGCAAAAATTCAGTGAAAGCCTCCAAGAATTCAAAGCAGAAATTAGACGGTTAGTACACTTGTCCTACCCAGACCTGCCAGAGGAAACGAAAAACCAGTAGGCCACACAGAGTTTCATAAACGGCATCAGAGATGTGGAAGTACAAGGAGATTGAAGACTGAGTGGCGTCAAGAAGAGTAATGAAGCTTTTCTTCGGGCTTTAGGAGTAGGGCCGTCATGAACATGTCCAAGCCGAAGGTCCGAGCAGTTTCCTTCAACCAGGAAGATTGAAAGTCACCATTTCAAGTGCTGCTGGCTGATCTGAACAAAATATTAGAACGGTCACAAAGAACTGGCATCAGAGGGGCATGTAACCGCTGAGGACGGACAGGACACTTCGAACGTGACTGCCGAGTGAGGCTACCGGAACTATCACCAACCAGGGGTAGCCGACAAACCAACCTTACCAACCAGGGAAACTCCAACCAGTCAGCATAAGGGGGCGAATGCTGACTCACCCTCCACCAGCCCCCGGACAGTATCCATTCGGGGATTTTGCCGAGATAGCAGAAGCCTAGTCATCAGAGCCACCATCAGTGGCCGAGCAGTTACCATCACCATCGATACCGGCGCCACTGTGTCCATTGCCAAGTCCAGGATTTTGAGAGCATCAGAAATGAGGCCAGCTAACAACAACATCCAGCTCAGAACAGTCACCGACGAGTCCATGTCAATACAGGGTGAGGCAGATGTCGTACTACAGATAGGGGACAACATGATCCGGCATAGGGTCCTGGTAGCGAATATTGAGGACGATTTTATACTGGGTATGGATCTAATTAGCCAGCATGGATTTATGTTCGACCCGAGATATGATGTTCTTCGGTTCCTAAATGAGGAATTTGTATTGACACGGCCCGTCAACAGTTCAGTCACCTCTATAAAAATTGTGGCAAAGTCTTCAGCTAGAATTTCGGTCGAACGAACAGATTATTCATGGGGAACTAGACAGCAATCCTGGGGGCTGCGTTGGAGTTGTGGAGCCCGTACACTCAGCTCATGACTACTTAGTTGAACGGGCTATAGTTAAAAACGGATGAGATATACCAATCAGAGTCCAAAATTTGTCCAACAAGAATAGAATTGCCAATGGTCAAGAGATACCTTGTTTCGAGTCAGTAGAGACCATCATCAATTGCGAAGAAGAGTACCAGACGTCGGCGAAGGAGACAGGGCCCAGTAAAGAATTCCTACAACAGTTTGCTAACCATTTGACACACCTGACACCAGAGAACCAGAAGAAAGCCAAGCAATTTATCACAAAGCATTGGCAAATTTTTAACAGTTAAGATGGAACCACCGGTCGCACCAACATCATCCAGCATCGAATAGATACCGGAAAGGCTCAACCCATCAGAATACCACCTAGACGACTACCATTGGAGCAACAACAGGCAGTCGAGGAAAACATCGAGTCCATGTTACAAAATGGAGTTATTGAGCCATCCATCAGCCCATGGTCTGCTCCCGTCGTGTTAGTTATAAATAAGGATGGAACCACCCGATTTTGCGTGGATTACAGAAAGCTGAATGACAGGCGATTTGTTAAGGGATTTGCCACCATTGCCGCGCTTCTACATCGGCAGACCACTGCGAAAGAGACCTTCCGTTGGAATCAGGATTGCGAAACATCATTCAGGCGACTGAAGGCAGCACTATGTTCCAGCCCAATCCTAGCCTTTCCTACACAGTCCCGCAAGTTCATCTTAGACACCTACACTAGCAACACAGGTTTGGGAGCCGTCCTATCCCAGGTGCAAGATGGTGAAGAGAGGGTGATCGAGTACTACAGCCGTGGATTCTCAAACCGGAAAGAAATTATTGCGTCACCAGAAAAGAACTCTGGCAATAATAAGGGTTGCAGACCATTTCCTCAAATACCTTTATGGTCGTCATTTCTTAATCCGGATAGATCATGCCGCCCTCAAATGGCTGCTGGACATGAAGACACCGGAAGGACAACTGGCCAGGTGGATGGAGAAACTACAGCAATACGATTTCAAAGTGGAACACCGTGCCGGCCGTTTGCACAATAATGCCGATGCCCTATCCAGAAGACACTGTATAGCAGAATGCGGACATTGTCTGAAAACGTAACAGCGAGAGGGTTTTCCATCGGGCAGATCCGAGTGCAGGCCAATGAAGACTGGACAACGGAACAGTGCATCCAGGACCAAATAACTGATCCAGGAATCGAACCAATCTTGTCACTCAAAACGAGAGAGGCACCGAGGCCACAATGGGACGAGGTAGCTAGATACTCCGGCGTGCTGAAATCGTTATGGACTCAATGGGACTCTGTAAGAGTAAACAATGGAATACTCAAGCGAGTTTGGGAAAGCGCTTAAGGACGAGAAACCAAGTCCCAACTGGTAGTTCCGAAGAAAAAGGTACCAGTCATCCTGACCGAAGTACATGATGGGATTACCGGAGGTCACCTGGCATGAATAAAACCCTAGACAAAGTTCGCCAGCGATATGTAATGTCGCCGGTCCGTTTCCCGAGTCTGAGAGGGGGAACAAATACATTCTGGTCGCAATGGATTACTTCAGCAAATGGCCTGAGGCATATGCGATACCCAACCAAGAGGAAACCACGGTAGCGGCGGTGCTAGTAGAACAACTATTCAGCAGGTTTGGCGTCCCGATGGAATTACATTCAGACCAGGGGCGTAACTTCGAATCGAATGTATTCCAGAAGGTCTGCACGATGTTGGGGAACAGGAAAACGAGAACAACACCATTACACCCACAGTCAGACTCAATGGGGCAAAGATTCAACAGGACCTTGGCACAACACCTAACCAGCGTGATTGGGATGAGCATATTTCCCTATTCCTGTTGGCATATCGCTCTGCCGTACATAATAGTACAGGCCTGACCCCAGCCAGGGTCCTATTCGGAAAGGAGCTGCGATTACCCTGCGATTTGGCATTTGGCTCCCCCGAAGAACCTTCCCAAGACATCGACGATTATGCCGATCAGCTCCGACATAACATGCTGGCAATACACGAGTTAGCCCGAACGTAGATGTTGGCCACCAGTGACCGGATGAAGACGCGATACGACCTCAAGGCCAATTCAGTCGGGTTCCAGGAGAGGGACAAAGTCTGCCTGTACAACCCCCAACGGAGCAAAGGTAAATCTCCAAACTTACACACCCCTGGGATGGTCCATACGAGGTGGTCAAGAGGCGTCGTTACGTCGTCCACCGGATCCGTCGTAACCCCAAGGCTAAGTTGAAGGTGGTCCATTTAGACCGACTCGCTCCCTACCATGGAGATGATGTTTCTGATCGGGACGATCAGAATTAAAGGGGGGGCAGTGTTACGAAATTTATCAAAGCCGACCCTGGTTCATTTCAGTACGACACCGATCGCTTTGAGAAAAAAAAAGGTTCTCGAAATGACTCGGCAGCTGTAGGACTGATGATTGATTTTACGAGAATTTTCTATGCTGGTTTTAAAGAGGAAACAGCCCACGATCGCAGTTCACTTGGTGGAGCGAAGAGCTTATATGTAAAATTGTTGTTGTGATATTTGAATCAGCTGTTGTATATTCAATGTAAATAAAAGTGAAAGTGAATTTTAGTTGTATAATTTTAAATTGAAGCCACGGACTATATAACAGTATATACACTGTAAGGAATTTTTACTTTGTGTTTTGATGTTTGGACTTTATTTATTATCTTTTCAAATTTTTCCACTCGGTAAAAACTTCACACAATTTTCTTTACCTTTGAACAGACTGCTCCAGCTCTAGAGACTCCTTTTCTTTAAAATTTTTGCTCTCCATTTGACCCTTTGTCAATAATAAAACAACCAAAATTTTTATTATGTATTATTAACCTTGTTACATGAACAATCCACCGCCCTTTACGATGGCTATTTTGAATAATAAATCCAAATTCTAAGTTACTCAGATGAAGATTAAAACTCGAAGAATTTGATTATGAAGTTGTATATAAGAAAGGAACGATAAATACCAACGCAGATGCCCTTTCAAGGATTGAAATTAATACAAAAGAAGTAGAAGAAGAAAAAGAAAAATTTGACTTAAATAAATACATGGACGATTTCAACAAAGAATTTCCAGTCAGCAACAACTAGACAATATTTCTATGCATAATAATCCACCTGATGAACTTGACACTGGAATTATGAACGAAATGAATCGACAACGCGAAGATTCAAACAGCGAATCTACATGAAGACCCCGACCTAGAACAACATAACTCTAACTTAAATCGCGATACATCTGAAACCGAAACAGCTGATGAACCTATTGATCTACATCAAGACGTGAGCGATAGTGACAGTGGAAACACTATACATTCACAGCAAGAATGGTCAACTCTTACAATACCATTTCAGAAAAACCGCTGAATTATTACAATAATCAAGTAATAATGATGTTTGTTAAATATTCTCCCGCAAATCCCTTAATTGAAAGAATTTTTCAAAATACAAAAGAATACATATTATTCAAATAGAAAAAAAATGATGCAGTAAAAAACATTATTGACTTTTTCAAAAATTATATTCCATCTAAAGTTAAACATGCAATTCATTTTACTCCCGACGTTATGTATTAACCAACGTGTGGACTTTTAAGAGAAATTTTCAAAAATTCTGCATATGACTTAGTAAAATGTAACATAATTTTAGAAGACATACACTGCGAAAGAAGTCAAAAAAATAATCAAAAATTACCATGAAGACATAAGTAATCACCGAGGAATTAATGAGACCGATAATAAAAACAATAAAACATATTAAAGATTATATCAATACTTGTGAAATTTGTCAGATCAACAAATTTGACAGAAATCCAGCAAAACCAAAATTTATGGTAACTCCAACACCTACTACGAGACCAATGGAAATTATCCATATCGACACTTTCCAAGCAGCAGGACAGAAATTTCTAATCATTATTGATTCTTTTTCAAGCCTATCCTGTGGAAAGCGCAAACGCAGTAAGCATTATCAAAAATCTTCTGATATTTATCACACCTCATGGCATTCCAAAAATGATAGTATCAGATAATGGATCCGAATTCAAGAACGGACTTATGCAACAATTTGCCGAAACTCACAAGATAACTATTCACTATACTACTCCCGAAAACCCCCAGTCCAACGGAATGATTGAGAGATTTTATTCAACAATTCTACTCATTCTACCACCAGACAAAAACCATTTTAAACGGTCATTTAAACACCCACAACCCTTTCAACATAGACATTGACAAAACGACTATATGCAACAACACGGCGAAAAAACTAGTCTTGTATAAACAAATAAATCAATTAACTATTGATACAAAAAATAAAATTATTGAAAAAAAAAGAATCTTTATACACAACCACCAGTAACTTACAAACCCGATACCAAAGTGTCCACAAAAACCAGTACCAGGCAAAATAAACTTTTACCAAGATACAATCCCAAAATGTGAAAAAAGACAATCCCGTCACGATACAATCTCAAAACACCCTAATTCACGAGAAAAACATTAAACGTATTCCAAAAAATCATTACAGATGGAACATCGTGGCAGCACAAAAAATAAAGATCCAGGACCTGAATGAAAATCCAGGAATCCTTCCCCTCAACCTAGGACCAACAAAGATCCAGATTAGCACACAGGACTTCATTCATTATTACAATTTAACCCGCACAAGAAATTAACTCAATAGAAAATCAATATGAAAACACTTCAAGATCAATATCAGACAAGCTCAGCTTACCATACTTTGTTATGCTACACAACTTTGACAAAAGTTTAAGATACCAATTAGGGGCAGTGAATAGAAAGTTCCAGATAATTTCTCCACATTATAGAAAAAGTAGAGGACTTTTCAATTTTCCTGGAAGCACAGTAAAAGTTATATCAGGCAATCTAGATCAGGAAGATGCTCAAAAATATGATGAAGCCATATCAACACTTGAGAAAAATCAAAAAACCGTTATTGAAAAGGTGAATCAACACGTGTCTTAAGCAACCAAGTTGATAGATAACTTCAATAAGACAACTACTCTGTTAATTCATAACCAAAAAGTTATAGAGTAAGAAATCAGAAATATTAATGATGACTTTACAAAATTTATATTTGAGTTTATTTATTAGATGCAATCCAGAAACATCTTGGACCAATTAAATTTGTCATTACAAATAATGTTGCAATTACTAACAGATCTCGAAAATGCATCACTTTTGGAAGAACTAATACTCTTCATAACAGTATTATAAAACAGCAATAAATTGAATGAATTATAAAAATAATGTTAGAGAACCATAATGAAAAACAACTATTTTATAGTGAGAAAGAACACCTGATTAAATATTATGATCTTATATCTGTGGATGCCTAGTACTCAAATGAAATATGAGTATTCTTCCTGCACTTCCCGATATTATATCCCGAAGAATTTACTCACTACTACCTATATTATGTACCCACAATAAACTCCACCACAATTATTCCACCCTCACCTTACGTGACAATGAATTATGGACTCTACCAGTACTCTACGCAACAATGCAAGAAAATCAGCAACAAATACCTCTGCCAGAGCATTTCCATCCAGTTCCAGAGCAAGACTTCAGATTGCGTCTCACACATACTCCAGCTGTCAGAAGAAGAAGTCATTTGCCAACACGTTCCAATAGTCATCAATACCACCTTGATTGAGCAAATCACAGAAGCTCATTGTATCGCAATCTTCCCGAAACCCCCGAAAGTTTCAATTCAATGCCAGTCTTCAAGAATTCTACAACTCCAGGGAACATAGTTAAAGAACAGCCAATGGCCGAAAATAAAAACAACATGCATTCACCAGTCAACAAGGACCAACCCAATCCAATTAGAAAAGGTTTCACTCGATGAACTCACAAGCTCCAAGAGGAACAGCATCGCCTGCACCCCATCGAAACCATAGGGGTCAACGACACTGTCCACTTTTGGTCAAGCCCAATTTACATTTTAATAATTATTTGTGCATTAATTCTGTTATACAAATTCAGAAACAAATTACCATGCAGAATAAAGCCACAAGAAGAGCCTTCCAGGGATGGAACCCATACAGTCCTGTTCGTCCCTTCCAGAACTTCATCCAGGGATGGAGGAGTTACATGAATAATCCACAAAGGATACGCTGACAAGGCACAGACGACACGAGCACAGAGTAAACGGCGCCGTCGTGTCGCCTTGGTGATATTTCATTAAGCATTTTTGTTGAATTATGTTAATCGTATTTTATGTTACTCTTGACTTGAGTTTCTAAGAAGTTAGTTGCTTGTATTAGTCCAAAAAAATAATGGTAGTACCTGTTTGAAACAAAAAGTTTTTTAAAAACCAATTTTCAAGAAACAAGTATATTACTACCATTCAAATGCTTCAAATTAATATAAACACCAAACAAATAAATATCAAAACACCTTATAATTAAATTTTCAATTAATCTAAAAAATTTGCGTTTCAGATTCCGTTTAATGCTGACTGCTGCTCACCTTGTTATCAACTGCTAAATGGTTTCTGTTTCCAATAGGAATCTTTGCTATTTTTTACCAATTACTGGATTTACTTTACTGCCAAATTATGTTGGTTCCCAATTTAAATTTCAATATGCTAGTAACTTCGCAAAACTGGATTTCGTACTTGATGTCAGTTACTGATGTGTATTTGATGCTGCATGTTAGTACAATACCATTTACTAGTACTTCTGTATTTCTCTTTCTTTGCATACAATTATTTTTGTTCTAATTACCATTACTTTTACAAACTTTGAATTAATGAACTTTTGACAACCGCTGTCACTTTATACTTTCTAACAATGTTTTCCCTTACACTTGCAAATTTAGACTCTCTTTACATGCTGTCAGTTCTTGTTTTTATAGTGTCTAATTTGACATAGAACTGCAGATTTTAAACTTTTAAAATAAGCAATTTTGATATCCCTTTTTCATTTATAATACTCATTTTTTATATTTAATTTGCTATTTAGACAGATTCCTAAAATGCCTTTTTAAATATATTCCGGCCACCAAGGAAGCACTTTTAGGTGTCATCTCATCTATCTGAAGACTGTTTCTCAGGTTCATTCTACGAACAGTTTCGCCGTTTTCAACACATCAGTAATGTAATCTTCGGATCTTATACTGAATAGTGCAACCACCGATTAGAACTGATTAAGAAAAAAGTAACGCAGTAACTATCATCTGAAGTCATAGGTATTCGCTTATTTCGCGTCTCGACAAGTAACAAGTAATTTGAAGCAAATAATTACTATTTCGTCTTATAAAAAGTAGCTAAATCAATGTACTGAGATAAGTATTTATTGTTGACTGTAATGAACTGGGAGAAGATGTGCTAGGATAAACGTAAATTGTGTCCTTTTTAAATTACTATTATATCACTTCTGAGTTAAAAAAGTGTTTTCTTCACCCTTCACGACACATTTTAATTTTACTTTTATAAAATAGAAAAAATAAGCATCAACACCCCTGCGAATGACCACATATTAAAAAATATAAGATATGAGACTTATTTCTGTGATGATGTTCTTTATCATAGTTATTATTCTCAGGCTACTAATGAACTACTTACCGCTTCCCGCCCTCTCTAACTACCTCTTCTCACCGGGATTTAATTTGACTATCCTAAATAAGCAAGGGAACTGTCTATCAGATTTATATTACATTTATTTATTAGAGGCATATATCATTAAAATCTCAGCCTCACTAAAAAGGTATGAAAGTATTTTTTTTATTACCAAGTCATCTAACAACATGTTAGTAATTACAAAACCAGGTGGTAAATACAATTTTCTATTGCTTAAAAGAGAGAAATTGACAAAAAAAGAAATTTTCGGCCCAAATGATTTGAAAATGCAAAATTAATATACCAGTACAGAAGGGATGCGCACAGGTAAACGCAAACTCTCTCAGGAGGCAGATGTCCTGCATCCCTCCCTAACCTCAATAAGAAAAAATCCACCTAAAATGCTCTTTGGACAACCTTGCTAGCACTCGTCCTAATCAGTGGTAGAATTGGACATTTTTCCTGCCAATCGGAATATCGCATATTGGCTCTGTGCCTCTGCAGGTGGCGACTGGTAGATCGATTGAAGCGCCCATATTGAGTAGTATTGATAGTCATTTTGGATTTATATATAAATATACTAGCAACCCGTACCAGCTTCCAAATTGTTCTTTACAGAAAATATAAAATAACCTATGTTACTCCGAGGAGATGCCGCTTTCGGTAAAATTGGATAAGTAGTTTTTGAGTGGAATCGTAACAAACAAAAAATCAATGATCTTTCCTCGTTATACATAATATTTATTATATTAGTTTCTAAGTATATCTTGTATACGACATTAATAACCGATCACGTGTAAAACGAAGAAATTTTGTTTCGAAGTAACACGTGATAGGGCAGCATGCCTGTGTGAAAAGCACTGTGTACTTAAGTCTACTCCCGCCAAGCCTGTAGTCAGCGGGGGTTCAAGATTAAATTTTAACAGGTAAATAACATTTTTTCAAAAGAATAAATATTGTTTATACAATTTTATATATCCTGGAAATACCTGAATACTTAATCAGTCCATCAACAATCAAAAAAATTAACCAAACCCCAGGTAAAAATTATTCAAACCACCTGGAAAAAATTTCCTGGCTACGGCATTGACTTCAGCAACTTTTAGTGTTTAACTATACGCTTTATTCATTGTCATTTTACGAGAAATTGTAGCCTTTTAAATTGGGTATCGTTGGAATTCTTGGTATAAAAACAGTTTCACCAGTTGCGTTGCCAGTTAATATGACACAATCGATCAAAAAAAAATTAAATTGACTACTTTGAATTTTGTACCGTTGCAAAGTTTCAGGGGACTCAAATTTCTGAGTAATATATTAGGAGCATCTACTTTTAATATTAATTTGAAACCAATTTAGTGTCTTAGTGGATATGTTACTAATATCGGGATAAAATTGTTCAATAACTTCTTCCACATTTTGTACCAAAACACAAATATTGTTAAAATTTACATGGACATTTCCTGCTTGACATTCACTGTTTTCTATTTGGAGCAAGTCGTTACTAAATTGCCAATTATCTTCGCTAAACGATAAAATCCTCATATTGGTTTTAAGTCTACATTTCGTTATATGTGAGAAAGATGCGATCTTTTGAGCGATGCCTGACTTCATCTGCTCACGTTCCCCTAGTTATAACTGGCAAAACTTGATGGAAATCTCTAGAGAATAAAACAGTACAACCACCCATTGGGCAGTTACTGTTGCGCAGATCTCGCATTGTCCTATCTAGGGCCTCAACTGAAGCTTTATGCCACATAGAAGCCTCATTCCACATAATCACACTGCAATCCCTCATTAATTTTCCGGCACTACTCCGTTTATAAATATTGCAAATGCTAGTGATCTCATCACTACATATTTTTCATGTCAATTTGAATGTGGAATGGGCGGTTCGCCCACTTCCCAAAAGTGTGGCTACTCTGCCGAACGATGCCACAGCTAGGGCAATTTTTCTGTCGGATCGTACTTTTGCTAATAATAATTTATTACAAATGTTTTACCTTTGCCACCAGGGGCACCTTCATTACTATTATTGTTTGAGGACATTATTAGGTCATATTTTAACAGCATTCAAGCGACATTCATCTTAATGACTTTTAATAGTCTCAAATGGTTATAGTTATTTTCTCGTAAATACCCTGTATTGATTGTTGCATTTAAATTGAACTTTAATGGCAAGGTGAATCAAAAACTTTTGTAGATTTTCCTGACATAGATTTTACTTGTTTATTCAATTCAAATAAAGCTTGATAAAATATTTGAGTCAAAATTATTTAATGACAATTCTTGACATCTGTGATGCATACACACAGAAATCTTCAGCCATGCTTTGACGATCATTTTGCCAAAGAAGATGTGTATCGGTAACTTGACTGAAGGATATCATGATGGTAAATAAATGTGTACTTTCCCAATGAGAGTCGTCTTCTAACAGACCCATTGCTTTATAAAATTGTACATATTAAAATGAGTATAGCATGTTTTCCTTAAGAGATAGACATATGCCGTCGGGGACATTTTTGTAGACCTCTATAAGTTACACAATTCCACCATTATTTTGTTATATCTCAAAGGGTTTAGGCAGCGTTTTCGTTGAATGCTCCCAGACGGCTTATTTTATTCTGACATCTCCAACATATACCCTTATATTTTAGCCAATTTATATAAAAACTTAACAAAGTATATACAACAATTTTCCTCGAGATTCACTCTATCCACTGGTGAAAACAGCATGCAAATCGTAGTGGTGGTTTTTGAGTTTATCGCGAACAGACAGACAGACTTTTATATGTAGTGATATTTTATATGAAATGTTGAATTTGAGACAAATATGTTCCATTCTACGTGTTGTGTGCGAAAATGCAGGAATACATCAGTTAATAATGCTTCTAAGTTTTATGGCTTTCCTACTGCAGAATATAAATTGCCTCAACGTGACAAATAGATAGCAGCAGGAAGAAAAACAGTGTAAACACAACCCTAATTGTTAGTTGACATGACTGTATTCAGCCAATCTGTTCCTTTTCTTTAGTTTGAGGTTGAAAACATATATCACGTTTGATTTTCTCAAATTATTATAAATTTCAATAATATTTATTATAATAATGGCAATAATTAATATTTACGTTATATTTATAATACACCAAATATTGCAAAATCCCAACTCACCGTTTGATGAAATGTCAAATTAATGAAATCTGAAAACATAGATATAACCTAAAAATTACTTGTTTGGCAGTATAATAATTAAGTTGTAACTTTTCATTTACTTTATTGATGCTCACAAGTTGTTAGTTTACAGAACCTAATAGACTCAATAAAAAATAACTTCACTTGCTTTTCCACGCTTTTGTTATCAACACAACACCTTTGTATTGCAATGTTTTTTATTTTTACACTCCGAGTTCGTGGATTTATTTAAACGCTCAGATGAACTTATTATAATTTAATTCTATGAATACACACATTCACACCACTACATACAATTTATCTTGAACACCTGTTGTTTCTTAGACGGCGTCCGAATACTTAATGAATGGCTTTCCCTATTTATATATTTATTCTCAGAAGGTTCTAGATCAAATAGTTGCCAAGATATTTCTCGGATTCTCAAACACTCGAGGACTCGTCGGCCTCTAAGCATCCGAGAAACAGCTTCTTGGGTTCCACGAAATATCTGATGAATGCCGATTCCACGAAATATATGATGAAAGCCAGTCACAGTATGAAGAACAATCCACCACTAATTTTCGTTTGAATACGCAAGGTGTCTCTAGCTGTAAAGCGCGCACCAAATAAGCAGCTCAGCAACCATTTCAGTATTAAACGCATTGCATAAACGATTACGAGAAGGATCTGGGTTGTTATATATTTTTTATTTGCACAGTGGAGTCTCTCCAGTTGCATTGTAAACTGTACATTCCTGTTGGTAGGGTGAACCTTATTTGAATACACTTTATGTAGACCTCTCTGTTAAAAGGAGTCTCATAAGCCAACGCTTAATGAATCTTATATACCAAAACATTGAAATGCCATGTCCATCTAGATCTCGTTAACGCTAAAGCGTACAGTATACTAGGATATATCTTCCGAAACCCTAATCGTTATCAGAACACCAATTGTCTACTATTTTCAAGGTCAGCGCGCATTAAACTATGATAGCAGCATCACTTGTTTTGGATCAAACATTATGAAATTCAGAAGTTTATTTGTTACTTAACTTAGAATATGCAATATTAGTCTGAAGGTACTAGACAGTCAAACCTGCTGCTCGAAATTTCCTTGGACATCCGTCGGCTATAATCTGGTTTATCTTACGTTTCGATAACTTTAGATCTGCTATCATCAACAGGTAAACGATGAATGCTGATTAAAGGTTGATTCGCATTTCATGGAACGTTTCGTCACCTCACCGACCGGCAAGGTCACGTCAAAACTGTTGCTCATTCACACTAATGGTCAGATAGCTTTCAATATATTTCAGTCATGTCATTTCTCCAACCAAACTGGAATTGCAACAGTGCTCGTTCATATTAAATATATATAAACTTTTGGGTACAAAATATATTTCTTAATATGTGTAGGGGCTACCACATATTATTTAACGAATTGGAAGATGAGTAAATTTGTTTTCATCCCTTTCCAGCTCAAATTATTTGTTTCTAAATATTTTTGAAATGATAATTATTTTTTGGTAGACAAGATAATAAAAAGTACAAATTTACATTTATTTCGACTTAAATTTAATTTTTATATTTGAAAAAAATTACCCCTAATGTAATCATTGGTCCTAAATAATACAAAAAATACTTAATTTAAATGGAAATTTTGACAACAATTTTTATTTTTATTCAAACAAAGATGCACATTACACATGAATATTCTTGAATATGAATTAATACATAATTTGCATCTGGATTTATTCTCATCATGTTGCCCTATATATAATATTGTACATCTTGAACAGTTCTGGGTTATAATATCCATCTTATCTTTGTAGGAGTGTTGTTTTGTGAATGTCGGCCACTTTTTGTTTGATCCACTTTACCTAATTTTAATAATACATGTCCAATTTGTGATTTGAACTGCACCAAAGATATATATTATTCTTCAGGACAATGTCGTCTATTAAGAAGCCATTAATTTGCTATAGATGAATATATTAGAAGGAATATTATTCGCAGATAGAACCTTTTCCCACGAATATGTGTTCTGTAGAGCTCAATTAACATATCATACATACCTACTCCTGCCATAGATGTAGAACACCATATTGTTATAAATTTTGTGGGTTCAAGTTAATTAAAGTTTAAAAACTAATATTCACTGCACTTTCTAGAACTTTTACATACATCAAATATTTTCAACAGCTGATGCTGTACAATTACATCGAAATCATAACAACGCAATAAGCTGAACGCACTAAACTAACTAACTTTACTGAAATTAATATTGCTTTATATAGCGTACGAAGAGTTTTCTGGTAGTTCTACCTTTGATCGCACAGTTTCCACATTCAGTTTTTTTCCCATCCGAACCTTAGCTCTTCATTTTTACTATCCCAGCGATTGATTTTTAATTGGGATGAATAATGCTTTACGTTGTTTTCGCCAGGGACGGAGTGGAATATATTTTATAACAATATTTTTAATGTATCGACTGGGGTTTTGCCGTTACATGTGGGTGCTAAACTATTTGTTGTGAAACCATTTTACAGCTGAGATCTTGTTGTCAGTATCAATACTTACATCTGACTAGCCTCTACCCTTTTGTTTTAAAAGTTTCTTATCAACAAAATTACGTTGGGGTACTCGTCCATTCCTAACAGTTCATGTAGCTAATAGACCTTATTTAGTGCCACAAGCAGTGTATGTGACGTAAATCAGCAAACTGAACAACAGAAAGGCAGTATTTGAGACTGAACGATGGAAATATACTTCCCGCCTCTCGTTATCTCTCTCGTTTCCCTTTCTTTGTGTCATTCTGAGTAATGGATATAAATTTTAGGTGAATTCAAATAATTATCACTATTTTGTTACGACTCATGTATTACTCTTAATGTGTAATTTAATTCTTAATTACAATATATTCATAAAGGAACATAAAACGTGTAAGTTAAATTAAATTTTTAAATAGATATTTTTCAAATACATTTGATAGTCCAAGATCCCGGGGCCGCCAGACATTACTTATTGTCTTATAGATGAAATGTATTGGACAAAGTAGTGTTAGTACTTAGGGTCGGCAAAAATTAATCCTCCTTTTTTTCAATTCTCAGGGCTGATTTTAATGTATGTGAATAGGACAGAAATTAATAATTCAAACCGCCAGACACTTCCCGTAGGCCGCAACTTTTGCAGAACGCTTTAAAGCTCCCGATAATATAATGTAACTTTACTTATATTCTCAGTCCTCAGTTTTACATATGATACTCAGGGAACTATTTGAATGCCTTTTGTGTCCAACCAGACCAGTTTCATTGCCCAAACAAGCCATCAACCACACTTTTAGGGTTGGTATGACCATGAGTGCGAGGTCTCCATTCGTCTCTCTATCCCACTCGTAAATCTTACTTATTCTACGTATGCAGGAGCATACATGTGCTCACAAGATGTATTAAAAAGGTGGTTCGACGCCTATCCCATTCGCATTGCTAGGGCTATGACGAAAATGTTCTTCTTTATGCTAATAAACTGCAAGATGCTGTGTGTGTATGGCACACTTGCGCTATTCTCATTGAGTATTTCAGTGTGTTTTTGGTTGGGTTAATATAATATATTCAGCATATACTTAATTCAATTTTTAAAAATGGTTTGGCACTGTGCTATACCAAATTGTAATATCCAACAAACAAAAGTCCAGATAAATCTAGACATACTGAATTGGTATTTTTTGCTGGGGATGGATGTATTATTAGAGAATATCCTTCATTCTGTATCGCCCAGAAAATGGGAACACAATCTGTTGGTGTTATGAAATTCTAAACTATGTGATTAAAACTACAGAATATCATATAAACTGTATTTGGTATTATAACATTAACTTTTTGCATTCAATTACATCCATTTTAATCTTCTGACATTCAAATGCATAAATACACTTTGTGAATTTTAAACATCTTGAAACAACATCCTCGCATTAATGTTATAACTTAAGTTATAAAACATTATTAAATTCATTTGCGGTTTGAAATTGCCTGAGTAAGTATATACAGTGATGGGCAAATGTGTGGAACCAAGCAAATATCTCTGGAATTATTAGAGATATCAAAATGAAATTTAGAAGGTGGATACTGCAGTAGATTGCCTAGTTGTTTCCAAATTTTTTTACAATTTTGAACTTCCTGTTTTACCGGAAGTAATGTCGATATTAAAATTTGCAATGAAACACCCTGTATAGAATTTTAGTTTCTGATGAAACATTTTATTGCGAATACAAAAATATCGGGTTTAATATTGTTTACTTCAATACCTACCGAGATATTAACAGAAAAGTAATTAAGGAAAGGAAAAATCTAATATCCATTAAAGAAATACGTAATCATAATTATTAACTAAATCTAAGTGATTTTCAAAACATTGAAACTTAACTTAACTAAACTTAATGTATTAGATGTTCAAACTGAGCACCGTGTACTTCTTGACAATAAGCAAGTCGGTTTTTAAATTCTCTAGTAACATTAGCTATTACTTCTGGTGTAATTCTCTGGATGTCTTGAGTTATTCTTGCAGCTAATTCTTGAAAATTATTTGGTCTATCAACATAAACCTTAGACTTAAGATTTATTTATGTTGATTAAGGTCGGGACTTCGTGCAGGCCATTCATAAGTAATCCTTCTTCCAATCCATCTGTGATGAAATTTTCTATCTAAATGAGCTCGAACAATGCGAGCGTAATGGGTGGTGCTCCATCCTGCTGAAACCAGATATTATTTGGTAATTGTCCATTTACATCCAATGCCGGAATAACTTGTGTCTCCAAGAGCTGTAAATACCTATCTCCGTTTAAAGTTTCTTGTAGGAAGAAGGGTCCCACGATTCTGTTGTTATAAATGCCGGCCCAAACGTTTAATTTTTGGGGATATTGTGTATGAGTCTCTTGTACCCAATTAGGATTACTTTGCGACCTGTAGCGGCAGTTATGTCGATTAACCGCACCATTTAAACAAAATCTAGCCTCGTCTGAAAACACCACATTTCTTAAAAAATTATTATCACGGTTACAAATATCCATCATCGTTTCACAAAATTGCAAACGTCTGTCGAAAGCGTCTTCGGAGAGTTCTTGAATGAGGCGAATTTTGTATGGATGATATTTTTCTCGCCTTAATATCCTTCCTACTGAACGACGGCTAATTCCATGCATATTGGCGAGGTCGGTAGTGAATAAGTGAGGATTTTCTTCCAAAGATATAGCAACATTTTGAGCTACACCTTCATTACTTGCACTTTTTAACCGTCCACTTTTTGGTAAATTGCTAACTGTTCCACTTGTGTCGTACCTTCGCAAAGTTTTCGTCACTACTGAACAGGATATTTGTGTATTCGGATGAACAATGTTAAAAAGGTCTCAAACTTCTTATGCGTCCTTTTCCTCTCCCCTTACCCAATCATCATTAATATTTCTATTGTTTCTCTTTCACTTAATTCGGCCATTTTACGATGAAATTAGAACAATACAATCTTTTTACGTTGAAATAAAAAAAATAATAACTTATTTTGACAACTACTCTTACTTCTGCAATGAATTTCATGGACTAATAAACTTGATTCAGATTTAATTTGCGCCTGATTTAAACAAACGCACGTGTATTCGACTATGGAACAAGCAGTGCTGTTGGCTGTGACGGTAAAATGCCAACGATTGGACAATAGAAATACAAATCCTTAGCGAGCGGTTTGTTTATATCGGGCGTAAATGCAATCTGAACCGAGTTTAGCAACCATCTTTAATGGATATTAGATTTTTCCTTTCCTTAATTACTTTTCTGCTAATATCTCGGTAGGTATTGAAGTAAACAATATCAAACCCGATTTTTTTGTATGCGCAATAAAATGTTTCATCAGAAACTAAAATACTATACAGGGTGTTTCATTGCAAATTTTAAAATCGACATTATTTCCGGTAAAACAGGAAGTTCAAAATTGTAAAAAAAATTGGGAACAAATAGGCAATCTACTGCAGTATCCACCTTCTAAATTTTATTTTGATATCTCTAATAATTCCAGAGATATTTACTTGGTTCCACATATTTGCCCATCACTTTATAATTAACATTTAAAATTAAGTTTGCAGAGTTTAATCATTGAATAATTACTTATTCAAAATAATGTCTTTAAATTACTTTCTTTCTCCTCATTCTACAATTAAATCAAAACACAAAATACATGATCAGTAAATAAAAATAAATAAATAAAATCTGTCAAATTTCGCATAGTGGCCTGTTTGACCCATTAAACTGGTCTGGCTAGATACAACAGATATTCAAATAGTTCCCTGGGTATCATATATAAAATTCAGGACTGAGAATATAAGTAAAGTTAGGTATATGATATTATCGGGAGCTTTAAGGCGTCCGGCAAAAGTTACAGCCTACGAGAACTGTCTGGCGGTTTGGAATATTAATTTCTGTCATATCCTTTGATACATACATGAGATTTAAAAATTAATTTTTATCGACCCTAAGTACCTGGTACCCCGAAAGGGGTCAAGCTAGCAAGTATGCATACCCTAAGAGTACCTACTAACACTACTTTGTCCAATACATTTCATCTTTGAGAAAATAAGTAACGTCTGGTGGCCATAGGATCGTAATCTATGACACAAAATCTTTTAAAACAGTGACAATTATATATTATTCAGTGTTTAATGTAACAAATGTTTAATAAAGAAAGACTTTAAATGCTTCCTTTTCATTTACAATATAATGTCATTTAAAATCATGACACCAATGTAAACAACGAATAGGTATCATCTGGAAAAATGTTCTTTAGAAAAACAAATGCTGCTCCTTGAAAATAATATTTTTTCGAACTACGTTTAATCCTTATACAACACTAAAAACCAATCTATTCTGTTTTTTTAATGTTATAATTAGCTACTGCCCAACTAAAAACCATATTAAGTTTTGAAATAATGTGCTCCAAAAAATACTCACACATTACACTAAGGCAACCCGTAACGAACTAATCCATATATAAAGTAATTCACGAAATGAAACAGCATGACTAAAACGAATCAACTGTAAATATCATTATATGTAAATCTATTTAAAAATTATTTTTACTGTGATATATGAGAAACATCAATGCTGCAATGATTCAGTTAGGCCTGATATTCCGTGTCGATTAAGGTGAATGGTCCTCTATAAGCAGTGAACATGCAGAAAGGCCTCTGCGGTTGCGTCATAAAAGTAGGCGAGATTTTCGTAATAGCTTCAGTATTGCGATGGGATTACCGACGTTCACCAAATGATTTTCTATATTAATTTCAATTAATATTCAGTAAGTATTAAGTAAGTCTTAATGTAAAATGTATAATATATGTATAATATGAAGCTATTAAGCACACAAATTTATTGCCAAGTAATATTGCCTTTTTTCGTGGTGCTCTTTCTGATTTCGGACGTATGTCAAGTCTCTAATTTAATGTAAACACAGAATTGGAATGTATATTCGAACGAAAAGCAAATTTTGTGCAGGTATTGTATATTAATTGGATGTTATATTTGTTTATTTCTTGTAATTTATTAATTTTCTATAAAAGTAAAGACTTAATATAGTCCCTGGTCCCTGTTTCTTACACACAGAACTGCGCTGTATGCGTAGGTATGGGTATTTCAAGATCAAGGTAGAATAGTGTAGGTCTAAAAATGTCTAAACAAATCAAGTTACGCCATTCATTCTCATATTCATCTATTTTCATATGTATAAGTGTGCGTTTTCGTTATGAAGCTTTCGTTTCAAAAAACATCTGGTAAGAGAGAAAACCAAAAACTATGACATTATATACACTAGGACACATGATATATGTATAAGTACAATGGAATAAATACATGGCAGGTTTTAACAGATAATTTATGTAGGTTTTCAAGAAAATCAAGATTTAAATTGGTTTGTTAATGAATTAGTAAATATAATTTCAGCTTAATTCATATTGAAACATGATATCTAGAAACAGCACTTTGAGTTATTAAATACATTGTTAACAAATAGTAAATTCATTTTCCAAGCACCAATCAAAGTAAACAACAATTTAATCTTATTCATCGGAAACTTCCTTTACACTTCCACTAGATATTTCTAGAAAATCTTGTGGTATTTCTCCGCTCCCGTTTCTAATTTTTAAGAAAAATTTACGACAATAAGTGACAAACTCATTAGCCACAAATATAAATCACCTAAAAACTGGAAATTTCTAAGAGAGAAGAGGTAGCTAATAATTATATCATCGATGCGTGGTGTGGTTTTACCGAGATACAAGAAAGCTTGCCGTAGCGTTGTGACCTTAGTCAATAGCAAGGCCTTCTTCCGCTCGGCAAGTTTGCTTTCCTCCGCAATATTTCGAGTGGGAGAAAAAGTTCCGAGACTATTGAAAAAGTCGAAGAAGTGTCTGACTTTGGTCATTTTGGCGCATTGTTTCGCAAAAACAAGCGTTACCGAAACGTTACACCAAATATCACCGTGATGTGGTAAAGTATACTTTTAAGTGAAAATTAAATAAAGTGACTTTGCTAAGTGCGGTGTGCCGAAATTTTTCGACTAATTAATTGTTCGAGATAGTTTGGCAGTTGTTTGTGAGCCTATTCTATTTTATATATATTTTCTGGGACAAGTAAAAGGTAAGTTTAATAATTTTAATTTTCGAGATTTAAGTACAAATACGTTATTATACAATATTTTCGAAACTAATATATATATATATATATATATATATATATATATATATATATATATTAGTTTCGGAAATATAAATATAATTAAAAATTCGCAAATGTGACTAATTAATATGTCCATTTAGACGAAGGGCACAATTAGCAAAACAATATTAATAGATAGTTTATAGTTAAATTGGTATTTGCAAACTGGTTCGTTGGAGAGTTGAATGTACCCGAGCAAAGTTCGGAATTTTTAGATCAGACACCTGCAGCTGGTTGACTTATATTTTGAGAATATAATACGAGCATTTTATTAAATATGTATTAAAATGTAAGTGATTAGAAACTTCAAGTGGAGTTAGGCTTGATGATCTTATTTGTTTATGCCCTGAAGTAATTATTTTCTTTGCATGAGCATTTGTAAAGTTTTGAAGACTTTTTAATTGATGAGATGCAATGAGTAATATGAAGATTGAGATAATATATTTACTAAACAGTTAGTGTTTGATCTCAGATCTGAAAACTTTGCTCTTTATTATTTCCTCAATTATCTTCACCTATAATTTATTATAAGGCTATATTTTTGATAACATCTATGTAAGAGCCACGTTCAAATTTTTAAAGTAAAGCTTTATATGTTGAGGGTACCAGTCTGCACGGAGAGGGGTCAACTGATATAATACAGTGATTTGTTTCCTTGGTAATCATTATTATAGAATAATTTTTCTTTTATTTTATTTATGTTTCATAGCAGTCTTACGGCAAGCTGTTTTGATCAAAACCTAAAGATACTATGAGTTATATCTGTCCAACGAAGCGTCTACGTTTTAAATAACTAATCGTTACTTAATTTGTTGTTGATAACTTATCCTATTAGAATTCAACCCAATTTTAAGGATCCTTGTTACATATTTATTTATTGCAGCACATTTTGTATTAATTTTTTTGCTAACTCATCCTCTTCACCAATCTTATAAATTATAATAAATATTTTATCCTTCCATCAGAATTTTTGTACTCAAATAATTTATCTGTTGAAACGTAATATTTCACAGATTCGAAAGTACTAATTTCGGATAAATTACACTAATGCAAAATAGTCAATCTTACTTTCCTAAGTATAATTTCGATTTTGTATCTTAACACTAAGAAAATCATTTGTTAACACGGTAAATTTATATTTAGACCTACTATCATAGCAATATTATGCTATTAATATATTAAAGTCTATGTTTATTAAAACACTATTTGCTTGCAATTACATGTTTCCCATCCTACAGTTTCCATTTTCGTGATTATCACAGAAACATCTATATTCCTGATATGGGTTAATTTCTAAAATTAAACTTAATATTTGAAGATTCTGTTTCACTTGTTTTTGTCAGAGATTAACAACCACATGTTTTTGTTCAAATTAAAATGTTGATAAGAATAACCATGGAGTTAATATGTAAATCTGAAAAAAGGACGCTTTATTTTAACGATTACCTAGTTATATTGAAATGAGAGATTCTGAATATTCATTAAATAATTACTGCACATTGAATTATAATAACTCTTATAGCCGCAGGCCAAAAAATCTTATATTGTTTGCAGTATATTATTTTCCTTAGTATTTCAAATACCTACTTAAATACCTTTTCATATACTTACTATATACTTCAATTATTAGATGAAAATAGTGCATTATTAAATTTATTTATAAATCCCTCGACAAATTCTAATCTCTATCTATTGTTAATAGTACTAACTTTATTTAACCAGTTACTTTTGGATTTCAATTGTGATATAAGAAAAAGATTTGGTTCTAACTGTAAACCAGCTTTGTCAGTATACTAATACTATTTGTCCAAATTATAGTTCAAATTAAAAACACAATTGTGACCAAGGAATTGGGCATGTTTTAAAGCAGTAAAAAGTCTCAAAAAAACTGATCCTCAGAGGTTTTAAATCGAATATCGCTCTTCAGTATTTGAAATCAGAGGTGATAAATTCTTAGCTTTACTAATCTGTCAAAGCAAATATTGTGTTTATTTATATAACTAATATAATTCAAATAACTACAAATATTGCTTAAGAAGTTTAATATTTTTTTTCAACTTCCACAGAACTTTCTTAATTGTTTTAATGTAATTACTCATATTACCGTCTACATATGTAGTCTCTCCTGTTAGTAAATTGAAAGTTTTTGTAGTATAGCGTCCTCCTGGATATTATCATAAAAATAATATGAATGCCCTTCTTGCGTAATTTGAGGAATTTGACTTACTATTTTTGTTCTAAAATGCTGACTAGTCAATCTTATTACATAAAATTTTTGAAAACCATAGCTTTAGAATTAAACTCAACAGAATTCATTTGTAGTTAAAGAAAGAGCAATAGATAATCTCGTGTTGACGGTTAGTTTTAATCATTGGAAATTCCTACTTGTGCTTGTCTATATTTAGTCTGAATATAAATGAACCAATCAGTTAAATGATTTTAAAATCAACTGACAGGAATTTATTTATACGTTAAGTTATTGCACAAATGACCAATACCATGTTATCATTGCATTTGAAATCCACAATATATTATATTTTATATCCAGACAAATTTTTATTTGTTTTTAAAAGTTTCAGTATTGGTTCGTCATTATTACATTCAAGATTTATCCTTATCTCATTTCTACTTATTTATGTTACAAAATGTAATAACTTCTCTCTATATTTATTCATCTTTCATGTTTTTTTTCTCGTAAAAGTAGTCTCCCAGTGACTTGCTCTTCCCTCTGCCTGCTATTTGTAAATAATTATTAAAGTTAAATATGCACACGTCAATGATTCATCGAGAGCAAATACGTATTTGTTGAAACATATTATTATATGCACATTATTGTTAACAAAGATATGTTCACCAGTAAATAGATCCATTTATTTGTTTTCATGTTGATCTGAGACTGCTATTTGCAAGTTATAAGTTGAAATCAGTTCACTATTAATTAAGAATCTTCGCACTATTATTTATTCCCAGGATTTATCAATCAGCTTATGCATGCCAACGAAGCATAAACATAATATGTTATTGCAGGTAATAATTTTAATCAACACTATTCATTACAAAAGTTTCTTATACCATAAAATTAAACTATCAAATATATGAGGAAATAGTTATTTTTTGCTATATAGGTATTCTTAAACATGTTAATCAATTTATCGTTAAGTTCCTGTAGTTAGGCAATATACTTCTGTTAAAATAACCCTGAGGTATCATTTGAAAAGATATTGTTTCTATTGTTTATTATCTTAATAACAATTACCTTGAAGTTTGTCACTTTAGTAAGTTTCATGTTCCATTCAACATATATTATTTATGCTACATAATTTGCAATTTGTTAGGAATTTCAAGTTAATTTGAAATGTCTTTAAGGTTCAGGGACTGTCGCTAGAATATTGTAAGTAAACAACTGACTATAAAAGTAGCAAAATCGGGGGTTTATATTATTGTCAGTAGACAAGTAACATAAACCATTAAAATTTTTTAGACTCGTTACAGATATGATTATTCATTTTCAAAACAGCATCGTAGTCTTGTATTTTATAAGATAATCGTGATTCTCATAACCATCTAAAATTATATAGCGGGAATTAACAACAACGGGAAACTTCATGACACACGCCAGGCAATTTAATATTCAAGGGTAGATAAAGGCCGTAAAATTAAAAATAATTTTAACCCATAAAGAATTAACTTTATTCATGTCCCACTAACACGTTCCAGATGTTTGATGATTTAGAAATCAGATATTTCCATGTTCAAAAAATTTACTTTTTTCTTATTTTAAAAATTCTGAATTTACGTTATTCTTCACTAAAATTTGCCCTTTTTGACTGAAAGAACTTTCTCCCAGAAGCCAACCGTTTTCAATTAAGTTGGGGAAAATTTGAGTAACTGCTAAAAAAGGAAAATTTCCAACACTGACTCATTTCCTGTATAGCTTTTGATTACTTTTTAGTACCTACTTTATACTTCTTTTTATTCCTTTCTCTCAGAATACGTAAATTGTAAAATATTTTAAATAGCTGTTTTCAGAAGCGCCCATTGATAAGCAAAACCGACGTTTGTGCCTAACAAGGTTTGCACTCCCCTCGACCTTTCATTTGAAAGAATAGCTAATCTTGTAAATTCTATACTAAATGAACATATATATATATATATATATATATATATATATATATATATATATATATATGATGTAATTAATTTATAATTATGTAATTAATTAATTTTGAATACGTTCTTTATCTTCTTGTCAGTTTGGCGCCAATTATTATTGTTATTTATTATTGTGAAATTATTTAGCTGTTTAAAATGAAATAGTTCAAATTTTTATTATGTATTTTATTTTAAATTCCATTAGATCATTAACATTTTTAAATTACAAATCTTATTAAATCATCAAACTAATCAAATTAATCAAACATTATTTCTTTTTCAAACAATTATTTACATGCAAATTTTTATCTTATTAATGCTAATTTTCAGAAATGTGGAGTTTTCAATCAAAAATTACCCATATTACTTATTATTATATACACCTAATTACTAAAATCATGAAATAACAACAATAAACATTATCAATTCAATACAAATTCAAATTAAAACACATTAATCATTGTTTTATTTTCAAATTCAGTTTCTTTTTAAATATCTTGTATCACTTTGTTTAAGTGTCCGGTTGAACTCCTTTCTCAAGGGGCGTGTTCTGTTAATCCTCGGCTCTCCTACTGAATTTGTGGTAAAGATAATTTATAGTGTGATCTTTTTATATCTGCTGCTTTTAATTTTCTAGTATTTGTAGCAGTTCTCTGCTCCATATTCGTCTTTTTGACTGATGAAAGTTTTTTATTTTTGATATGCACTTGCAATATTTACTTGTGATATTCATTGCACAATCGGTTCGGTTCATTCGTTCGTGTTATAAATGTCACTTCACTTTAGTTTTGCAAATGGCTACCGATCACAACAAGTCGTTCACTTTCGTTTAAATGCACAGTTTACTTGATTATTTAAACAAAACTGGGTCCATGTGCACTGCTGGATCGATGGAAAAGACTGGACAATTGTCAAAAGTTGACAGGTAATTTATAAGAAATACAAAAACATTTGCCATCTTTGACGAGATTACAAATTGACATAATCTATGAAATAATTTTTTTAGTTAAACTCTTTGTATTTTGTATCATTAAAATGTAGAAAAAAAACTGGTTTTATTGATATATAAAACTTGTCTTACAATTAAGTTTTAGTTTCGTATTTTGCAATTGAAATTCTAGGTTATGACATTTACTTTTGAACTTTATGATTTCTTTCTAAAAATGATTTCCCTTCATATTTTCTTTTGAAATGTATTCTTTGAGCCTTCCTGAACCCTTTGATATAATTTTACACTTTTGAAATCGTTTTATTTGGTTCTGAACATTAAATGAAATTTTGACATTTGATTCCTTTCTCTATTTTCCCAAAATTTAAGTTTATTGAATTGTTCTTGACCTATTCTTGTTTACGTTGTACTATTTAAATCTATGCAATTAATTTCTAACTAGTTACCTAACTCTTTGCCGTTATATATACACATTTTTATACTTGATAACCGTTTTACATTAGCTTGTTGTTTTTGAAGTTCTACCCCCTTAATCTTTATCAATTCAACTATAACTCTTTTTATCTGTTCAATTTTTTGTCTACTTTCAGAATTTTATATTTTTCCTTATTAATCTTATTTATCTTCTATTTTGAACCTTGACTTTTTTTATAGATGGTACTTTTATTTCAAATTTAGATATTTCAATTATGTTCCTCAAAATTAGCTTTAACTCCTGGTTAATTTATATTATTTGCTTTTTTGCTATTGAATGTTGAAAAATAATGACCATCGTTTTGGACTTTAGCCCTCAATTGTAAATATGCTTTATATTTTCCCTCTAGTTCTATGATATTTAGGGTTTTTACAATAAATTTAATCATAATCATTATCACAATGTCATGTGTCCCTTGTGAACAAACATACTCGTCTTGCTATTTCAAATACCCTAAATTTTATATCTGGTTAGCAATGTTTTTAGTTAAATTTTAATTCTTTGAACCTATATCATTACACTCAAACTTTATTTCATTACAATATATATTGATATGTATATATATATATATATATATATATATATATATATATATATATATATATATATATATATATATATAAGTTAATTAACTGGGAAGCAGCCAATGGGTGTTACTGAATAAAACTCTTCATAAAACAGAATTTAATGAACTTGTAAATTATCTCAATACAACCCTGCAAAATTATCAAACACAAGTCGACTTGTAGCCAACTTCATGTACCTACATACACATATCTATAGTTCAACCAAGAATCAACATTACATACCTGATACAATAAGTTCAAATTATTACCAAAATCAACAAAAGTAATAATCAATTAATGATCAATGAAGTTAGATAAAATAAACAAATGTTATCAAAAGCATTAATCAAAATATTCAAATGTTGTTGTGATCCGTAAATATGCACAATATATCTAAAATCAGAAATGAGATACTTAAACGAGCAATATTCAAAATAATATCTAAGTCAATAATGACATCTAAACTATAAATAATTCAAAATTATATCAAATTCAATAACCGTACTGCTATTCTGAAATCTGAAGCCAAAAATTCAGTTACTGACAAAGGTGTTTAATTGCATTTAAACTTCAAGAAAAATCAATAATGATTTCATAAATCTAGAAACAAATATTATCTTTAAAACATTCAAAATAATTCCATTAATAAGTCGACATTTCGAGCTCTCACGACGCTTTCACAAAATACCAAACATTATCAATACCTAACAAATCAATACACATGAAATGATGTTCAAAATTTAGCACTACAAGAAATGTATAAATATCAAATTTATATGAGCAAATTAACAGTCAAAAGTTTGACTAAATAATCAGGTTCTTTATTAAATGTGAAAAGCAATTTATGAGCAAAACATAGATAAACTAAATCAAATTACAAAGGTACCTTGTTACATATGCGATGAAACAAACACTCAGCTGTCCTCTGTAAAATCGAAGCAAACATACGCCGTCGTTGCTACGGCAACCAGCGAAGATTTCCGGTTCCCAATAAATCAAAATGGAACTCGTTCGAATGATTCCAAGACTTGCCAAAACTTCGGCAAACTAAGTAAATTTGATAGCCCCATACGCTGAAGATAAACAAGGTCTTGGGTGGGCTAAAGTTCTTACGTACGATGTTCAATTGGTGGTTGATCAGTTAGTCGTCCAGGAAGGCCAACGAGAGTACATGCAAATATTCAGCAATTAAATCCTCACAAATGAGAACGTGTTTACACTAATTTCCAAAAATATCACCAAACTGCCAATGGAAACATCAATTAAACGTTGCTGAAATGGGTGATCATTGAGAGAATGAGTGATGAACTTGTCTTAAATCCTCACACGAGTACGGTTTCCGTTAAAATCCAAAAATATCACAAATCCAATAACGGAACCAACGATTAAAGTGTATCCAACTAAATCCCGAACATGGATGGCACAAAATTGCCAGTATAAATTCAGATTACACTTCTAGACATCTATCACCACACTTTTTCACCTTAACTCTCTTTCCAAGTACTACTCAACATGCATCCTTTCACTAGGACGGTCAACGGGCAACAACAATTCACCAGGACGGTGAACGGCCAACTCCCTCTTTCCACAACTGACGCCTGCAAATCCTACCAACCCATTCCAAATTCTAATACGAACATCGTCTAATTTCCTACTTACAGCGTTCTTCTTCTGCGACAATCCACATCATCAATGCTCGAAATGCACCGTGCTCGAATCTACTTTTATACATCTTCTGCCCATAAATGTCATTATCCCATTTAGAACGTGTGATTCCGCCCTTAGCAATCCGCCTCGAACGTCAAGAGAAATCGAACCAAAAATCTTAACCTAAAATAAATAGACATCAAAACAAATCAATACCAAATACAAAGCGAGAATCTTCCCAATGCTAAATACGCAATAAGCCTCTCGCAATAACAAAAATGCTATAGAATGAAAGAAAGGTAAGTGTTTACGTTTGAAGATAATTTTATCCTATCCGTTGGTGTTAATATTCGAACTCAATACTCGTGTCTTAGTTACAAGAAAACAATTTTGTAGACAAATGACACATCTAACGTTCAGTTTAGGCTATTTAAAATACGTTTTGCATAATTCAAAGCTCAGATATTTCTTCGTTTACTTGTTCTTTTACGGGTTGATGGAATACACTGCTAGTTATACTCTGCGGCAAAAATGTAATGTTACATTTCATGTGTAAAAAACAACATTAGAAGAGGTAAGCAGACATTGATTGAGAAACTGTAATAGTTTTAGCTTAAAGGGTTAACCCAGGTTAAAAGATTTGTATAGTTATCTGTAGCGAATTCTACGAACATTACATATAATGCATGTATCTAATAATTAAATAAATGTATACATACCATTTATATATATATATATATATATATATATATATATATATATATATATATATATTGTAACGAAATTTACCTAAGCCGGCACTAGTTTCATTCCAGTACATCGATCGCTGTTAGGACAAAAAAAATAGTCTCGAAATGGCTCGGCAACTGTAGCATTGATGATGGATTGTACGACAGTTTTCGATGCTGATTTTACAGGAGCAGCCAAGCATCACAGCAGTTAGTGCGACGAAGAGCTTATGTTGTATTATATTTGTAATATTCGAATCAGCTGTTGATATAAATAAAAGTTTCTAGAAAGTGAGAGTAAATATTAGTTTATTTTTAATTTAATTGAACCCACGGAGTATATAACAAATTTGGTGATCAGAAGTGCAAAATTAAGTGAAGTTAAAATCGTAATTTGATTTATGGAAACCCGAAAAATGGAAAAAGAAAAAATGGACGAGACTACCAAAAATATATTCAAACATGTTAAGGATGGAGTAGACGAAAAACTAACTCAGATTCTGGAAAAACCCCACCAGGGTTTTTCCCAGAAGGAGAAACAACATCAAGAAGAAATTCAACAAAGGTTAGTGAAATCTTTTGATGATAAACTTAAAGTTGAGTTAGGAAATCTTGTCAATAATATCGATGAAAAACAAGAAATTCTTGTCACTGCAATGGAAAAAAAAACAACAAGACTTACTTGAAAGATTATTCTCGAAATTTGAATTAACAAGACAAAATGAATTTAAATTATTAGATGAACAGAGACGAAATTAACTTAAAATATTTGAGGAAAAACAAGAACAAATTGAATTAAAACGACAAAATGATTTAAAGTAACTGAAGAGAAAAGACAACTATAATTTGAACAATTAATGCAAATAGTATCGCAAGTTAATGACTCAGTTAATGAACGAATGCAAATAGTGAAATCAGACATAAGAGAAATAAACGACGACATAAAGGTCCTAAAAAGTACCGCGGATACTCTTGAAACCAAAGTTTATGAGATTGATTCCACCCAGTACCAGGTAAAAGTTGAAATCAATTCAATTAAAGACGCAGTACACAGTGATGTAAAAGACAAAGTGGAAACAGCAATTAAAAAATTGCAACAAGATTTGCAGAAAGGGAAGTACCAGAACACCATAAGCACCAAAGGTTCGGTTAACAAACCACCCACATTTGATGGCAGTTCAACTTGGCACATGTATAAACGGCAATTTGAAGCCGTGGATACAGCTAATGGATGGCATAACCAAGAAAAAGTCCGGCCTTAGAACTCCACCAAAGCATTCCCGTCGATGAATAAGGCAATTTTGACAAGATCATCGGCATCCGGGACAAAAGGTACGACAATCAAACCCTGACCCAAGTATACCCGGTACAATTAAGTGGGAAAACGCAAAAATCCGGAGAGAGTCTTCAAGAATTCGAAGCAGAGATCAGACGGTTAGTACACTTGTCCTAACAAGACAGGCCCGAGGAAACGAAAGACCAATTGGCCACACTGACTTTCATAAACGGTATCAGGGATGTGGAAGTACAAAGAAATCTAAGACTTAGTGGCATCAAGAAACGTAATGAAGCTTTACTTCGGCCTTGGAAGTAGAGGCAGTCATCAACATGTCCAAACCAAGAGTGCGAGCAGTTTCCTTCAGCCAGGACGAACTAGAACCATCCCTCCAGGCAGTGTCGTCCGGAATCCATAAGCTTCTAGAACGATCACAAAAAACTGACCACAGAAGAGCATGCTACCGGTGTGGACGGACAGGACACTTTCAACGTGACTGCAGAGTGAGGCTACCTGAACAATCACCAACCAGAAGTAGCCAAAACAACAACCTAACCTACCAGGGAAACTCCAATCAGTCAGCATAAGGGGGCGAATGCTGACTAACCCCCGACCAGCCCCCAGGACAATTTCCATACGGGGATTTTGCCGAGATAGCAGCAGCCTAGTCATCAGGGGCACCATCAATGGCCGAGCAATTACCATCACCATCGACACCTGCGCCGCTGTCTCCATTGCCAAGTCCAGGGTTTTGAGAGCATCAGAGATTCGGCCAGTTACCAATAACATCCAGCAAATAACAGTCACCGGCGAGTCCATGTCAATACAGGGTGAAGCAGATGTCGTGCTACAGATAGGGGACAACATGATACGGCATAGGGTCCTGGAAGCGAATATTGAGGACTATTTTATACTAGGTATGGACCTAATTAGCCAGCATGGATTTATGTTCGACCCGAGATATGAGGTTCATCGGTTCCTAAATGAGGAATTTGTATTGACACGGCCCGTCAACAGTTCAGCCACCCCCATAAAAATTGTGGCAAAGTCTTCAGCTAGATATCCCGGTCGACCGGAACAGATTATTCATGGATAGCTAGCAAGCAATCCTGGGAGCTGCGTTGGAATGGTGGAGCCCGTACACTCAACTCATGACTACTTAGTTGGACGGGCTATTGTTAAAACCGGACGAGATATACCAATTAGAGTCCTGAATTTGTCCAACAACGACATCAGTATTGCCAATGGTCAAGAGTTAGCTTATTTCGAGCCAGTCGAGACCATCATCAATTGCGAAGAAGGGTACCAGACATCGGTGACAGTGCCCAGTACAGAGTTATTGCAACAGTTTGCTGACCATTTGACACACTTGACACCAGAGGAACAGAAGAAAGCCAAGCAATTTATCACAAAGCACTGGCAAATTTTTAGCAGTGAAGATGGAACCACCGGTCGCACCAACATCATGCAGCACCGAATAGATACCGGGAAGGCTCAACCCATCAGATTACCACCTAGGCGACTACCATCGGGGCAACAACAGGCAGTCGAGGAAAACATCGAGTCCATGTTACAAAATTGAGTTATTGAGCCATCCATCAGCCCATGGTCCACTCCCGTCGTGCTAGTTAAAAAGAAGGATGGAACCACCCGATTTTGCGTGGATTACAGAAAGCTGAATGACGTCACCAAGAAAGACAGTTATCTACTACCCCGAATTGATGACACTCTGATCACACTAGCAGGCTCCCGTTGGTTCTCCACACCAGACCTAAAGAGTGGATATTGGCAGGTTGGTATATACGAAAAGGATAGAGAGAAGACAGCGTTCTCCAATAGTGAAGGGTTCACAGTCATGCCCTTTGGGTTATATAATGCTCCAGAAATATTCGAGAGGCTAATGGAGTATGTCCTGAGCGGGTTAACATGGAGAACGTGCTTAGTATATCTCGACGACATTCTGGTCATGGGTCAGACATTCGGCGATCATCTGAAGAACCTGGGCGAAGTATTCTCCAGAATTAAGAACGCCAACCTGAGACTCAACCCGAAGAAGTGTTCCTTCTTCCAAAAAGAAGTAGAGTTTTTGGGTCACGTCATTTCCGAGTCGGGAATCCGCACCAACGAGGACAAGATAGAAACGATCCCTGATTGGCCAGTCCCGAGAGCATGAACTGCGAAGCTTCTTAGGCCTCTGTTCCTACTACAGCCGATTTGTTGAGGGATTTGCCACCATTGTCGCGCCTCTACATCGGCAGACCACTGAGAAAGAGACCTTCCTTTAGAATCAGGATTGCGCAACATCATTCAGGCGACTGAAGGCAGCACTATGTTCCAGCCCAATCCTAACCTTTCCTACACAGTCCGGCAAGTTCATTTTAGAAACCAACGCCAGGAACACAGGTTTGGGAGCCGTCCTATCCCAGGTGCAAGATGGTGAAGAGAGGGTGATCGAGTACTACAGCCGTGGATTCTCGAAACCGGAAAGAAATTATTGCGTCACCAGAAAAGAACTTCTGACAATAATAAGGGCTGTAAACCATTTCCACAAATACCTTTATGGTCGTCATTTCTTAATCCGAATAGATCATGCCGCCCTCAAATGCCTGCTGGACATGAAGACACCGGAAGGACAACTGGCCAGGTGGATGGAGAAACTACAGCAATACGATTTCAAAGTGGAACACCGTGCCGGCCGTTTGCACAATAATGCCGATGTCCTATCCAGAAGACACTGTAGAGCAGAATGCAGACATTGCCTGAAGACGGAACAGCGAGAGGATATCTCCATCAGATAGACCCGAGTACAGGCCAATGAAGACTGGACAACTGAACGGTGCATCCAAGACCAAATGGTTGATCCAGTCATCGAACCAATCTTGTCACTCAAAACGAGAGGGGCACCCAGGCCGCGATGGGACGAGGTAGCTAGATACTCGTGCGTGCTGAAATCGTTATGGGCCCAATGGGAGTCTCTAAGAGTAGATAATGAAATGCTCAAGCCAGTTTGGGAAAGCGCTGATGGCCTAGAAACCAAGTCCCAACTGGTAGTTCCGAAGAAAAAGGTACCAGCCATCCTGACCGAAGTACATGATGGGATTACCGGGGGCCATCTGGGCATGAACAAAACCCTAGACAAAGTTCGCCAACGATACTACTGGGCAAATTACTTTGAAGACGTCAGAGCTTGGTGCCGGAAATATGACACCTGTGCAGCCAGTAAGGGCCCGAAGACCCGGACCAAGGGCAGAATTGCCATCGATGTCGCCGGTCCGTTTCCCGAGTCTGAGAGGGGGAACAAATACATTCTGGTCGCAAAGGATTACTTCAGCAAATGACCTAAGGCATATGCGATAACCAATCAAGAGGCACCCACGGTAGCGACGGTGCTAGTAGAACAACTATTCAGCAGATTTGGCGTCCCGATGGAACTACATTCAGACCAGGGGCGTAACTTCGAATCGAATGTATTCTAGAAGGTTTGCACGATGTTAGGGATCAGGAAAACGAGAACAACACCATTGCACCCACAGTCAGACGGAATGGTGGAAAGATTCAACAGAACCTTGGAACAACACCTATCCAATGTCGTCAGCAATAACCAGCGTGATTGAGATGAGCATATCCCCTAATTCCTGTTGGCATATCGCTCAGCCGTACATAATAGTACAGGCCCGACTCCAGCCAAGGTCCTATTAGGAAAAGAGCTGCGATTACCCTGCGATTTGGCTTTTGGTTCCCCCGAAGAACCTCCCCAAGACGATTATGCCGACCAGCTCCGACATAGCATGTTGCCAATACACGAATTAGCCCCATCGCAGATGTTAGCCACCAGTTGCCGGATGAAGACGCGATCCGACTTCAAGGCCAATTCAGTCGGGTTCCAAGAGAGGGACAAAGTCTGGCTATACAACTCCCAACGGAGTAAGGGTAAATCTGCAAAGCTTACACACGCATGGGAAGTTGAAGTTGAAAGTGGTCTATTTAGATCGACTCGCTCCCTACCATGGAGAGGATGTTTCTGACCGGGACGATCAGAATTAAAGGGAAGGCGGTGTAACGAAATTTACCTAAGCCGGGTTGGTTTCATTCCGGTACATCGATCGCTGATAGTACAACAAAATTAGTCTCGAAATGGCTCGGCAACTGTAGAATTGATGATGGATTGTACGAGAGTTGTCGATGCTGATTTTAAAAGGAGCAGCCCACCATCGCAGCAGTTAGTTAGTGCGAAAAAATGTAGTATACAATAGTGAATCATCGTTTTTCGCAATATATTTGGTTGTGGTTGGTAAAATGTGAAAATGGGTAAAAGTGTCAGGGTTTACTAAGGGGATTCTTAATACAAAAATTATTTTCTTGTCTAATTGAAATGCTTCCAATTCGATGATGTCGATATATTGTGCAACATTATGGGCATTAATAGATATGGGCAAATTGTTTTTGTGCAAAGAGTGAGAGATAATTTGAAGTGAGTCGACCAAATCGACCGGTGTAATGATTGAACTATGTAACATTTTAATGCGAGCGAAAGATATTGCCGATAATACATCATTAAGGGCATCTTGAATAAAGACATAGCTTTCCATTATTGATTCACATAAATCTAGAGTTTTGACAAGTGTCTCAAAGAACTGAAGGTCGTGTGAAATAAAAGCAATGGCTTTCCTGATTTCTTTAATATTCTTATTAAAGGTTTCTTCGTCTATTTGGAGTTGGAGTTGGAACGAACCGTTGAATTAAAATTTTTGATTACGGAAGTCGTAACAGAGATTTAGTTCTTCAGTAGATTTTCGATTTGTTGTTCGTCATGAGTAATCTTGTTGATACAATCATTAAAATATTGAGCATCGTTTGCATCCAGAGTGCCAGTTATTGATTTCCAAATTGTTCCTAATCCATTAATAAGTCCGCGTTTCTGTCGGTTTAAGTGAAGTTTCGTGTCCGCGAATATTTCTTGATATTTCAAGTTTACTGTGTCTGATATTTGTTTGAGAAGGCTGACGTGTGTTTGTACTTGTGGTTTGAATGAACTAAGTAGAGTAGTTAAGTTTGAATGGATAGTGTCAACTAAAGTGTTTAGTATTTTGTCATTATTGGAAATTGCGTCACCGAATGGGTGGAGATCTTTGTAGACAAGCAATGTCCACTTGTCATTCGAAATTTTGATGCTTCCTTCTTCATGAAAGAAGAGTCCAACGGTGTTGTTTATAAGTGTTATCGTATATTGAGATGTTGCGATTGTGAAGAGTCCGAGGAGTCTGAAAAGAAGTAATTATCACTCAAAATACGGTTTCAATCTGTCAAAATTTGCTTTTGTAGATTGATTTGTCTCGGGATTTAGTAAGACTGCAGAATTTTAAAAGAGTTCAGTTATCTGGAAAGGACCATTAAATTTATTTTGTGATTTACTAAAAATTTTCGATTCTTTCAAATATACTTTATCGCCTATGTATATAATTCGGTCGGTTTTCAGGTACGTGTTGGTCGAATCGAGTTTTTGCCTTTTGTTTTTGTTGTTCAGTTTTTGAACGCGCTAGTTTGTAAAAGTACTCCATACGATTGTTGAGATCTCTTACGTATTTGGAAATGAGGTTCTGTTGGTTATAAAGTGTTTCCGGGGGTCTAGTAGACGTGTGACCACAAATAAGCTCGTAGGGTGTAAAGCCATGAGTTTTATTTTTGGTGTTGTTATAAGTAAGTATTGCGTATGGCAAAACGTTAAACGGATGTTCGTCTGGGTTTTCGGCTATTGCTCTGATCATTTCCGATAATGTTGAGTGGAATCGTTCAAGGGAACCGTTGGATTGTGGGTGACCCACACTTGAAAATGTAAGTTTTATGTTGTAAAGCTCACAGAGGTCTTTCATTAGAACATTATCAAATTCACGGCCGCAGTCGCAATGAATTCGCAACGGGGTGCCGTAATGTTGGAAATAAAGGATAAGCGTATTAATGACGGTTTTTGCTGTTTTATTCTTTATTGGATATGTCCGTGTGAATTTTGTTAGTTCGTCTCTAACTGTCAGAGCGTAATTTCTCGATGGATATTCAAAAACGTCGACATTAATTCGCTCGAAAGGTGTTTTCGGCGTTTCTGTTATAACTAAAGGGGAACTTAAGTTTTTTCGACATGTTTTCACCTTTTGACAAATTTCCCAAGATTTGACGAAATTTTCTACATTTTTTGTTAAACCGGTCCAATTATATTTTTCCTTTATTCGTCTGACCGTTTCGTTGATTCCGCGATGAAGATTATTTTTTCCTTGATGATAGTTTTCTAAAATTTGCGGTATTTCGTCTTCTGAAGGTGTTTTTATAATGTTTTGACATATTTTTAGTTTAATATCTTTGTCTGCAAAGATATAAGAAAAGGTTTCGAGAATTGGAAGTTCCAAATTGTTTTCGACATAGTACGTTGTTTCGGGATCAAATTTATTCTGTGATTTGTAAATGATGCAAAACAGAAATTGAACGACTGTTTCTGGGTCAAATGGCAAGGGGATTATAAGGTATTTACGATTTTTGACTGATTTACTGGCAAAGGTGTTGAGAGAATAGTTTTCAAAGTTAATATCTTCTTCGAAGATATCATCCATGATCCATTCGTGGAGATCACTTAACTTGTTTTGCCAAAAGAATGTAATAATTTGTTTATATGAGTTTTGTCGAGGAGTTGAGAATTTGTCGTTTCGATTTTCGAGTAGTCAATTAGAGATCTTGTATTATATAAATCGACAAATTTGTTAAATTCGTTAATTATTAGTTCGTCATTAAGTTCGGGTTCTTCGGATTCTTGTTCACCTTCGTCTTCTGAGTCGGTGTTATTGAAGGCGTGGATTTTTGACTGAAAATTGGCTATTTGGTGGAAGTGATTTATTTTAATTCCCGACAGAGCGTCTGCGTTTTTGTTTATCTTTCCAGGTTTGTGTTCAATCTTGTAATTGTACTTTTCGAGTTTTAGTCGTCATCTGGCAAGTCTACTGCCTGGATTTTGATTGAGAAAAGCCACGTAAGCGGGCGGTGATCGGTGATTAAAGTAAACTTATGGCCAAATAAATACGGACGGAAGTGTTTTACTGCCCACACTATGGTAAGCAATTCCCTTTCGATGGTAGAATATGCAGTTTCGTTGGCACATAAAGTGCGAGAGGCATAAGCGATAGAAAGATCTTTTCCTACAGGACCTTGCGAAAGAATTGCACCAATCGCGAAACCGCTGGCATTCGTGGTGAGAAGAAACGGTTCTTCAAAATTTGGGTAGTTGAGAATGGGGTCTGAAATGAGAGCTTTCTTTAAGTCGTTAAATGATGACTTACAATCAGAATCAAAGAAGAATCTTGCATCTTTTTGGAGAAGTTTTGTAAGTGGTTTTGACATTTTGGCAAAATTGGGGATGAATCTTCAATAGTATCCGGCCAATCCTAAGAAAGATTTAATGTCTTTTGGATTTTTTGGTTCTGGGAAATTTTGGATACAATTGACTTTTTCGGGGTTCGGTTTTACACCTTGTTGCGTAATTAGATGACCAAGATACGCTACCTCTTTTCTTAAGAATTCACATTTGTCGGGTTGAATCTTAAGATTTGATTTGCGAAGATGTTTGAAGACTTCGGTCAAACGTGAAATGTGTTCGTGAATTGTTGGGGAGTATACAATGATGTCGTCCATGTATACTAGACAACGTTCATTTTGAATTCCAAGGAGGATGTTGTCCATGACACGTTGAAATGTGGACGGGGCGTTTTTTAAACCGAACGGCATACGAACAAACTCGTAATGGCCGTTTTCGACTGAAAATGCTGTCTTGGGGATATCTTTGGAATCGATCTCCATCTGATGAAAACCGGAGGCGAGATCTAATGTAGAAAAATATTGGCATTTGCCAAGTTGATCTAAAAGATCGGAGATGTTAGGCAATGGATATTTGTCGTCTACTGTGACTTCGTTAAGTTTCCTGTAGTCAATGACGACGCGCCATTTTTGTTTGCCTGAGGCGTCTAGCTTTTTGGAAACAACCCAAACTGGGGAAGACCACGGGGAAGTTGAGTGACGAATGATACCTTGGTTGAGCATTTTGCTTACTTGATCTTTAACCTCTTCTTTATGTACCTGAGGGTACCTATAAGATTTAGTAAAGATGGGTCTGGAATTACTAGTCTCGATTGAATGCTTAATCTCGTTGGTCAAGGATAGTGAGTCTCCTTCTAAGGAAAATATGTCCTGGAAATCTAAACAAAGGTTTTTAATCATGTCTTTTTCTTCGTCGTTTAAATGTTCAGTCCGGAGTTGTTGTCTTATGAGTAAGTTTCTGTCGATTTCTGGAGTTTCGTACGAGTCGTTAAAGTTAAAACAGGGTTGTGTTTGCACAAGGGGTTCTATTGTTATGTTTTCAAAGTTAATTTTTTTTGGGATGGCGTTGGCATTTATAACTGAAGTTAGAAATTCCCCGTTATGGTTTACATATACCAAGGAATCGGGTAGTCTGACTTTCTCTTTCTCGATGGTATGTAAAATATCGTCGGTGTTGGAAAGGTGACAACGTAGTTTACATATTTTTTCTGTACGAGGTTCCATAGAAATATAGTTTGAGAAATTTTTTGGAGACGATGTGTTGGGGATTGTTGAGGGAGTGATGTCTGAAAGGGGCAAGGAGGAGACCTTGTAAAGAGTGATATCTTTGAAATTTGTTTTGAGTTGTTTAGATTTTAGATCGATTACACATTCATAATGTTCTAAAAAATCTAACAGATTACAGATTACAGATGAATACTTTATGGGGGTTACCATAAGTGAATGGTATAAGGGTTAACTGAGAAATGGGGATCTTTTTGTCTGTAATTCCCTGAATAATGACATTTTCCGGGAATCGTTCAGAATAATTTCTGACGTTATGCTCTTTAAAAATAGAAATTCCTGCGCCTGTATCTATGAGTAGTTTATAGTTTCCAGTCGCGTCGTTAATATAGTACAAGTTTTTGGAGTTTACAGTATGGAGAGTAGTTACAGAAATGTCTGTTCCGGGAAGTTTATATTCGGGTTCAGGTCGTCGAGATTGATAGTTTGGATCTGTGTTGCGAGGCTGGTCGTTATGTCTGGAGGGTGGTCTAAATTTGGAAGAGATAGAAAATCCTGATAGTTTTGATTCTCTAGGGGATCTAAATCGACAGTTTGATAGTTATCAGCAGTGTGATAATTAATATTAATTGCTCCTGGATTGCATGACTGACCATTATCTCTATAATAATCATATTCTCTTTGATCGTCATTGCTATTGTAATCATCGTAGGGTTGATTATTAACTGTATAATAATCATCCTCCTGTTTGGGGTAATTCGTATAATTTAAGTGATGTGTTTTATTTGGATTTGGGCGAAAACTGGGATTTCGTTAGATGACCGATTGGCGTGGTTGTTGCGTACTTTGCTGAAACGTTCTTGGCTGGTTAGAGAACTGGTTTTGTCTGAAGGGTGACTGATTTTGCCTAGGTTGTTGATTCTGATTTTGAGAGAAATTATTAGTAAAAGGGTTTGCTCTAAAATTATTATTATTGCCGCTACTATTGTTATAGACTGGTGTCTGGTAGTTTCGAGAGCAACATTCGGATGTGTGATGTCCGAATCTTCCACATGATAGGCACTTATTAATTTGCGGATTAGGCTTTCGAAAGGGTTGATTAGGCTTAGAGGGAATTTGTTGAGGTGTTTTTTGGTTTTCGAAGTAGGACAGTTGTAATTCACGCCTAATTCGTACGTGAGCTTCTAACAGGTCTTTCGGTTTGCCGGCGCGGATGATTTGCCCTAAACGCGGTTTTAAACCGGTCAGAAGAGTGTACAGTGACATGGTGTCTATAAGACTCGTTTGGGCTGTCTTCTGATCTGCATTCAAATTCGAGGTTTTCTGAATATTGGCGTACATTATTGCAGTAAGTACTTACAATCTTACAATCGATTCGTTGGGAAGTTGCCTTAGACGTTGTAAATCTTGTATGAGAGATGTCAAATCTCTAGAATCACCGAAATGAGAGTTTATTAGTTGTTTAAGTTCCAAATAGGACGCGGGGTTGCGTGAATTAATTAATTGGGCCGCTTTGCCTTTCAGCTTATTTTTAATGTGCATAAGTAAAAAATAGCGTTGGTCGCCCGTTGACATATTATACGCGCAGTCGCACGCATCAGTGAATGTCCCTAGCGAGATTTGATCGCCCTCAAACTCAGAGACAATGGAAAAGATTTCCGAAAGCCGGTAGGGTTCAGTCTCGGGATCTGCTGAAGTTTGGGGAGATGCCATTATTTCGGTTGATTAAAAATATACGGTAATAAAAATGTTCAAAATTAAAGAAAATATCTAGAATTATCAAAACGTTTACCACGTTTTTGTTTTAAGAATGTAGAAGATTACAAAAATTGTGTACAAAGTAAAATAAACCCAAATGGAATATAGTACAATTCGGTTTAAAATGTTCCAGGATATTGAACGTCCGAACAGTAAAAATAAAATGAAATCAAAAATATAAATCGATAAAATAAATTCTAATTGGTAAAACAAATATTTGCGAGATGATTACTTAATTGTTTTTACTTACATTAATCGAAACATCGAAGTTGCCGTGTTCTACGTGTTGTAGTTGGGATTTCTCGAGGTTCTTTTCTCCCTTCAAAGGATTGGAATCCACCGCTACCAGTTAAGCTTTTCTTCTAACGCCGGTTCTAGCAGCGTAATGGAATCCTACTGACTGCGCCACTTTTTATATTACGATTTTCAAAATTCACTTTTTAAAAACAATTTATTTAATTAAGCACAAAAATAATAATAACAACTTTCAACTATAAGAATATAAGTCAACTAATCATCTAACGACTGAAGGTCCTACACTAGTATTTATAACATTACAAAATGATGAGTCGACACGCGTGTTAAACAAAGGCAATTTAAGCGTGTCGTTTCAAAATGGATGATCAACAGTTTTTATGTTAACTGAAAAATAAGACGTGTTCAGTTTTGGTTACAAAGTATAAATGAAAAAAGTCGAACTTGATAAAAATGACTAACAAGTATCATATTACAATGTGTGAATAATGACAGTATTTGACCTTATAATTAGAAGTAAATTTAATATAAAGTCTGTTTAAATACTTATATAACATATATATATATATATATATATATATATATATATATATATATATATATATATATACTATTGAATTAGTGTGATTATTGGTCTAAAATAGTTTTTTTTGTTTTCAGTGTACCTAATTATTGCAACTAAACAATGTTAAAATTCTCAGAAACACTTACATCTCTATATCCGACATACGTTCTGGCTATTGTTTCAATTGGATACATATGTGGCGAATTGGGACATTACTTAATTGGAGTAACGAGCAAAGTTATAGCTGAGGACTTACATTTTGGTGATATAACTTGCCAGTTAAATTTAACTGAAGTCTATCTCAGCGAATTACCTGTGCAATGTTCCGAAGCTAATGACTCAGAAACGTGTGCTACTTATACCTTAAATGGAACAAGGTATTGCCAATGGACTTACAATGGTCTTGGTATGGACTATCAGATTTTGGCTGGACCGAGTTTTATTGCTGTATTTACGATAGTTGGAGTGCTAATGGGGTATTTGGCAGACAAATTCAACAGGTAAAATTACTTTTATAAAAATAAGGTGCTATTGTATGTTTATGGTAATATTAGGTTATTCAAAATTGAAGCTTTATGATAATTTGGAAGGTGATTTAACCGTAAAAAAATAGAAAAAATAAATTGATACATACCTAGTAAACCATTTTCTTACTGAAAAGTAATATTTAATTGAAATTATCTCGAATACAATTCATTAAAATTTCAGAGTATTTTTGGAATGTGAAATGTAGAATAGTATACAAGTAGTCATACAATTTACAACATTTCAACGCCACCAATTCAAACTATCAACTATAATGTTGAGTTCAGCTTCCAATGGGGAATAGACAGTTTATTTAACCATTTTCCGTAAAGGATCATAACGGTCACTATGAGATTTGATTAGTAAAGCGACACAAAGTATTTTAGTAACACGAGAGTAGTTTACCGGAGAAAAGCATGCTCTTTTATGTAAGCATTATACACCAAAATAAAAATTCTGCTATCACAGCCCTCTATGTATAGCATTACCAGTTGTGAAATATTAACGGTTGGTAGTGACTGGAAAACTGAGCAGCACCACAATTGGACACCGGCTACTAGAGTTAAAAGATCACTTTTATAATTTACAAAACATTCTATGGAATACCTTAGATCTTCAAGTCTATAAAATACAGTTAATGCTAGAACTCAAAATTAGAAATTCCAGTCTGAACAATTAGGTTTTGTCATCAAGATGATGTAACGAATTCGGGAAGATTATATTATATGATAAGGCTAATTTTCATTTCAACGGCCACGTGAATGCCAGAATCACAGGTACTTGACTAACAGTAATCCTTGCAAGAACCATGAAAGCTATTGCTACCAATGGCAAAATCTATCAAAACAAATAAGCACTTAGTTTATATAAGATCATTCATTTCTTGAGATATTTTATGAAGAGTAAATATAAAGGCACCAATGATGGCCTCCGTACTTCTCGAGAAACCAATATGATTGATCTCAAAAGGATTCGTGTATCTTTAAATGAGGGCACAAAACCTAATCGATATCATTGTTTTTCGTTAATAAAGTTCTATGAACTCTACTCAATTTTACATAAATAAATGACCACATAATGGAGATTTTATAGTCACAGATTCATAGTGCCACTAATCTATATATAAATAGGCAAAGACAAAACGATGAGGTACCATTTTCTCCTCTGTCTCTCAACTGATTTTCTTCATTTTTGTTTTGTTTAGTCGCTACTGACGACCTTCAGTGCAGAATGCTAATATTAATTTATAATACTGGTTCATTCATTAAATAAAATGTAATAAAAATTCATTATTTACGTAATAATGTCAACGCCAAACAACTGAATGTGCCGCCGCCGCCAGACTCAAAACATTGAGTAATTATATATAGAGGGACCAATGCTGTTATATACTTAGAGCATGTACTATTGGAAGCGGCATCCAAGCGTTGTTATTGTTTAGTGGTAAAGTAATCGTTGTAGATTATAATTATTCAGGGCGATTCCAGATATTTTCAAAATCCTTTTTTTCGTGGATGGCACATAAGCAGTTGCATATATAAGGTGTAGGGAGTAGAGTGCAATTATAACTAATAAAATAATTAAATAGGGAAGCCCATTAGCGGTTGAATTTATAGGGTTCTTGGAATAGAAGGTGCAGTAGAATTACAGTTATACAGGGTGGTGCAAAAAATATTGTACAGAGATGCATATACAGTGTGGCGGAAATGGAAATGCAACATTTCGTAACCCATAAGCAGTTGTATATATAGGAAAGATGAAATATAGGGTGAGAGGAATTATAGATATACAGGATGATGATATAAAATGTTAGAAAAGGAAATGATTTATAGAGTAGCCCACGAAGAGTTCCATATATATGATGATTGAAATATAGGTCGGAGTAGAATTATAGTTACAGAAGATAGTTAAAAATTTCAAAAACAAAAAGAGTAAATACGGTGGCTCATAGGCAGTGGCATATACAGAATGGTTTACCGGGTGGTTCAAAAATGTTAAAAAATATTATGCGTGGTCCCTGAGCAGTTGCATATACAGGGTGGTGGAAATATATAATGAGATGGAATTATTATAATGAGGATTTTAATAAATGTTTGAGAATTGAGTGCAATTATAGCTATACAGGGAGGTTAGAAAAAATAAATATGTAGGGTAGCCGATTAGCGGTTGAATTGTTGTCATATTAAATTAAGTATTACGATTTTAAACACAAATCAAGTCCTATGAATTATATCTGAAAAAAAAAATTTCGTTACTTATTTGTAGAAGCGAGAGAGAATGTCACAATGAAATTTTCAGGTTACTTAACCTGCCAGAGATATTGACACAATTGGTCGAATTTCGACCACTGGGCGACAGCTAGTACTAATTATTCTTTAATGGCCAGTATCAAAATGTATAAATTTTGTAGACTTTACAAACTATGGATGAAATTTCTTTTATTTGATGATTAATAGTATTGTTAAATGTTAAAAGAATTGCGGTCACAGTAGGTCACAGTAGAACTGTTCTTGCTTTTGGATTGAAATGTTCTTGCTGCACCCCCTAGTGTCAACACTCCACCAACCATTTATTTATGAATGTAATATTTAATTAATGTAATTTTTGGTATATTGCATGACTTTTTGTCCATATACCGTTAAGTTGGTATGTTAATGAACATGAGAAAGAAAAACTGTACCTTTTAAAATTTCATGGTGTGAATCTGACTTAGTTGTCAATGAAAATGTAATCTCGATTATAAAAGAGTATATATGGAATATATATATATATATATATATATATATATATATATATAAACTTTTTCTTTCTCTACCGTGGTGTCATTTCACAAGTTAAACACAAAAATATGCACATCATATTTTTAGGAATGTGTAATTTAATTCATACTAAATTTTAGTTTCATCACGAGAATCCAAAATCTGAGGTACATATCATATCAAATATTATCAACCGCAACCTTGACATAATAACTAAGCAAAACTTGCAACATCATCTGCATAAAATGTGTTTCTCACAATGATGATCATCTTTCACTTTGAACTTTGAAAAATAAACCAAACCAAATATGACGTCAATACGTTTCACTTTAAATAATTTTGTAAGAAACACTATTAGAAAAAGTATATCAATTTCTCTCTATACTTCGACAGGATTTTATCTTACCACCTTCAATGCATAAGATTTAATTTATATGTACTAGATAAATTATGTTCTTTAGTATGCCCTCTTTAGTTAATGTAAATTTGAGCCGGATCTCAATTAGGTCGTATTACAACCTATTACACTGAAACCAAAGAAATCGCAACTTGTATGAACTGGTGAAGATATCGCAAAACAAGTGTAGAAAGTATGGAGTGTAGAGTGAAAGGAGGACAAACTTATATGGGAATAAAACTGAAGTCCAGCGGACGGTTTCAAATAAGAAGTTCAAGAAATGACCAGAATGGCGCAAGTGTGACCTCAGGGTATGTTATGAAGTTAATTGTCAACGGATTAAAATACACAAATCCCACATTTAGAAGTGAAGCGGCTGAAAAAGTGAGAATGATGTAAAATTATTAGTAAAAATCGTAAATAAAACGTAGAAAATCTGTTACGCGAACTTCTCTTTGTAAATGGGTGTCTCCGTTTTTTGTAATCTCTGCAAGTGATATAAGTTTATAGTGTATTAATTGTGATATAAATTAATAAGCGTGTGCCCCCATTTTGACTTTTTATAAAACGGAGTGATTTTATGATTGTTATTTTGTTATAAAACTTTTTGAAATAGTTAAACAATGGAAAAATGTATATATTTGTAATATTTTTATACTTTTTAACAAATAGATGTTGGTGAATTAGATGTAAATAAAAATTATTTATTTTTACATTTTTGTGTTCATATTACATATTTATTTTGAAAAGTGTCCCTATACAAAGTTGGTGTTTCTACTTCCTTGTTCACCTCTCTCTGGATAAAAGGTAATTAACAATTATTTTCATCACGGAACAAACAGCTATAATTAAATTATCTCTTCTGTTATCATTATGGAACACATTTCACTTGCATTTTAGTCTAGAATAGTTTCTTTTCAAGGATTCTAACATTTTCACACACTGGTTTTCCTTATATTTTTTCTTGTCTAGGTCCATTAGCTACTATTAAATGGCTATTCTTGGCATCTTTGTGCTGTAGTTGTATTTTAAATATTTCCAAAGGTATGCCTGGTGAATGCACCTGGGAAAATATGTTCAGAAGTTTGTTGAAGTTCTCGAGTTGTGGACAATGCCATAATCAGCTTAGTAATTATGTAATAATAGGTTCTTCAGAGTTTAATTTATGAAGGATATTTATCTTATATCCTAGAAAATATGTAAATAAAATTTTGCTTGTATTTTGCTTTATCTATGTACAAGATATTTCATTGACTTGACACTTTATTAATGTTAAATATAAATCTGATTGTTGAACTGTGATGGTAAAATTTGCATTTTTTGGATGTGATTTCTTCACATTAACCTAATTTTATTCACGTAGGTTTGTTCGTAGAAAATTAATTTCTACGAACAAATTACCCGGTCGGTACTAGTCTTAGAGCATTTACTTTCTAGAGATAGCCTGCACTGCACAAATGTCGTGGTAAGACTAAGGAGTGAGAAGGCAATAGAGAGGGCAAGAGGCTATTTCACTCGGTTGGGAGCTGCTTCCAATAAAGCATGATGTTCATTGGCTGCGTCCACCGACCATCCACCCACTAAGTGAAATAGCCTCTTACTGTCTCTATTGCCCTCTCTTTCTAGCATTGCCATGATGTTATGCTTGACAGGCTATATCTAGATGGTAAATGATCTAAGGTACTGGTATACTAGTAGACTTTTTCTTACAAAGAGTGTGTCCTCCTTTTACTCAAACCTCCATAGTAGAAAGAAGCACAACTGTCGAACAGATGACAGGATATTTCATCTTTTATATAGGCTTACTTCCATCACTAGTAACCCAGAATGGGCACTTGGACCACACCATATACAGAATGCCGAAACCATACCTAAAGTACAAATCCCATCACCATCCTTCTCAAATACAGGGAGTTGCCAACATGCTCGTTTCCAGATCTATACGACTGACAGCGACAATAACAAAACACACATCTTATAATATTTCAGCTTAATCTATACTATTATAAAATTGTAAGTTTGTCTGTTTGTTTATTTGTTTGTTTGTTTGTTCGGGCATCACGTAAGAACTACTTAACTGATTTTGCTGAATCTTTTTTTGTTGCGAAGCCTATACTTTGACTTAAAATCTGGTATACATTTTATCTCTCTAAATTGACAGAAACGGTAGATATAGCGAAAAAAACTTCTACCATGTTGGGTAATTCAATTACTCAATTGGCTCCACCGCACGCACAAAGTATTATATACAGGCATCCGCTTAGCTTTTATTCAAAATTCGGAATGTGCAAATGTAACATGTTTCGATTTAAAAAAAAACAACATATATGAAGCGTAATTTTACAGGGTGTTCTGTATATAGGAAAATTAGAGCGGAGTAGAATTACATGGATTTAAAAAATCTAAAACATGTTATATTTTGTGTCCTGTAAGCAGCTGGATATATACGATGTGGTGGAAATAAAGGGGAGTGGAATTAGTTATACGAGGTGGTCCAAAAAATTTATACTGAGTGGGCCACAGACAATTCCATATACGAAGTAGTTGAAAAAGGGTAGAATATTTATACAGTGAATAAAAAAACTTAAAAAACTGTGTTTGGTAAGCAGTTAAGATCTTTGAATTATGTTCAAGAGATACTATAGTTATGAAATGGGTTGAAGAAATGTTAGAAGCAGTAGTTGTGTACAGGGTATTTGAAATATAAGATGGAGTGGAATTATAGTTTATGTTGTGGTTAAAAACTTGTTTAATATCCATAAGTAGTTACATTTGTAGAATGGTTGAAATATGTATAATTACAGGTATACAGGTAGGTTTAAAAATATTCTAAAGTAATGGTATGACCTACAAGCTGTTCCATTTACTGGATGTTTGAAATATAGGGTGGGGTAGGATTCTAAGGATACAGGGCCATACAAAAATGTTATATTTGGTGGCAAATAAGCATATAAAAGGTTGTTGAAATATAGGTTGGTTTACAGAAAAATTTTGTTATATAGCACTTGCATATATAGAGTACCTGAAGTATGGTGCGCAGTAAAGTTATGGTTATACAGTGTAATTCAAACAAGGTTAGAAAAAGTTGTAAATGAAGGGTGGTTTAAATGAAATCTGGAGAGAAATTATACTTTAATATATTTTGCAAAAATATAAGGAAAAAATGTGAAATAGCGTAGTTTATAATAAGATGCAAAGATAGGATAGTTGAAACATAAGGTGAACAAGTGTTATTATAATAATTATTTAAAAAATGTTATATTAGTTGACCAATAAGCAGTAACGTATACAGGGTAGTTGTAATACATACAAGGTGATTCAAAAACATGTTGAACAAAATTGTTATTTTCGGAGCCACATAAGCAGTTGCGGTTTTGGTGAAATATATTTGGCATTGATGGAGTTATTGTTATACAGGGTGGTAGAAAAAATGTTATATTGAGTGACCGATAAGAAGTTGCAAATACAAGGTGGTTGAACTTTTTTTGTAGGATAGAATATGAGCTGTTGCATATATGCAATATCTGAAACATGGATCGAAGTAAAATTATAGTTTATACAGTGTGATTAGAAGCATTTAAAAATTTTATTTTTGGTTGCTCCTAAGAAGATGCACATACAGGGTGGTTGAAATATTTTGTAAAGTAAAATTATGGTTATACAGTGTCGTTCAAAAATAAGTTGTAATGTTTGACAAATTGGCAGCGGTGTATACAGGATGGCTTTAATGTAGATGGAAGTAGAGTTAGTTATACAAAGCGGTTAAAAATCTTTTTGAATAAAATTGTTATATAGGGTGGCCAATAAGCAGTTGTAGTTTGGGTGAGGGTTTAAATAAAAATTTGGTGTTAGGGTGCAACACTGTGTTTTTATATTTGTAACACACCAAGGGTTCCACAGTCATGTCCATGTGGATGGTTCAAAAAAGTATTAAAAAAATTGTTATATAGGGTAGACCATAAACAGTTGCATTCTATTATATGGAATATCTGAAATATGGGGAGAAGCAAGATAATAGTTTTACAGTTTGTTTAACACTATGTTAGAAAAAGCTGCATATAAAGGTTAATTAAAATATAGAGTAAAGAGAAATATTACTTTAAAAGGTGGTTTCAAAAAATTTCAGTAATAATTGTTATACAGCGTAAACCATAAGTAGTTGCATTATTCAAGGTGACTCAAAAAAATTTCGAATAAAATTTTATATAGGGTGGCCCATAAGTACTTGCAGTTTGGGGAAATATATTCGCGATTGGTGGATTTATAGTTAAGTAGGGTGGTTGAAACAAGTTAGAAACTTTTTTATATATGATAACCATATGTTTCATAAGTTAATTCTTTCTGCGAAGGCTTGAACATTCCGTACGCGGGTGAAACCGCGGGTAACAGCTAGTATTTAATTTAAAGTTAAATTAAATAATTAATTAAATACATAATATTAACTTAAATATTATTTGTAGATTAGTGATGTAACGAATATTCGCATTCCCATTAGCGAATATTCGTGTGTTTTTTAATATTCGAAAACCGAAAATAGTTTAAAAAAATAACAATGCCATTGCTCACAATTAATTATTTCAAGTTTTCACTTTCATAAAAATTGTCTAACCGGGAAACAGTCTTGCTGTTACCTATAGAGGTAAACTGTATAACTTTCTACTTAATTGCCCATTCAATAGTTAAGTACAGGTAGGTATTAAAAGTAGACTAGTTCTTTTATTTGAAGTCAATTATTTGCATTTCTTCTGGAATCCGCACATTCAGATATAATTAAGAGCAGGAGTCCCCGCACTTGAGACTGGGAAAATTTTCAAGACCGTTGGAAAAAGCGGCATCCTTTGATGAGCCCACCACGCTCATCGGCACGTGCCATGTTACGTAATCGCCTGGGGGTCAATGACCTCGACTGACAGGGTCGTTGACACGGAACGATGGGGCGTTGACTATGGCTCCGATGAGGGCCCCAGGGCTGCTATGAAGATGGGGGCCGCGTATAGGTTAGGTATGGACTATTGGGTAGGGCTGCCGTGGATGGGGGCCCGCGTAGAGGTTATATCGTTATTAGAGGTTAGGTTTCGCGGTGTCGGCATATAGGTTAGACAGACGATAGAGTTGGGGGGTTGACGTATGGCACGGAACGTTGGTATGGAAGGTTGACGTATTGCATAGAACGATGGCACGGAACATTGACAGCTGACACGGAGTCGGCATATAGGTTAGACAACTGACAGGTAGACCATAGAGTTGGGGCGTTGACATATAGCACGGAAAATTGACATCTGACAGGTAGACCTTAGAGTCAGAGGTACGGAACACCAGTGACAGCGAACATATTATACTAGAGACTTGTTATGACGTAATAGATAAGCAGTTACCCCTTGAAGCGCTCTCATTGGTCAATTACCACGTGCTCAGCCATACCGAGCTCTCGTTGGTCAATAGTCACCACGTGATCTGTTCGATCGCGCCAAATTTCAATGATGTACAAAATAATTTATATAGTTATATTACAAAAACCGTCGCAGTGATGGGGGAATCGAACCCCAGTCCACCGGTTTCCTATGTAAGCACTTAGTATATGAGCCAACAAGGCGACCTTACTTACTCTTTCTATTAGTTGATAGTATGTTGGATAAAAACCTGTTTAAGACGCGTATTAATAATATAAGTGACATGCAAACAACGTAGAGAGAGATAGCTGTTGGGTGGAGACACGACGACCTTGCCGAAATTCACACATCGACGACAAGTTGGGTAGCCGGCCAGACATAGAAGACTACACTACGATTGGAAGCGAGACGCTCCCTCTGTGAGCGAGCAGCCAAAGGTCAAAACATTTTGTGTGTAGAAGACTATCGTCACACAGCGATGGTTGACTAAGATGCATATTAATCAATGTACATGTGGATAGATGGCGTTTAAAAACATTATATATATATATATATATATATATATATATATATATAGTGAAAAAAATGTACAGGGTGTCTCGGAAAATGTATCCCATAACCAGAATAATACTAGGTGTGTTCACAATGGTATGTTGTTTATGAAATGTTTGAAAATAGATACAGGATACTTGATTTGGGAATTAAATGTGGTAATTCAGGATAATAGAAACGGGAATGTGGGAATTAGACTAGAAATAGTTGAACCAGGACCAATACAAATGATAGAAATGACTAGAACAGAACCGTTACAAACAGGGACGCTACAAATGGGTTAGTACGAACCCTAGAAATGGTAGAAACCATAAGATGGTTATAATAGAGACGTAACAAATGCTAGAAATGGTAGGATAGATGAAGTAGGAATGATAGGATAGTGGGAACAGGTATATTGGAAATGGGATAGGTAAAAATGGCGGGAAGTTGAATGGATGAAACAAGGACGCTACAAATGGTAGAAATATCGGGAAGTCGAATGGATGAAACAGGGGCGCTACACTTGGAAACGATAGAAAAGACCGGAATGCTGGGAACAAGTCAGTTGCAAATGGGAATGTTGGAAATACAATAAAGAACGGTTGGAATATGTTTGAAGTTGGTTGACAGAACTCTGGAAACCCTGAGAGCGAAAATGTTGGAAACTGGAACGCTGGAAAGAGGAATGCTAGGAAAGGCGTAACAAGGAAAAGGCTTGAATGGTTGGATCAGGAATGTTGGAAAAGGTAGAACTGGTTGAATAGTTGGAGTAGGACCGTTGCAAAGGGTAGAAATGGTTGAATAGTTTGACAGAACTCTGGAAACTGGAACGCTGGAAAGGGGAATGCTAGGAAAGGCGTAACAAGGAAAAGGCTTGAACGGTTGGAACAGGAATGTTGGAAAAGGTAGAACTGGTTGGATGGTTGAAGTATGACCGTTGCAAAGGGTAGAAATGGTTGAATAGTTGAAGTAGGACCGTTGCAAAGGATAGGAATGGTTGAACGGTTGAAGCAGAAACGTTGCAAATGCTAGAAACACCCTAACGAGAACGGTAGGAACGACGTAACCAGGAAAAGTTTGAATGGGTGGAACAGGAATATTGAAAAAGCTAGAACTGGTTAAATGGTTGAAGGAGGATCGTTGCAAAGGGTACAAATGGTTGAATAGTTTGACAGAACTGGAACGCTGGAAAGAGGAATGCTAGGAAAGGTGTAACAAGGAAAAGGCTTGAACGGTTGGAACAGGAATGTTGGAAAATGTAGAGCTGGTTGAATGGTTGAAGTAGGACAGTTGTAAAGGGTAGAAATGGTTGAATAGTTGAAGTAAGACCGTTGCAAAGGGTAAAAATGGTTGCAAATGCAAGAAACACCCTAAAGGGAACGGTAGGAACGACGTAACCAGGAAAAGGTTTGAATGGGTGGAACAGGAATGTTGGAAAAGCTAGAACTGGTTGAATGGTTGAAGTAGGACCGTTGCAAAGGGTAAAAATGGTTGAATGGTTGAAGCAGAAACGTTGCAAATGCTAGACTCACCCTAACGGGAACGGTAGGGACGGCGTAACCAGAAAAAAGTTAGAATGGCTGGAACATGAATGTTGGAAAAGCTAGAACTGGTTGAATTGTTGAAGTCGGACCGTTACAAAGGATAGAAATGGTTGAATGGTTGAAGCAGAAACGTTGTATAGAGTAGAAATGGTTGAATGGGTGAAACAGGGCCGTTAAAAACAAATGCTAGAAACACCATAACGGGAATGGGAGGAACGACGTAACAAGGAAAAGGTTTGAATGGTTGGATCCGTTGGAAAAGGTAGAACTGGTTGAATGGTTTAAGCGGAAACGTTGTAAAGGGTAGAAATGGTAGGAAGTTGGACGGTTGGATAGCGGAAAAATGGATGGTTGGAGCAGACATTGTAGACGTGGAAATATTAGAAACAGTGAGGATGGTAGAAATAGCGGGAGGTTGAATGGGTGAAACAGAGACCTTACGAATGGTAGAAATTGGATGGTCGGAATACGTTTGAAGTTGGTTGAGGGAACATACTATCCATGAGAATGTTAGGAGCGGGAATACTAGAAACGAGCTGGAAAGGTTGGACATGGGAATGATGGAAAAGACAATGTTAGAAGCGGGAGAATGGGTTGGTAGGACAGAGACTGGTTGAAAAGGATAGGTTGGAACAGGCTCTAAAGAGTTGGGATGGGAATGCTAGAAACGGAATATCGGAACGTTGGGAACGACAATAATGGAAACGACATAGTGGGAACAAGAATGCTGTGAAGACGCGTAGTTCATACACATGCCCAGTGAAGTTGTATGGATGTTAGACATGCGCAGTGATGTTGTATGATGCTAGACATGCGCAGTGATGTTGTGTGAACGTTAGGCATGCGCAGTGAAGTTGTACGTATGTTAGGCATGCGCAGTGATGTTGTATGGATATTAGGCATGCGCAATGATGTTGTATGAGTGTTAGTCATGCGCAATGATGTTGTGTGAGCGTTAGGCATGCGCAGTGAAGTTGTACATATGTTAGGCATGCGCAGTGATGTTTTGTAAGTGTTAGGCATGCGTAGTAATGTTGTAGGGATGCTAGACATGCGCAATGATGTTGTGTGAGCGTTAGGCATGCGCAGTGATATTCCATGAGCGTTAGGCATGCGCAGTGACGTTACATGAGTGTTAGTCATGCGCACTGAAGTTGTATGGATGATAGAAATGCCAAATGATATTGTGAGAGTAATAGACATGCGCGGTGATGTTGCATGAGTGATTAACGTGCGTTGTATATTGTATGTTGCGTGAGTTTGCTTTGCATAATTGTCAACAACACCTCAGCTGTTACTTTTTGTCTTAACCAATGAACGTTGTGATTACATACAAATCACGCCTCTCAATAATGGTTTTCCGAGATCTATGGATTTTTCTCATTTAAGCAATAAGAAATTATAAATATATTTTTTCTTGCAGTTTAGGGAAATATATGAGAATCTAACGTTAAGACACTACGTACAGAACCCTATGTTGTCACAACCCGATATACCTGTCTATAGAAATAGGAGATCTAATCCAAGCATTATGCATACAAATATTTAAACCAAAATTCTGAAATATACCAACATTTCCATGTTACCTGTCTGATTCAACATTACCGGTATAGGTATCAAGCTCCGCACCAGGTTTTTATCACAGAAAAGTGAAAGTAGGCTGCATACAAGCAGCCTACTTTCACTTTCTACACCCGTGTTTATGACGTTACCTGTTCTCACTCTCATTGGTCATTCAACATTACCGCTATAAGTATCAAGCTCAGCACCTGTTCAACGGTTCTAAAGGCTGGAATGAAAATTAGAAAGTTAAGTATCAAGTACGGGATACCAGTTAGTCAAGGAACTGTCCTATCGGCTGGATTATGTTGCTTGTTTGTAATGGGGTATTGGAAGATTGAGTGACAAGAATGGGATAATAAAAATGGACTGAATAGTCCTAGCGAATGGGGTATGTTGGTCGATGTTGATTACGAAGAATAGTAGAAAGGTCGATGGTAATGACAGGAGCGGGAAATTCAAAAGAATGATCCTAATGGTTGGATTTCGTTGGTCGGTAGTTATCATGTAGGAAATTCGAAGGTTGGATAATAATAAGAACGATCCTAATGGTTGGATTTCGTTAGTTATCACGTGTGAGTTAAGTAAGTGGAATGTAAAGAATGGGATAGCAAGAAAGGAGTGAACGGACCTAACGGTTTGATTCAGTTGACCATTGGTTATCACACGGGAGGCTGGAATGTTGACTCATAAGAATGGTATACAGGGAATTCAAGGATCGATTCTAACGGTTGGATTCCGTTGTCTGTTGGTACTAACGTGAGAACCTAGATGGTTGAATGACAAGAATGGTCCAAAGCGTTCGATTTCGTTGCCTTTTGGCAAGGTCTCAAAGGTTAAACGACAAGACTGAAGTAGCAGGAATTCAACGAAAGGTCCTAATGCTTGTATTTTGTTGGCTAATGTTGTTTACGAGGGGCAGTAGAATAGTAGATGGCAATAGTAGGAACTTGGATGTGAAAGCAGGTATAGGACATCAGGATGGCATAAGAATGGTCCTAATGATTGGATTTCGTTGAATGATAAGTATGGTTGGATTTGGCTGGTTATCATGTAGGAGTCTAAACGGTTGAATATAAAGAATGGGATACCGAGAATTCAATAGAATGGTTCTAACTACTCGATTTCGTTGTCTGTTGATATTCACATGAGAGTCTAGAAGGTCAAACGACAAGAACGGGATACCAAGAATTCAACGAGCGGTACTAATGCTTGTATTTAGTTGACAGGTGTTAATTACGAGGCATAGTAGAACCGTGGGTGGCAATGGTAAGAGCTGAGGATGTGAAAGCAAGTTTAGGACATCTAGAATTCAAAGAATGGGTAGGTATCGTAGAACGGTAACGAAATAGAACGAATAGGAGTTTTGAAGCTTGAATGATTGGAACGGGATAGTCGGAATCGGACAAACAACCTACTGGACCCTGTTTGATTAATCGAGGTGGCATAGCTATGTTATGCTACCGTTGGATGATAGGAATTATATATATATATATATTATATCTTCACAAACACAAATGCTTTTTAAAAAAATATATTTTTATTGAAAAGACAAATTAAATATTTTTTACTTGAAAGTTACGTTAAACAATATAAATGAAATAAATGAAAGCGATACACTTAAAGACGCTCACAGCCATCGCATGTACATTTATAAGCTACGTGTTGCATTGTCAGCAGTCAGCAGTTTTACACGTGCGATGGGCATTTGCGTATTTCCTGGGAATTGCTATATCGTGTAATATGTCACCATGTGAACGACTCATTTGACCGGTTACACGGTGTTGTCATATTAATATTCTAGGTATTGTTTACGACGTATATAACAACTCCCCTCACAAAGAAAAAGTTGCTGTTTTACAGGAACTTTTCTGAAAATAGAATTTGTAAAATAATAAAATATAAAAGTTGTATACATATGAAATTTGTAGAAAGCAAAAGTGAATAAAATAGCGTAAATTGTATAAATGTATAAAATAAAAATATAATTAGCATTAAGTAAGGTCCTTAATAATAGAACATAAAATAATACTTTTTAGTGATAAATAAGTTTTACAAAACAATTTTTGAAATTATTTTGGGGTAGTTAGCTCGATGTCTTCAGTTTCGTTCTGTCGGAGGTTCGGTCACAATCTTGGCAACAATTTTGAAATCCTGGTTGTGGGAGATGGACTTTCACTGGTTGTATTGTGTTTACTCCAAAGCGTTTGTAGGACAAATACAGCGACAATTATTATAATGGAAAATATTGTCACGTAGGTGAACCAAGAAATGTTCTTTTTGCCGAATGGCTGATTTATTAATTCGTCTAGGTCCTTTGAATAGTCCTTGAGTTTGTGGATTGCGTCGTTTAACTCCTCGAAATTCAATTCATGGAGCTTCAAAGGTTTGAGTTCGGGTACGACAATTTTTTCTGGTATGGTATCGCAGCAGTTGAAAGGGATAAGAACTGGTTGATAGTTGTCAAGGGTGTTGCTACTTTTTGTGGCTTCTTCTTCGATTTTGGTTATCCCAATGAAGGCACTGTAATCTTTCTGAAGTTTTAATAAAGACTTAACATTGAGTGTTAAGGATTTTGTATTGACGTCGGTACAGATGATGGTAATATTGAGAGGCTCGGTAACCATAATTAACCACACGTTGGTTTCGAGTTTTTGAACGTGGTACCCTTGAGCAGAAATCACGTCACTGTGACAATTGTCCGGCACTTTTTTAAAATTTCTTAAAAGTTGGGCCTCGCACAAAGCACTTAAGTCTATCGGATAGGCATAGAGTTCTAAACACAATTTATTTTGATTGTTCAACGGTTTACAGGCACTAAGGTCTTTTATCGAAATATACAATAAGAAATCCTCGTTTTTTGTATAAATACAAGGTCGGAATCTGTTTGAAAAGCTTCTAATTCTGTAATTTCTAAGAATCGTGCAATACTTGAATATTTGACGGGCAGCAAAGGTAAATTATTTTTCACGAGATTCTGTGATATTTCCTGTAAGGCGGCTATGAAATGTTCGGGAGTTAAAACTGAGGTATGGATAATTTTTAGACGGGCAAACGTAATGGAATTAAGAACTTCATTTAAGTTGTCTTCTAGAAAGAGATAATTTTCTATTAGTTTTTCCGTCATTTCTAGGAATGAAAGTTTTGTTTCCACGTACGCCATTTTGTCGTTTACTTTACGAATCATATTGTCCATTTTTCGAATATTTTCGTTAAATATTTTCTCGTTGATTTAAATGTGTTGAATAGTCTCGTTAAAGTTCTTTATAACTGAGGTGCTTACACTGATTTGGTTTTTCAAAAGGTTTTCGATCTGTAGTTGTCCTTTGTTTAAACTATTTATACTGTTGGTGAAGTACTCGCCGTCGGCGGCGTCTAAGTTACCAGTTATGGTTTTGAAAATTAATCCGGCGCCATCGATTAGTCCACGTTTGTACATTCGGGGGTCCATGTGGATTTCATTGAATTTGTTTTTGACAGAGTTTGAGATTTGGTTAAGTAAGTTGATGTGTGATTGAACGTCAGCACGGAATACGTTGGTTGGGTGGATGTTAGTTTTTAGTAATAAAGTTAGTGCATCGAGAATTCTGTCGTTAGTAGTGAAAGCTTGTTCTAGAGCGGAGAGATTTCTATGAACTAGAAGAGTCTATTTGTGATTTGACACGGCTATACGTGATTCTTCATGATAATAAATCCCTATGGTGTTATTGATTGGCTTTATCTCAAATTGGGATGCTGCCGATCCGAACAGCAGGATGACCCTGTAAAGAAATCAGTCTTCTGTGAAAGGTTTCATACGGTCAAAGTTTACTTTGGTTTTTTGGTTAGTACGAGAATTTAGTAAAGTAGCTGAGTTTGTATGTAGTTCTGCTATTTGAAAGGGGCCATTAAATTTGTTTTGTAGTTTAGCTTTAAACTGAGATTCGCGTACGTAAACCTTGTCACCTACTTGATAATTTGGAGTTTTGTCCGAAACATGTTTATCGAATCGAATTTTGGCTTTCTGTTTTTGAGTATCGGTTCTTTCGCGTGCTATTTTGTAGTACTGTGAAATACGGTTATTTAAGTCGATGATGTATTTAGTAATCAAGTCCTTTTCGTTATAGACGGTTTCAGGGGGTCGGCTAGACGTGTGCTCGAAAACGAGTTCATAGGGTGTGAACCCATGAGTTTTGTTAGCGGAGTTGTTGTAGGTAATAATTGCGTATGACAGGATATTGAAGGGCTGTTCGTCAGGGTGCTCGTCCTTATGAATACGGATCATATCTAACAAGGTTGAATGAAAACGCTCTAATGAGCCGTTAGATTGGGGGTGTCCTTCACTAGAGTAGGAAAGCTTGATATCGAACAATTTGCAAAGGTCTTTAAGGAGTGCATTGTCAAATTCACGACCGTAGTCGCAGTGTATTCTCAGAGGCGTTCCAAAGTGTTGGAAAAACACCAAGAGTGTACTGACGACAGTTTTAGCGGACTTGTCGGTAATCGGGTAGGCCTGGGAATATTTAGTTAATTCGTCTCGGATAGTAAGTGCATAATTTTTGCTAGGAACTTCGAGAATGTCGATATTTATTCTTTCGAAAGGGGTTCTTGGAGTTTCTGTTACTACTAATGGTTTGTCAAGGTTTTTACGGAAAGCTTTAGTTGTCTGACAGATTTGACAGTTTCTAATGAAGTTTTCTACGTCTTTTGTAATACCTTGCCAGTTATACTTTTCATTAATTCGTCTAATAGTTTCGTTTATCCCTCTGTGTATGTTGTTTTTACCGTTATGGAATTGATCTAGTATCATTGGCACTTGATCTCTTCCTACTGTTTTTGTTATGTTCTGGCAGACTTTCCACTTTATGTCTGTTTCTGCGAATATAAACGAAAGCATTTCGAGTATAGGTAGGTCTAAGTTATTTTCAACGCAGTATAGTTCAGAGTCAGTTAGAAGGTCTTTGCTCTTGTAAATTGAGGCAAATAATACCTCGTTCACAGTGTCGAAATCAGTTGGTAAAGGAATAATGTAATATCGTCTTTTTCGAACGCTTTTACTATTGAAAATATTGATTTTGAATTGCTCGAAGTCGGCGTTCTCTTCCAAGATATCCTCAAGAATTTGGTTATGAAAATCTTTTAAATTGCCGGATTGAAAGAAAACTAAGATATTTTTGTTTTCTCATAAAGAAGTTGACAGTTGGAGTACTGAATTTTACTATAGTCGATAAGTGAGACGGTCCTATACCATTCTACGAATGTCCGAAATTCTGTAAAAATTGAGTTGTCCTCGTCGTCGGTTTCAAGTTGTTCTGTATCACTGTATTCGTTTTCGTTTAAGGGAGTTATCGTCAAGTGTTGGAGTTTGGTGTTTGATTGGAAAGTCATACATTCATCAAAATGGTTGATTCGAATGCGTGAAAGGGCGTCTGCGTTCTTATTTACTTTTCCCGGTTTGTATATAATTTCATAATCGTACTCCTCGAGTTTGAGGCGCCATCTGGCAAGTCGACTACCTGGATCTTTTATAGATAAGAGCCACGTTAACGGGCGGTGATCGGTCAGAAGTTTAAACTTTCGTCCAAAACATTAGCCAGAAGTTCACCCTCTATTGTGGAGTATTGAGGCTCAGCTTTGCAGAGGGTCCTTAATGCGTATCCAATTGGCAGATCTTTGCCTATTGGTCCCTGTGAAAGCACAGCGCCGATTGCAAATGCGCTAGCATCAGTTGTCAAAATAAAGGGCTCATTGAAGTCGGGATAAATTAAAATTGGTGTCGAAGTGAGGGCTTGCTTTAATTCATTGAAAGAATTAACGCATTCAGAACTGAAATAGAATGAAACATCTTTTTCGAGCAATTTTGTTAGTGGTTTTGAAATTTTAGCAAAATTGGGTATGAATCGACGATAATACCCGGCTAATCCCAGAAAGGATTTGATATCTTTTTGATTTTGTGGCTGAGGAAATTTCAATATACATTCTACCTTTGATGTATTCGGTTTAACTCCATCTTTGGTAATCAGATGTCTGAGATAGGCAACTTCTTTGCGAAGAAATTCGCACTTGTCGGGTTGGATTTTGAGGTTTGCCTTTCGTAGGCATTTAAAAACATCAGTAAGACGAGACAAATGTTCGTTGATAGTGGGAGAGTATACGATTATGTCATCCATATAGACGAGACAACGTTCGTTTTGAATTCCTAAAAGAATGTTGTCCATAACCCTCTGGAATGTTGAGGGGGCATTCTTTAGACCAAAGGGCATCCTTAGGAATTCGTAGTGCCCATTCTCAACGGTAAACGCGGTTTTGGAAATGTCTTTTGGGTCAATCTCAATCTGATGGAATCCTGAGGCGAGGTCGAGTGTTGTGAAATATTGGCATTTGCCAAGTTGATCTAATAAGTCCGAAATGTTAGGGAGAGGACATTTGTAATCAACCGCTGGTTCGTTGAGTTTTCGATAGTCAACTACAACGCGCAATTTTTGCTTTCCTGAAGCGTCCAGTTTTTACGATACTACCCATAGAGGGGAGGACCAGGGCGAGTTTGAATGGCGTATAATACCTTCGTCTAGCATTTTCGTTACTTGGGATTTAACTTCCTCTTTCTGAATCTGAGGGTAGCGATAAAATTTCGTGAAAACTGGTTTAGAGTTGTTAGTCTCGCTGGTATGTTTAATTTCGTTGGTGAATGACAGATGGTCTCCTTCGAGATAAAATATGTCAGAGTAGTCAAGACAGTTGCAATATTAAGTCGGATTCTTCTTCGTTTAAGTGGTCAAGTCGAAGTTGATTGAAAATTTGCTCTTTTCTTTCTAGTATGTTGTTTTCTGTTGGTTGGGTTTGTGAAATAGAATTCACACTGAACTGTTGTAATGGCTCAGAAATTAGCCATTACATCGACTTTTACTAGAGCATTCGGAAGATGGACTTTTTCAACTTCTATGCCTGTTAATAAGGCATCTGTATCTCTAAGGTTGCAAGTAAGTTTACAGATTTGCTCTGTACGTGCTTGAATGGAAATTGGGTTGACGGGGTTGCATCAAAAGTTTTTAGGGGTATCTTTATTGATTAAATCATCTGTTACTTTATATAACGGAAGTGTTTTGAAGTTGGTTACTAATTGGCTTTTATGGAAATCGACGATGCAATTATAATGTTCGAGGAAATCGGAACCTAACAATCCGTAGAACTCGATATCGATATTGCCAATGTAAACCTTATGAGGATCATTGATATTAAACCGGACGAGAGTCGATTCGTTGATATGAATTTTCTCGTTAGTTAGTCCCTGGATGGCGACATTTTCTTGGAACCTTTCCTTGAAGCGTTTACAAGTTTCTGGCTTAAAAATAGAGAGTCCTGCACCGATGTCCACAAGAAGTTTGTAGGTGTTGGATGAATCGGTGATGTAATATAAGTTCTTAGAGTTTACGGACAAGTGGGGTCTTACAGAAATCTCTGTTCGGGGATGTTCAGATTGGGGTCGAAGCTATCTAAATTCAAGGTTTGAATGTGTGATGAAAATTTGTAGGAGAAATTTCGTCGTAGTTTTCAGAGTAATTTTCGCTCTCGAAGTCTGTTCTAAAGTATTCGTTAAAGTCATTCTGGGCATTGTCGTAGGAACAATAATCATTAGAGTCGAAATCTGTGTATTGGTACTGGTTGTGTGTTGGGTTCGAATAAGTTTATTTTCGAACTCATGATTATTTAGGTGATGAGTACGTTGTTGGCGGTAAAAATTAGGGTTCGGTTTAAATTGGTCCGTATTTGGGGGTTGATTACTTGTTGATGGGCGTTGTTGCTGAAAATTTCCATTGGGTGGAAAGTTTGTTTGACGAGGTTGCTGATAATTTTGTTGGTTGGAATGTTGGGCGAATGGAGGGCGAAAATTTTGAAAATTTTGCCCAAAACTTTGATTTTGTCCAAAGCTTTGGTTTTGTTGGAATTGCCTCGATCTAATAAGGCATTCATTAACTGAGTGGCCCATGCTCTTATATAATGTACATTGTTTTGGAGGTGGAAATTGATTGGGTCTTCTAAAGGACGGAGTTGTAATTTTGAAATTAGAAAATTTTTTACTTTCGAGATGGTTCAATTGGATTTCTCTTTTGATTCTACAGATCGCCGTTAAAATATCTCTGGGGTCACTTGCTCGAATTAATTGTCACATTTTTGGCTCTAGGCCTGTAAGCAGGCTGTTTAGTGCCATAGGTTTAATTAAATCTATTTGAGCTTGTTTTTCCTTACTAGTCAAATTTTGTTTTGTGACCGCTGCCAGCATTTTTGCCTGGTGGGTCTGAATTCTATTTGAAAAAATTAAGGGTGATTCGGATGGTAATTGTTTCATACGTTGGAGATCCTGAATGAGCGCCGATAGGTCTCGAGGATCTCTGAAATGGTTTTCTAAAAGAGTTACAATGTCAGTCAATTGTGTAGGGTTTCGCGAATTTACTAGTTCCGCTGCCCTGCCACGGAGTTTATTTTTTATGTGGAGTATAAGTAGGACCTGTTGGTTAGCGGTCGCCATACTGTGGGCGGTGTTACAAGATGTGATAAAAGTATTTAAAAAGATGGGGTTTCCGTCGTATTCCGGTACTATCGCAAAAATCTCGGTAATTTTATAGGGCTCCACAGTTGGAGTGGCTGCACCTTGACTTGAAGTGGTTATAGTGTTTCAAAAATCAAGTGTTTGCACAATATTAAAAGTCGAAATCAGATTATATTGTCAAATTGACAATGGTAAAACGTATAAATCAATGTGTAAATAAATAAATATAAAAATAATTAGATCAGCTTATTATGAGTGGTAGTTCAAAATAATAGATTTAATGTGTAATTATCAATATGTACTTAAATTGCTCAAAAATATTTTTACCTTGCACTTGTATTCAGAATAAATAAACAATATATTAAAGGTAGTGATGTAATATGTTTAAAATATTTAAGGAATATTAATGGATATATCTTTGATGATAGAAATGGTGATTAAGTGTATCAATAAATGGAAATAATAAAATAATAATAACGTAATCCTTACAATATAATTCCTGGCATAGATTGTTCTGTGAGTTGACTGCACTGGCTCGCTTCCAGTTGTGTCTCCAGAAAGAGGTTGATTGTCCCACTAAGGTTTGGAAACCACCAGGACTAGTTAGAATTCTCGTGTTCTAGTCGTTTTGGAACAATCCTACTGACTGCGCCAATTTTATATCTTCACAAACACAAATGCTTTTTAAAAAAATATATTTTTATTTAAAACACATATTAAATATTTTTTACTTGAAAGTTACGTTAAACAATATAAATGAAATAAATGAAAGCGATACACTTAATGACGCTCACAGCCATCGCATGTGCATTTATAAGCTACGTGTTGCATTGTCAGCAGTCAGCAGTTTTATACGTGCGGTGGGCATTTGCGTATTTCCTGGGAATGGTATATCGTCTCATATGACACCATGTGAACGACTCATTTGACCGGTTACACGGTGTTGTCATATTAATATTTTAAGTATTGTTTACGACGTATAAAACATATATATATATATATATATAGAGAGAGAGAGAGAGAGAGAGAGATAGAACTAGGATAGTATAGTCACTATAACTATAGACAACATAGCAGACGGATGCAATGCTTCTAACCTGTTACCTTATCATCATTATTTTTCACATTGGTGAGACCAGCTTGACGCTGGTCTGACCAATGTGAAAGCCTGTCTCTATATATAATATATACATTTGTATGTAATACAAGAAATTGGAGATATTTAGGTTCGATTTTACACAAATCTATTGTTTTATTAGTTTGATTATTATTTTCTACTCTTGTAATAATCTTATTTGTTGTGCTTGAGGGAGTGTTTGCTGTTATTGTAGCTGATTTTGTAGTACTTGTAGGAGTAGGTTTTGGTTTACTCGAAGAGGTAACCTTCTTAGTTGTGCTTGCAGGGCTGGTTGCACTAACTGTTGTTGTTGGTCTTGAAGGGATAATTTTCTCAGTTGCGTTTGAAGGGATAACTGCAGCCCTTGGTGTTGTCTTTGTTGTTGTTGTTTGTTTGTTTCTTGGGTCCATAGAAATACTGGATTGCAATAATATCATCTTGATCTAGTTTAGCTTGAGTGTAGTAGGGATACATCAAAGCTGAGTTCACCCCCGAGTGAGTTAAACCGCAGATGTGCCCGAATTCATGTGCCAAAACCCAAAGCATACTGGTCTGTCCTGGTGGTAAATCACCCACATCCTCTTCCCCTAAATACCAGTCTTTCATCCTATCTAGATGAACCTTCCGGCACTCATCATTGTTGGGGGAAAATTTTCCCAAATTTCAAATGCCTTTCGAGCGATCGTATTCATTCATCTGCTAGCTTAAAATACCATTTCAGGGTTGTTTTATTCCATTTTTGTGCCGTCAAAGCAAAGCTTAGCGGGAAATCTGGTACTCCACAACGAGATTGAGCCATTAACGTCATCGTTTCGTTATTTGCTGTACCTTCTACATTTAAATTGTATTGCTCTTAAAACTTTACCAATGCTTGTTACAGCAGTTTCTTGACTGTCATTCAAATACCCATACCTTTTCAGGAAATTTTCTACATTGACGCTGGTCTCACCAATGTGAAAAATAATGATAATAAGGTAACAGATTAGAAGCATTGCATCCGTCTGCTATGTTGTCTATAGTTATTATATTATATTCACTTTGATTCAAATCACTTTTAAAAAAATTATTTATTTAAAACATACACGATTTAAAATTGAACAATTAAAATGATTAACTACTTGAATAACTTAATAATGTTTGAATGACAACACGAGATAGTTTCCAGTTGCTTTTATAACATCGAGAAATGTGCTGATGCAAGTCAGCGATTTTACTGGGTAAACGGTCTCGTGTAGGTTTCCGGGAAGTTGTTTGCATATAATTCAATATGAAATTTGATATACCTGAGAAGTCACGTACGCTTTAAATTCCGTTGACTTCTTGACTTCGTTTTCCGTAAAAACATCTGTACTATTGTATGAAGATGCGAAAAGAATCTCCTTAACTACTTCTGGGTCAGAAGGGAGAGGGACAATGAGATAGCGTCTCTTTCTGACACTTTTGCTTGCAAAGACGTTTATTCGTTGGGTGTGAAAATCGACATTTTCCTCAAAAATGTCCTCGATGATGTCGTGGTAAAAATCTTTCATGAGAGAATCTTAGGGGTATACAAGAATGTTTTTGTTTTCTCTGTCTAATAGTTGGCAATTAGAAAATTGAATTTTGTCGTAGTCTATTAGTGAGACGGTTTGGTATCGCTCTACAAAAGTTCTGAACTCCTCAGAAATTTGATGGAAGTTAATGGTACTTTTTGTGTCTGGTTCTCGTGAGTCATCGTCAGTCTCGTTTGTTGGAAGTACTGCAAATGGTGTTAGATGATTGTTTGTCTGTCTGTTTGTATTCTTTAAAGTTGTTAACCTTAATACGAGCATAGGCATTTTTATTTACCTTGCCGGGCTTGTAGATTATTTGGTAAGTGGCTTGGAAATTTTGGCGAAGTTTGGAATGAACCACCTATAATAGCCTGGTCTTTTTGGTTTTTTGGCTGGGGAAAGTTGAGAATGCAATCGACTTTTGAGGGATTTGGCTTAACGCCTTCAGGAGTTATAAGATGACCTAAATACGCGACTTCTTTGCGAAGGAACTCGCACTTGTCGGGTTGTATTTTCCGATTGGCTTTTCGCAGTCTTTTGAAAACATCGGTAAGGCGAGCTATATGCTCATGAATTGTCGGGGAATATACGATGATGTCATCCATGTAGACTAAACATATTTTGGATTCCGAGAAGAATGTTATCCATAACCCGTTGAAACGTTGATGGAGCATTCCTCAGAACAAAATGCATCCTAAGAAATTCATAGTGACCATTGTCGACTGTGAAAGCAGTTTTGGGAACGTCTTTGGTGTCGATTTCAATTTGATGAAACCCAGAAGCCAAGTCGAAGGTGGTGAAATACTGGCACTTGCCGAGTTGGTCGAGTAAGTCAGATATATTCGGAAGAGGGTACTTGTCGTCTACGGTCAGTTCGTTTAGTTTCCGGTAGTCAACGACGACACACCATTTTTGTGTTCCGGGGGCGTCCAATTTTTTAGGAACTACCCATACAGGGGATGACCATGGGGAGTTAGAAGGGCGTATGATCTAGCATTTTTGATATTTGGCTTTTCACCTCATGCTTGTGGATTTGAGGGTATCGAAATGATTTTGTGAAGGTTGGTTTCGCATTGTTCTTATCTATGGAGTGTTTAATTTCATTCGTGAATGTCAGTTGGTCGCCTTCTAAATAGAAGATATCCGAATATTCAAGACAATGAATTCAGATTCTTTTTCGTTGAGATGTTCTAAACGAAGCTGGTTCATTATCGTCATTTGCCTGTCATTCTCGGTTAGTTTACGTGTTTCGTTTTCAGAGAAGGTGTTTATTGTGAAATTCTGTATTGGTTCTAAATCGAGTTTGTCAAAATTGATGATTTTGGGAATGGCATTAGCGTTCAAAACGGAAGTTAGGAATTCACCATTTTCATTGATTTTGACTATGGCATTCGGGAGACGAACTTTCTCCATTTCGATTGAAGCGAGAATATCATCTGTATTATTGAGGTTACAAGTCAATTTACAGATTTGCTCAGTTCGAGAGTCCAAGGTAATTGTGTTGACCGGAATATATTTAGTTGAAGATGTAGAATTATTATTACGCATGATCGTATCATCCGTAACTTTGAATAGTGGCAGAGTTTTGAAATTTGTAACGAGTTGTTTCTTATTGAAATCTATGATGCAGTTATAGTGTTCCAGGAAGTCTGAACCTAATAACCCATCAAATTCGATGTCAATATTACAGATGTACACCTTATGTGGGTCGGAAATGTTAAAAGGCACTAGGGTGGATTCATTAATTAGAATTTTCTCATCTGTGATGCCTTGAATGATAACATTTTCAGGAAACCGTTGTTTGAAGCGTTGGCAGGTTTCGGGTTTAAAAATTGAAAGTCCTGCACCTGTATTGATAAGAAGTTTATAGGTGTGTGTGTGAAGAATCAGTAATATAATAAAAATTCTTTGAGTTGACGGAAAGAAGAGGTCTTACAGAAAGTTATGTTCTGGGAAGTTGACATTCGGGCTGAAGTCGTCCAGATTCATTGTCTGAATTTGGGTTTGAATTTCTGAAATTTCTTGGTCTGGGGGTTCTGACTGAGGGGGGGTCAAATGAAAATTAACTTGTGAAGAATCAGGTTCGTCAGAATAAAATTCGTTAAACTGTTCAGTGTTGGAATATTCTGGTTCACCATTTTGTTCGGAATCGTTAGGGTGATAATCTTGTACATTTCCGAACTCATCGGGTAAAGGGTTGTAATGATTTTCGTTGTGGTAGTAGTTATAGTCATTGTGATAAGGACCGAATTGCATATTGTTGAAGTGATGATTTTTTGGTTGTTGATGTTTAAAGAAACTCGGGTTCGGTCTGTAATTGCCAGACATTTGGGGTTGCCTACTGGTAGATGGACGAAATTGTTGCTGTGAAAACTGTTGACTTGGGATTCACATTTGCAGATTGGTTAGTAGGTTGATTGGAAAAATGAGGGCGATATAATTGGAATAATTCTGATTTGAATTCGGGTTGTGTTGAAATTGTCTCCTTCTCAATAAGCATTCTTTACTTAGATGGCCCATTCGTTTACAAAATGCATTGCATTGTTTTGGAGGTGGGACAGTATTTGGCTTACGAGAGCTTACGAGTTTCTAAATGTGACAATTGTAGTTCTCGATTAATCCTGGAAATTGCAGTGAGAATATTACAGGGCTCACTAGCGCGAACGAGTTGACCAATTTTGGGCTCTAAAGCCGTGAGGAGGCTATTAAGAGCCATTGACTCTATCAAGTCAATCTGTGCTTGTTTTTCTTTAACAGTTAGGTTTTGCTTGTTTATAGCTGATGCCTGATGCGTCTGAAGTCTAGCAGAAAATGTAAGAGGGGATTCATTAGGAGTTTGCCGCATTCTTTGCAAGTCCTGTATAAGAGCCGAAAGATTCCTAGGATCTTCAAAGTGATTTTCTAGGAGGGTTTTTTCAGCTAGTTGACTAGGGTTTCGCGAATTAATTAACTCAGCCGCTCTACCGCGTAACTTATTTTTGATATGGAGAATTAGCAATACTTGCTGATTATCCGTTGCCATGCAGTAAGCAGTATTACAGGAGCATATGAACGTATTCAAAAATATCGGATTACCATCATACTCAGGTATTATGGCAAATATTTCCGATAGCTTATAGGGTTGTACGGTTGGTGTAGCTGCTTGTCTAGTGGTTGCCATTTTTATAATTGTATAAATTCACACAATAAATCGAAATTAATCGTAGAATAAAAGTTTTAAATTGAAATTGTAGAAAATATATGGTTTATCAAATCCGTATCTAGTAATATTTAATGTAGGGGTTGCAAAATCAAAATGGGAATGTATAAATGGTAAAATATGTTTAAAATAATGTTTCAAATATTAATAAAATAAAGCAATAATATAAAATATTTAGTTTAAAAATTATTTAGGGAAGGTAAAGTAATGAGGAATAAAATATATAAATGAAAGAACTCGTTGTCATTCAAAATAAAATCAAAATAAAATAGTTACTTTATGATTCTTACGTTATTATTCCTTGCATCCGACTGTTCTTTACGTCACTTAGCACTGGTTAGCCTGGTTGCGTGTTCCCTTGCTAGTACTTGGTAGTTGTTGTCCTTTTCAGGTAGGTTCTATTCGGCAAAGGTTTGGAAACCACCACAACTAGTTAGAAATCTTCGTGTTCTAGCTGTGTCTGGAATATCCTACTGACTGCGCCAATTTTATATTCACTTTGATAGAAATCACTTTTTAAAAAAAATATTTATTTAAAACATACACGATTTAAAATTGAACAATTTAAATGATTAACTACTTGAATAACTTAATACTAAAAGTGATAATATTTGAATGACAATGGAAGATGTTTGCATATAATTCAAGATGAAATTTGATATCCCTGAGAAGTCACGTAAGCATTAAATTCCGTTGACTTCTCGACTGTGTGAACCAAGTGCTGATATATTTTGCATATAACATATATATATATATATATATATATATATATATATATATATTAATTCCTATCATTCAACGGTAGCATAACATAGCTATGCCACTTCGATCAATCAAACAGGGTCCAGTAGGTTGTTTGTTTCCGGCTATCCCGTTCCAATCATTGAAGCTTCAAAACTCCTATTCGTTCTATTTCGTTACCGTTCTACGATACCTACCCATTCTTTAAATTCTAGATGTCCTAAACTTACTTTCACATCCTCAGCTCTTACCATTGCCACCCACGGTTCTACTATGCCTCGTAATTAACACCTGTCAACAAAATATAAGCATTAGTACCGCTCGTTGAATTCTGGGTATCCCGTTCTTGTCGTTTAACCTTCTAGACTCACTTGTGAATATCAACAGACTACGGAATCGAGTAGTTAGAACCATTCTGTTGAATTCTCGGTTTCCCATTCTTTAAATTCAACCTTCTAGACTCCAACGTGATAACCAGCCAATTCCAACCATTCTTATCATTCAACGAAATCAAATCATTAGCACCATTCTTTTGCAATCCTGATGTTCTATACCTGCTTTCACATCCAAGCTCCTACTATTACCATCTACTATTCTACTGCCCCTCGTAAACGACACTAGCCAACAAAATACAAGCATTATGACCGTTCGTTGAATTCCTGCAATTTCAGTCTTGTCGTTTAACCTTTGAGACCTTGCCAAAAGGCAACGATATCGAACGCTTTAGACCATTCTTGTCATTCAGCCTTCTAGATTCTCACGTTAGTACCAAAAGACAACGGAATCCAACCGTTAGAATCGATCCTTGAATTCCCTGTATACCAATCTTATGAGTCAATATTCCAACCTCCCGTGTGATAACCAATGGTCAACTGAATCAAACCGTTAGGTCCGTTCATTCCTTTCTTGCTATCCCATTCTTTACATTCCACCTATATGATATGATATGATACCTATAGCGGTAATGTTGAGTCAGACAGGTAACATTGAAATGTTGGTATATTTCAGAATTTTGGTTTCAATATATGTATACATAATGCTTGGATCAGATCTCCTGTATTTCTATAGACGGGTACATCGGCTTGTGACAATATAGGGTTCTGTACGTAGTGTCGTAACGTTAGATTTTCATATATTTCCCTAAACTGCAAGAACAAATATATTTATACCTTTTTATTGCTTAGATGAGAAAAATCCATAGATCTCGGAAAACCATTATTGAGAGACGTGATTTGTATAAAATCACAGCGTTCAATGCTTAAGACAAAAAGTAACAGCTGGGGTGTTGTTGACAATTATGCAAAGCAAACTCACGCAACATAAAATACACAAGGCACCACAAACACTCATACAACATCACAGCGCATGTCTATCACTCTGAAAACATCATTGCGCATGTCTATCATCCATACAACTTCACTGCGCATGTCTAACACTCATGGAACATCACTGCGCATGCTTAACGCTAACACAACATCATTGCACATGTCTAGCATCCCTACAACATTACTAGGCATGCCTAACACTTGTAAAACATCACTGCGCATGTCTAACGCTCACACAACATCATTGTTCATGACTAACACTCATACAACATCATTGCGCATGCCTAATATCCATACAAGATCACTGCGCATGCCTAACATACGTACAACTTCTCTGCACATGCCTAACGTTCACACAACATCACTGCGCATGTCCAGCATCATACAACATTCATACAACTTCACTGGGCATGTGTATGAACTACGCGTCATCACAACATTTTTGTTCCCACTATGTTGTTTCCATTATTGTCGTTCCCAACGTTCCGGTATTCCGTTTCTAGCATTCCCATCCCAACTCTACCAACACTATAGTGCCTGTTCCAACCTACCCTTTTCAACCATTCTCGTTCCTACCAACCCATTCTCCCGCTTTTAACATTCTCTTTTCCATCATTCCCATGTCCAACCTTTCCAGCTCGTTTCTAGTATTCCCTCTCCTAACAATATCATCGATAGTATGTTCCCTCTATACTGTTCATTCAACCAACTTCAACCTTATTCCGACCATCCAATTACTACCATTCGCAACGTCTCTGTTTCACCCATTCGACCTCCCGCTATTTCTACCATCCTCACTGTTTCTAACATTCCCAAGTCTACAATGTCTGCTCCAACCAACCATTTTTCCGCTATCCAACATTCCTGTTCCAGCAATTCAAACTTTTTCCTGGTAACGCCGTCCCTACCGTTCCCGTTAGGGTGTTTCTAGCATTTGCAACGTTTCTGCTTCAAACATTCAACCATTTCTACCCTTTACAACGTTTCCTCTTCAACCATTCAACCTTTCTACCTTTTCCAAAGGATCCAATCATTCAAGCCTTTTCCTTGTTACACCGTTCCTCCCATTCTCTTACGGTGTTTCTAGCATTTGTAAAGGCCGTTTCACCCATTCAACCATTTCTACCCTATACAACGTTTCTGCTTCAACATTTCTACCCTTTGCAATGGTCCTACTTCAACCATTCAACCAGTTCTAGCTTTTCCAACATTCCTGTTCCACCCATTCAAACCTTTTCCTGGTTACGTCGTTCCTACCGTTCACGTTAGGATGTTTCTAGCATTTGCAACGTTTCTGCTTCAACCGTTCAACCATTTCTACCCTTTGCAACGGTCCTACTTCAAACATTCAGCCAGTTCTACCTTTTCCAACATTCACGTTCCAAGCCTTCAAGCCTTTTCCTTGTTACGCCTTTCCTAGCATTCCTCTTTCCAGCGTTCCAGTTTCCAGAGTTCTGGCAAACTATTCAACCATTTCTACCCTTTGCAACGGTCCTACTTCAACCATTCAACCAGTTCTACCTTTTCCAACATTCCTGTTTCAACCATTCAAGTCTTTTCCCAGATATCCTAGATATCAAAAGGGTTTATCTCTGTGGGAGCCCTTGCCAGGTTTTCAGGCCCGTGGTTTGAGTCGTGGCGGCAGTTTCCCAAGCATTTCCTGACCGTCCGGGCTGTCACTAACAAGACGGCTTTTTGCATTAGTTTGTAAAGATGTTCGTCCAGACCGAGGTATTTTAGATTGTTTAATAGATGTTTTGGGACTAGTCCTGTCGTTGACATAACAATTGGTACAGTTCGTGTGTTGTTTATGTTCCACTGAATCTTTATTTGAAATTCCAAATATCTATATTTGGTTATTTTCTCTGCCTGCTTGATATTTATATTATTGTTGTTAGGAATTGCTGTGTCAATTAAAGTTGTTTTCCGAGAGACTTTATCTACCAAAACTATATCTGGTCTATTGTGAGCAACAGACCGATCGGTCAGTATCGTGTGGTCCCAGTACAGCTTGTAGTTAATATTTTCTAAAACAGATTCTGGTTTATATTTATAGTATGGTAATCTTACCGACTGGGATAATTCATGTTTCAGTGCTAGTTCCTGGTGAAGTATTTTTGCCACAGCATCGTGTCGTTCTTTGTATTCAGTTGCAGCGATCGCTTGACAACCTCCTGTGATATGCTGGATAGATTCAGATGTTTGGCAACCGTACCTGCATCTATCGTTGTTAATAGAAGGGCCTTTAACGATGTACTTTAGGTAGTTCTTAATTGGAATTACTTGATCTTGGATTGCCAATATAAAACCTTCCGTTTCAGGGAACATATGACCAGAGATCAACCAGTAGTTCGACGCTGCACTGTCGACATAATCTTGGTTGACGTCATTTATATGTATTCTATATGAAGGGGCTTCTCTTTCCATTTCAGCAGTTTCTGATCTGTGGTCTGGTGGTGTAATTGGATATGTTGTTGTGTCAGTCGCAGTGGTGTTGAGTCATCAGAAAATCTGCGAGTTTCTGGAAATGACTACGCAAAATAGCAATTTGTTGATCTAATAGGTTACTTAGATCTGTCAATCCTCTTCCTTCTTCATACCGTGGCAAACTTGTACGTTCGACAGAGCTCTTTGGATGGTGATTTTGAGCTTTTGTTAGTAAAACTCGAACTTTTCGTTGCAATTGTTGAATGCCAGTGCACCAATTAATTATACCGAAAAAGTAACTGTGCACTGAACACGCATAAGGTGTTAATAGTCTGAAACAGATTTTTACTGTTTAGTTTGGTTTTCAACAGTCGTCTTACCCTTTTATAAAACTCTGCTTTTAGGTCATTTTTCATAGGCATGTGATCAATACGTTTAGCCTGCTTTATTCCAAAGTATTTATAAGTATGACCTTCCCCCATAGATTCAATCCAGGTGCCATCTCCTATTTCGAAGTGCCCCTGCTGTATTTTGCCTTTAACTATATTAATAATTCGGCATTTGTCTAGGCCAAATTTCATATGGATGTCACTAGAAAACCCTTCTACTATTTTAAGCATATCATGCAGCTGTTGTTTTGTAGCTGCTATCATCTTTAAGTCGTCCATGTATAACAAATGGTTTATCCTTAATGCTTGTACGTTGTTGTGTTTGAGACTGAACCCAAAATTAGTCGAGTTCAGTTTGTTTGAGAGAGGGTTCATGGCAAGGCACAACCACAGCGGGCTAAGAGAGTCTCCCTGGAATATAACCCTTCTGATTGGAATGGGGTCAGTTTGTATCGAACAGTTGGCTTCATTCAGTGAGATTTTGGTTTGCCAGGTGGACATGGCATATTCTAAAAAGTTAATAATACAATTATTCACTTTATAGAGTTTCAGCACCTTAATGAGCCAATCATGTGGAACTGAATCAAAGGCCTTTTTGTAGTCCACATATGCCATGTAGAGATTTCGCCGTTTGGCGTGGGCTTGATTGCAGACAACGGATTCAATTATAATTATTAGTTGTTCTTTGCAACCCATTGAATTTTTCGCGCATACCTTTTGTTGTTGAGTAATTATGTTGTTCAGCTCACAATGTTTGAAAATGCGATGATTAATGCACGATGTTATGAGTTTGTATAAGGTTGGAAGGCAAGTGATTGGTCGGCACTTTGCTGGGTCCTGTGCACACAGGTTGTTATTATTATATCAGTATAGTTTCGGTTACGGTTACGGAGCTCCATAACATCCCTAGTACTTTTGTTTTAAAGTGCTGAATACAAATTTACCCAAGTTTAGACTAGTCCGCCATTTTGATTTTAAAACTTATTTTAAAAATATGTTGATGTTACAGCATCAACTTTTCTTGGTAAAGGGGAGCTGTTAGGCGTAAATATTATGCACGTGTATGATACGAAGTATCATATTTCGCTGACCAGTTTCCTGCTTCATTATGTAAACGTGGGAACGCATCGACTTGGCCGTTCTTTTGATTAGTCAGCTTTCTTAATGTTATAAATCAGAGCGACGCGGTCCCACGGTCGTCATTTATCGTTAGTATACTTGTACCATTTAGTTAGTTAATTTTTAATTTTCAATTTAATGTTTTATTCAAAGTTTTAATTTTTATACTTCAATAAATAATTTTTTTTTAAACTCAAAAGTGATTTACAAGATATAATATATATATATATATATATATATATATATATATATATATCATCTATTTATACATCAGTCACGTGTTCCGCAGTGCGTGCTACCTTTCTCGTTTCTATTATTTCCAAACTGTATAACAAGCATGCGTATTATATGTATAGTGAGTAGGGATGTAACAAATGTCCGATTTTAGAAATTCGCGAAAACGAATGCGTATGCGAATTTTGTCTTCCAATATTCTTAAATACAATGCAAATACGAATATAAGATTTTTAAATATGGTGCTAAGATTATCCAACACACATTTTGATAGCCGATTTACGACAGATCATGTTGAAACAGAAATAATGAAATTTACTTATTTTGACACAAAAATTAAACCCTAATGTTTGGAGTCAGCCCACCAACACCATCAAATGTCTCCTAAACATGTCAACTTTAATTATAACCGCTCATAAATAGAAAAGTTAAATGACAATAAACTTCATTTTTAGGACAACCCTATATAATTTTAGTTTTAATTTGCCTCATAAACTTAATTAAACTTTTCTGTAAACGTATTAATAGAAGAACCGCTTTACATAATTAAGAAACACACATTAGGGTTTAATTTTTGTGTCAAAATAAGTAAATTTCATTATTTCTGTTTCAACATGATCTGTCGTAAATCGGCTATCAAAATGTGTGTTTGTGGTTGGATAATCTTAGCACCATATTTAAAAATCTTATATTCGTATTTGCATTGTATTTATGAATATTGGAAGACAAAATTCGCATACGCATTCGTTTTCGCGAATTTCTAAAATCGGACATTTGTTACATCCCTACTCACTATACATATAATACGCATGCTTGTTATACAGTTTGGAAATAATAGAAACGAGAAAGGTAGCACGCACTGCGGAACACGTGACTGATGTATAAATAGATGAATATATATATATATATATATATTATATCTTGTAAATCACTTTTGAGTTTTAAAAAAAATTATTTATTGAAGTATAAAAATTAAAACTTTGAATAAAACATTAAATTGAAAATTAAAAATTAACTAACTAAATGGTACAAGTATACTAACGATAAATGACGACCGTGGGACCGCGTCGCTCTGATTTATAACATTAAGAAAGCTGACTAATCAAAAGAACGGCCAAGTCGATGCGTTCCCACGTTTACATAATGAAGCAGGAAACTGGTCAGCGAAATATGATACTTCGTATCATACACGTGCATGATATTTACGCCTAACAGCTCCCCTTTACCAAGAAAAGTTGATGCTGTAACATCAACTTTTGGAATTTACTGGACGCTAGCTAAATAAGCAAAAACAATACAAATATGGAAATAAAATAAACTTAAAGTGAACATAATGATTAAGTTTAAATAGGTTACATAAAATATGAAAAATATAAAAAACATAAAAGTCAAATAAGAATAGAAATGTATCAAAAAGGTTCTAAATTCTATAAGTCTGGATGTTCGGGTTCCTCTTCGATTTGGGGCCTCAGTTTTGGTATCAGCCTGGAGAACGGTTTTGTCAGGGTACTCAGACTCTCTGGATTGGAGTTGTCGTTTTTCGGAGGTCTCTTAACGTGCCTTATGATTTTCAATGAGCTGTATACAACAACAATTGTTACAATGATAATTATTGTAGCATACGTGAACCAGGAAATGTTTTTATTAACAAAGTGTTGGTTGATGAGATCGTCGAGATCCCTTGAATACTGGTCCAGCTTGTGGTTGGCTATGGATAGTTCTTCCATGTTTAAGTCGTCTAGCTTCAGAGGCTTAAGGTCCGGAATTGCAAGTTTCTCAGGGTGAGAATTGCAACAATTGAATGGAATTAAAACTGGATGAGAATTGTCCGAAATGTTCATGAATTTTTGTGGTTCGGCCTGGATTTTCGTGATCCCAACAAGAGCACTACATTCGGTTTGTAACCGAATGATAGAATTGTTCGTTAGTACTAAAGTTTTAGCGTCAATTCCTGAACAATTAATGGTCACATGTATGGGTTCCGATATGATTACAATCCACGCATTTGTTTCAAGTTTTTGAACATTGTACCCTTCACTTAAAACGATGGCACTTTTACAAGTTTCGGGGACACTACGAATGTTTTTCAGGAGCTGCGCCTCACAGGGTGCATTTGAGTCTATGGGATACGCGTATAAATCGGAGCACAGTTTTCGGAGTGGAGTCAGCTGTTTGCACGCACTCAAGTCCTTGATTGGTATGTACATAAGAGAATCATCATTTCGCGCTACATATTTTTGAGTAAAAGAAAGGATGTGATGAAAACCAGTTCTATCATCTAAAATCGGAATAGGGTATAAATGGTAAGCTGTGTAAAGCTGTTGCTCTACTAGAGGGATTTTTAAGATCAATACTAGATCTGAGTGAGTTTGAAAAGCTTGTAGTTCAATTACTTCAAAATACTGTGCAACACTTGAAAATCTGACTGGTAACGGTAAATTATTTTTAACAAGGTTTTGAGAAATCTGTTGTAATGCGGCAATCAAATGATCCGGTGTAATAATAGATGAGTGAATAATTTTCAAACGTGCAAAAGTTATTGAATTTAAAATATCGTTAAGGTTATCTTCAAGAAACAAATAACTTGCCATTAGTTTTTCACAAATTTCAAGAAATAATTGTTTGGCTTGAATAGTGGCTATCCGGTCATTTAGTTCATGTATCGTGAGGTTGATTTCGTTAATGTCTTCGTTAAAGATTTTCTCGTCTATTTGAAGTTTCTGAATAGTTTCATTAAATTTTTTAATAATAGTGGTTGAAATGCTCATTTGATTCTTTAAAAGATGTTCGACTTGTAGTTGTCCTTGGTTAAGTCTGTTTATGCTGCTAGTATAGAATTCACCATCGGATGCGTCTAGGTTACCGGTTATTGCTTTAAAGATGGTTTCAGCACCGTCTACTAATCCGCGTTTGGGTCTTTTAGTGACTAGAAATACTTCTGAAAATTTTGTTTTGATGGAGTCGGAGATTTGTGTTAAAAGGCTAATATGTGTTTGGACGTCCACACGAAAGGCACCTGTATTGTGAAATTTGAAGCCAGGTATAGGATCGACAGTTCGTTCTAAAGTATTGAGGATTCTGTTATTATTTTCAAATAGTTGATTAAGGGTTGTCAAGTTCCGGTGAACTAATAGAGTCCATTTATAGTGTGATACAATATTATTCGACTTTCGTCATGGTAGTAGATACCGAGAGTGTTGTTAATCGGTTTGACGTCGTACTGTGAAACTGCTGATCCGAGCAGCAGAAGAAACCTGAAAAGAAAGTTAGTTTTCAGAATATGGTTTCATTCTGTCAAAGTTCACTTTCGTTCGTTGGTTAGTTCTTAGGTTTAGAAGTGTAGCAGAGTTATTGTGGATCTCAATAATTTGGAATGGGCCATTAAATTTGTTCTGGAGTTTGTCTTTTATTTGTGACTCTTTTACGTATACCTTGTCACCGATTTTATAATCAGGTGGGTTTTTCGAAACGTGTTGGTCAAATCTTTCTTTCGCTTTTTGTTTCTGTAAGTTAGTCTTTTCACGTGCAATTTTGTAATAGTAAGAAATTCGGTTATTTAGGTCTCGTACATATTTGCTAATTAGTTCTTTTTGATTATAAAGAGTCTCTGGGGGTCTGCTGGAGGTATGTCCGAAAACTAGTTCGAACGGGGTGAAGCCATGGGTCTTATTGGTTGAATTGTTATAGGCAATAATAGCATACGGAAGTACATTTAAGGGGTGTTCGTCGGGATTTTCAGCTTTGTGAATGCGAATCATTTCTAGTAGAGTAGAATGAAATCGTTCCACGGAGCCGTTTGTTTGCGGGTGTCCCACGCTTGAGTAGGTAAGTTTGATGTCATAAAGTTTGCATAGATCTTTTAGTATGGCATTGTCAAATTCTCTGCCATAGTCGCAGAGGATACGTAATGGTGTACCGAAATGTTGAAAGTACAACATAATAGTACTAACGACAGATTTGGCGGATTTATCTGCCAAAGCATAGGCTTGTGAGAATTTAGTCAGTTCGTCTCTTATCGTCAAAATGTGATTTCTATTAGGAATTTCTAAGATGTCGATGTTAATTCTTTCAAAGGGTGTTTTAGGTTTCTCAGTTATGACGAGGGGATTATCTAAGTTTTTTCGACAAGCTTTGGTTTGTTGACAGATTACGCAGTTCTTTATGAAGTTCTCAATGTCTGTAGTAAATCCCGGCCAGTTGAACCTCTCTTTGACACGGCGTATGGTTTCGTTGATGCCGCGATGCAAGTTGTTTTTTCCGTTATGGTATTGCTCGAGTATTAGTGGGATTTCGTCTTTGTTAGGAGTTTTTGTGATGTTTTGGCAAATCTTCCACTTAATGTCTTTTTCAGAGAAAATAAAGGATAGCATTTCCCGAATTGGAAGATCAAGGTTGTTTTCTACACAATATATTTTCAATGGGGAGAGAATGTCTGGATTTTTGAAAATAGATGCGAAAAGGACTTCATTTACGATTTCGGGATCGTTTGGAAGCGGGACTATGAAATATTGTCTCTTGCTAACAGTTTTGCTAGCGAATACCTTGATTTTAAATGTTTCAAAATCAGCGACTTCTTCGAAAATATCTTCGAATATGTCGTGTTGGAATTCCTGAAGGTTGGATGATTGGGGAAAGATTAGGATATTTTTATTTGCCTTGTCTAGAAGTTGGCAATTAGAAAATTCGATTTTACTATAGTCAATTAAGGAAACAGTTTTGTAATTTTCAACAAAAGTTTTGAATTCTTGGGATATCTTTTCGGTAGTTATTTCGTTTTGTTCAGGTTCGGAGGTATTGTCATCGTCTTCGTCATTTAGGGGTAAGATTTTGTGGGGTGTTAGTTTAGTTTTAGCCTGGTATTAGTACGCACTAATCAAGGTGGTTGATTTTAATGCGTGATAAGGCGTCGGCGTTTTTGTTAATTTTACCCGGTTTGTAAATGATCTCGTAGTCATATTCTTCGAGTTTAAGTCTCCATCGGGCTAATCGACTTCCGGGGTCTTTTATCGAGAACAGCCACGTCAACGGGCGGTGATCGGTACAAAGTTGGAACTTTCGGCCATAGATTATCGGTCTCCAGTGCTTCACTGCCCAAACAATAGCCAACAGTTCTCTCTCAATAGTCGAATACCTTGTCTCGGCTTGACAAAGTGTCCTGGAAGCATATCCGATGGGTAAATCTTTACCTATTGGCCCTTGGGATAGTACAGCGCCGATTGCAAAAGCACTGGCATCAGTGGTTAGTATGAATGGTTCCTCGAAGTTCGGATAGATCAGTATTGGTGTCGAAGTTAAAGCACGTTTGAGTTCGTTAAAGGACGTGACGCACTCAGCGTTGAAATTAAACGGTTCATCCTTCTGTAAAAGTTTAGTTAGGGGTTTCGATATTCTGGCGAAGTTTGGAATAAACCTCCGATAATAACCAGCAAGTCCCAAAAATGACTTAATATCTTTGGGGTTCTGCGGTTGAGGAAAGTTTAAGATACAGTCGACTTTCGACGGGTTGGGTTTTACACCGTCTTTAGTTATTAAGTGTCCCAAATAAGCGACCTCCTTGCGGAGAAACTCGCATTTGTCAGGCTGTATTTTGAGGTTTGCCTTCCTTAGTCTTTTAAAAACGTCAGTTAGTCTTGCTAAGTGTTCATGAATGGTGGGCGAATAAACGATTATATCGTCCATGTACACCAAACATCTTTCGTTCTGGATTCCTATCAGAATATTGTCCATCACCCTTTGGAATGTTGAACGGGCATTTTTCAACCCGAAAGGCATGCGAACAAATTCAAAATGACCGTTCTCTACAGTGAAAGCGGTTTTTTGAATGTCCTTGGACTCAATTTCAATCTGGTGGAAACCAGAAGCTAGATCTAGGGTGGTAAAATACTGGCACTTGCCAAGTTGGTCTAACAGATCGGATATGTTGGGTAACGGATATTTGTCGTTTATTGTCAGTTCGCTTAGTTTTCTATAGTCCACGACTACGCGCCATTTCTGTTTCCCGGAGGCGTCGAGTTTTTTCGGGACAACCCATACAGGGGAAGACCAGGGAGAGTTTGAGGGACGAATGATGCCCTGTTCTAACATTTTCGAAACTTGGTTACGGACTTCCTCTTTGGGAATTTGGGGATAGCGGTACGATTTAGTGTATATGGGTTTGGCGTTGTTTGTGTCGATGGAATGTATAATTTCATTCGTGAAACTAAGATGGTCACCTTCTAAGTAGAAAATGTCGGAAAAGTCAAGACAAAGTTGTTTTATTAGTTCGGCTTCTTCCTCGTTAAGGTGTTCGAGTCGGAGTTGATTGTTAATCTCCGTTTGTCTGGCAAAGTTAGGATTAGTTGCAAACGAAATTTCTTCACAGTGATTTACAGAGTAATTTTGAATGGGTTCTAATTTGATAGTGTCGAAATTTACAGTTTTTGGGCAGGCGTTAGCGTTTAAGATGGATGTCAAAAATTCGCCTTTGTCGTTAACTTAGACTAAAGCATTCGGAAGTCTCACATTTTCTAGGACGGTAGTGGTTAGTATACCTTCTGTGTTACGTAAGTCACATTTGAGTTTGCAAATCCTTTCTGTTCGCGGTTCAATAGTAATCGTGTTTGGAATTGTTGGGTTAATTGTTGGAGATTGCCTGTTTGAAGATATTGTTTCGTCTGTTACTTTCATAAGCGGAATAGTTTTGAAGTTGGTTATAAGAAGTTTTTTGTTAAAGTCAATCACACAATTATAATGTTCTAAAAAGTCAGAACCTAGTAGACCATCGAATTCGATGTCTAAGTTACAGAAGTAAACTTTGTGTGGATCGTTAAGATTAAATGGGACTAAGGTCGATTCGTTAATCAGGATTTTTTGATTAGTGATACCTTGTATCACAACGTTTTCTGGGTTTCGGTGTCGAAATTGTTTACAAGTGTTTGGTTTAAAAATTGATAAACCGGCACCTGTGTCTATAACAGTTTAGACGTATTAGTGGCGTCGTTGATGTAGAAAAGGTTCTTAGAATTTACCGAAAGTGAGGGGCTTATAGGAAAGCTTGTTCCGGAAAATTCAGGTTGGGGTTGAAGTCGTCGAGTAAACTCATTGTTTCGAACTGGGTTTGAAGATTGCAGATCTGTGTATCGGGTGGTTTGTCCACTGTAAGTACCTCGTGAAAATTTTGTCGTCGGTCTTCGGGTAATTCAGAAGGGAATTCTGGGTAATTGCTTTCAAAAGTTTCAGTATAGTCATTTTGAGAGTATTCGAAATCTGTATTTTGGGGGTCTGAATAAGAACAATCGTCTTGGTAGTATGAATTTGTATAAGGGTCATCGTTTGTTAAATTGTTTAAAGGCTTGTAGAACTCATCTTGGTTGAAGTGGTGGGTTCTTTGTTGTTGGTTTCTGTAAAAATTGGGATTTGGTCGAGATTGATTAGGACTTTGATATTGTCCACTGGCAGAAGGTCGGTTTTGTTGTGCAGGATACCTATTGGGATCAGTATTGCGGGTTGTTATTGTTGAAGTTTTGGTGTGGTTGTTGGTTTGGTTGTTGTTGTCGTTGTCGTGTTAGGCATTCGTTATACAAATGTCCGGTGCGTTTGCAAAACGAACATTGTTTTACAAAAGTTTGTGGAGGTGGTCGTCTTTGTGGTTGATGTTGTTGAGGGTTCCGTATATTTGAGAATTTTTGATTTTCCAAGTGACAAAGTTAGAGTTCTCTTTTTATTCGGGAAACCGCGGTAATTATATCGGGAGGGTTACTAGCGCGAATAATTTGACCTATTTTTGGTTCAAGTCCGGTCAAAAGACTATTTAGAGCCATGGAATCTATAAGACAAATTTGCGCGTCTTTTTCTTTGGTTGTTAGGTTCTGTTTGTTAACAGCCGCGTGCATTTTTGCCTCGTAGCTTTGTAGTCTCGCTGAGAAAGTGAGTGGGGATTCAGTTGGTAGTTGTCGCATTCTTTGTAAATCCTGAATTACAGCGGACAAGTCGCGTGAGTCACCGAAATGGTTTTCTAACAGTGTTTTTATTTCATCCCAAGTCGACGCATTTCTTGAATTAACAAGCTCGGCTGCACGGCCTCTTAGCTTGTTTTTAATGTGCAAAACTAAAAGAGTTATTTGATTTGCGACAGCCATATTTTGTGCTGTCGAACAGGAGCTGATGAAAGTATTTAAGAAAATTGGATTGCTGTCGTATTCAGGGATGATAGCGAAAATTTCCGCAAGTTTGTAAGGTTCTACCGTACCTTGGCGTGTTTCAACCATATTTAGAAATATTATGAACTAGTTTATACAAACAAATATATCGAATTAAATATTAAATATTTTTGTAGGTAAATTTGTTACAGCAATTAATAAACAGGTCAATATAAATGTGATAAAATGAAGGTAAAGGTAAATGCAATAAAGTAAATGAGGTATATTTGCAGTATTAGAAACAATTAAAGTAATATCGAACACAAAAGCACAGAAGGCCTCTATGTGTTTAAGTATGTGTTTCAAGAATTGTTTTAAAATAATAGAGATGAACGTGGGTGAATATTAAATGATAGAACTGTATGTTCAAGATACATAAAACTCGTATCGAATAAATCAATAAAATAATAAAAATCAATAACGTGATGATTGTAATAGTACATACGTTAATACTCCTGGCATGAGACTGTTCTGGAGAAGCTGAGGACTGGTTAGCTGTAAGGTTGCGTGTTCCGGTTCTCGCTGCTACAGTTGTTGTCTCGGTCTGGAAGTTCTTGTCCACAAGGATTTGGAAATCGACATAACTAGTGAGTGTACACGTGTTCTAGCTGTTTTGGACAATCCTACTGACTGCCCCAATTTTATATCTTGTAAATCACTTTTGAGTTTTTAAAAAAAATTATTTATTGAAGTATAAAAATTAAAACTTTGAATATAACATTAAATTGAAAATTAAAAATTAACTAACTAAATGGTACAAGTATACTAACGATAAATGACGACCGTCGGACCGCGTCGCTCTGATTTATAACATTAAGAAAGCTGACTAATCAAAAGAACGGTCAAGTCGATGCGTTCCCACGTTTACATAATGAAGCAGGAAACTGGTCAGCGAAATATGATACTTCGTATCATACACGTGCATGATATTTACGCCTAACATATATATATATATATATATATATATATATATATATATATATATCAAACACTGTCATGAACTTTTAAAATACTTTCACGCATTTCAAAACATTTGCTTGGAAAATGAGAAAAAAATGTACGCCGAGACAATGTGATTGATTTTTTATGGTAACTCGAACAAATTTTAAGTTATCGCATGCTACTAAAAATGAATTTAAAGGTTATTTCAAGAGCTATAAGAGCATGTATAAATAAAAGCCACCCAGTCTTTCGTGTTTTAAAGGGAGAGGGCGAAAAATCTCGGCCAGCTTGTCCTCTCGCTGAAATGTGACTTCAAACTGCTTATTTATTTTTTATGCCACTATAATTAAAACAAACATTGTTAATTTAAAAAAGCTACATTTTTTCTTGTATCATATATTCCGTATATTCTTAGTTTTAGAGGTATTATGAAAAATAAGGAATTTTTGAGCGAATTTTGAGAAATACATTTCCAAATTTCGTCCTACTTTATTTAAACAATACTCAGTCTAATGATCATATAAAACTAGTAAAATAAAACCAATTACCAAAGATATATGATTAACTTTAATTCCGAGGAATACAGTACTACTTTAATCGCTCATTTTTTCCTTAACCGTGCATCGGGCGCACCTATTTTCGAATGAAGATCGGGCGCAATGTATCCCACAGATCCAATACAATATTGCCGTACAAAACTCAAGAATTAGTAAACAAATATTGTTACATTTTTTATTGTTAAATTAATTTAATAACAACAATTAATCACAGACAATTAAAACTTGATTTCGAGCATATAAAAACCCAAACATAAAATATTAATGGTTTCAAACTACAAACTATATTCATGATTATATTTTTTTTTCAATCTGAGAAATTATTTTTCTCTTCATTCCCTCTGTTTAGCAAATATCGTTGACACATGAATATTGCATGTTGAAGACAGATTCCTTTGTCACAAAACCGTTTGTTAAACGTCTCCTCTTTTCATCTACACAAGGGCTGCACGACTTTCTCTTTCGGTTGGCGTTGTTACTTTTATTTTCCTCTTCTTGACGAGGTGGTTCCAGATTGAAATGTCTAAGTTTTAGTTGTAATGAGATTGGCATTCCAGATCTTTTCAAACTCCTTCTCCTCAAATGCTCTGATGCTAAATCCGTGGCCAACTCTCTCAGAAACAAACGTCTCTGCTTGACTGTGTGTCCATTTCTGATGTCAATTATTTGAGAGTTTATTCCTGCTACATTTAACATAGAAAAGAAAACGACCATAGGCCACCTTCTGGTATTACGTACATTATAGTTAGCACACATCTTATCTACAATATCTACCCCCGATTTCGTTTCGTTGTAGAATGTGATAATCTCGGGCTTACGTTTATTTCCAGTTCTGATATCAAGGGTATAAGGGTAATCTTCTTATTTTTTTAGGTACATAAGACACTAATGTTGCATCTTTTGAAAAGGCAAACAAACTACTCATTTCTGGTCTATTTTTGGTACCTACAAATTCAATCGGCAGTTTCCTCTTATTTTTCTTTATGGTACCTACAAAGGACAATTTTTTTTCTTTTAAATATGACACAAGTTCAACGTCTGTAAACCAATTATCGGCTGTTATGTTGCGCCGAGTGTTACGAATCCGCTGGCTTGTTGCTAAGACTGTATTCTGCTTCCGGCTGTTTAACTGCCTATATTTCCATATTAGAAGCATAAAAATGTCGAGCATCTACTAAAGCATAAATTTTAATTCCATACTTTGCTGGTTTAGACGGAATATATTGCGTGAAACGGCAGTTACCATGAAAGGCCTCTAGTTTCTCATCAATAGTTACGTTTGGCTAAGAGAATAATTGTTTTTGCAATTTTCTACAAAAAGTGTAAATACTTCACGAATGGGTGCAAGATTATCATTATTTTTTCTTATTGGTCGAGTAGTTTAGTCGTCAAATCTTACGCACCTCATAAGAAAGTTAAATCTTTTGATTGACTAGTCGAAAAAACTCTATACGGTGTCCATCTGTTGCCCAGATCTCTTCTAAAGACAATCTGTTGCTATGCAATACGCCCGCAAGATACAATAGAGCGATAAAAGCTTTCATTTTAACTTTATCGGTAACTTTTACATCTCACTGACGTGCAAATTTGTGAGATACTGACTGAATCTTTTGGTTAGTCCAAGTAACAATTATATCAAGTAAATTGTCAGTAAAAAAATACCAAGCTTCCAGAGGTGATTTACCTTCAATAGCCGCACCTTTTACCCCTGCAAGTTGGGTAATTACATTATGAGCACGAACTTTTGAAGGTTTCATCTGCCTTGCCCATTTAGTGGTTTTGTTTTTACCAAGAAAAAAGTTCTGTGGTTCATCTTTTTCGCTTTCAGACTGATTCTTCAGATTCTGAGTGTCCTTCCCTTATTTCAATTTGGGCTTCATTTTCGATTTCAGACTCAGATTCAGAGAACTCAAATCGGTGACATCCGGCTTCATCCTCATCCAGCATTTTAAGAAGTAGTTCTTGATCTTCAGGTTCCTCAGGATTATAAAATCGACGATTTGAAGCCATAATTTCAATTAACCTGCAACAATGTTAAATTAACAGGCGCATGTATCTGACAGATCACATTGCCTCATTCGGCGAAAAATCTGTTTGAGCTTACGAAAATATTTGTACTTACCAATAATCAACATAAGAATGTTGAAACTGATGTCGACTACTTATCTCAAAGTCACATTATATACTGATCTAATACACGCATCAAAGTAGAAGAATACCTGGAAGGACAGCCCAGTGGCGTTTCCCGATTAGTAAATAAATCCAAATTAGTAAGTACTGTTTCTGTCAGATCGAGTGCGCCCGATGCACGGTTAAACATATGAACAACCTATCTAGTCTTAACGCCACATGCCACATCTTTCAATTTCGTTCTAAATGACTTTAACTCTGGTCATTTTAAAGAACTTTTCAGCATTATATTTATCCGTTATATGACGTCAAATACATCGATTCGAGTACTCGCCTTAAAAAAAGTTATGTTCCTCCAACGATATTTATTTCTATTCCACTTAGATTTAGTATTCCTCTTTTTTTGTTTTAATAAAGCTATTTGTGTATATAATACATATTTTTTCACAAATCGCTTAGTTTTTGAGTTAGTCACGAAAAGGCGATTGAAAACACGGCTTTTTCCATAAAGATACTAATTTTTCAATCGTGAATAACTCAAAAACTCTTGGTTTATCGGGAAAACATCATATTAAATTTTTTGGTAACCATCTCCACGGTGGAAGCGTCAATCGCTATGTTTGATGACACATTTTCTACCTGTGTAGAACACTGGGAGGTTAAAAGTGTCAATTACTGGACTATCTACATAATTCAAGCACCGAAAGTTGATTTAGGTATCAGACAAATCTCTGAATTAATATAAATCATACCTAATGAAGTAATTTTTGTCAGTGGTTATTTAGATAACGTATTAGGAAGGCCACATTATTCACATTGTCCAGATACTTATTTGTGTTTCACAACTGTTTTTATTTTATTTAATGTTATTATTATTGTAAATAACGAAATAATTTTTTTCAGGGTTAAGTTGTTGGGAATCTGCACAGTAATATTCGGCATTGCAATAATTTTAAGTGGATCAGTCACCGAATATTGGCAACTAGTCGTTCTTCGAATGATTATGGCAGCTGGTGAATCAGGGTGTAACCCATTAGCTACAGGAATTCTTTCTGACATATTTCCCGAAAAGAAACGAGCCTTAGTCATGTCCGTTTTCAACTGGGGAATTTATGGAGGATACGGTAAGGTTAAAGAAATATTCCACAATCAACTTCTCGTTGTTAATAAATTAACAATAGAAAAAGACAGCTACTTGTGAAATTTGACCAGAAAAAAGAGTTTTATTTACCGATTAACTAGGCATGGGGTGCAGAGGCCCATATCTTTTTATTTATTACAATTATCTGGTTTTATTTATTTTTTTCTACTGTGCATTATAATAATTCTATAATGATCTTACTGTTAATTCACCCAGTCTGAAATATTTATTCATATGCATTCTGCCCTTGCCTTCATTTAAATTTAATGAAATAACCTAATGAAACACTTCGCCTTAACTATTAAACTTGTACATTATTATTAAATTATTGGCATTAACTTATTTTTTTATTTATTTTCCAATATTTTTTACTGTGTTTTTTTGGCTATGTTGTAAATATTCTTTGTGCAATTTTCCTTCGCCATTTACATAATTATTTTTACAAGCAACAAAACAATGATTCGTTTGTACAAACACAATGTTGTACCCTGACCTCTGTTTTCTATATGCATTCAATTTCAATAACACATAGCCTTTTTAATATTTAACATACAGATTTTGCTGTCAAATTAGTAAAACTTCCTTTGCTTCGGGGATGTAAAAATATGTTTACGTGTGTCAACATTTCTATTACAATGTACAGTGTGTAACATACTGCAATGTAGATATTTTGGCATGTGATAGTACTGGTTAGTATGAACAAAAACTCTTAAAATTCATTTGTATCTTGTATAGTTAAGGACATATGCTATTATTAAGTTTTTGGAAATTTATGTACATCTGGCAACCTTACCGTTCGTGAATAAGATTGTGCGGAACCTAGTGTATACAACTGAAATGCATTTGAGTTTTAAATTTCTATAATGGTTTTGATAAATATATATGTAGTTTTTGTGATTATTGTTATTCATTTATGAGACAATATTAGTGCTACTTTTTAGCAGATTCTTAACATTTTTTTTCTAAACAAGAGATTCAATGAAAACACAATGTTAATTTAGTCTGAAGTCTTCCATCGTCTTGAAGTGGTTGATCTCACAACGTTTCAATAGCTGTGTATCTACTATCGTCATCAGGGGAATGATAGGAAATTCAGATTATCAGTCTTATTAAGTCCAATCACCCTCGGTGATGCGTAGTAGCTGAGGCTGAAGAAGAGCTCGCCAATATTTTTAATTTGGACGCTGGGCTCGCTAATTATATTTTCGTTCGAGATTATGTATGCTGTCTCTATGAATTTTCTTTTGTATCAGTGCTCTTCCTTGTGAATTCCTCTTGCTTGGTCACAGTTGATATTATGGTGTTCGGTTCATGGGTGATTAGCTAGTTCCGACTTCGTTACCTCCGTCCTTTTAGTAGCTGTGCGGTGTTCCTTAACCCTGGTGTCCAGCAGTCGCTTTGTCTCTCCAATGTAAAGATTGCCACATTCACAAGGTATCCTGTATATACAGTTATTTGGTATAGCTGGTGCGTCGGGCCCCGTTCTTGTTATCATGCTCCTCAAGGTTTTGTTGCTTTTGAAGATCATTCTGATTCCATAGCTATGTGCAATTCTTCTAAGTTTCTCCGACAAGCCTTTAGTATACGGTAATAATAAAGTTGCTACCGTAGTGTCCTCTTCCTGCCTAGGTGGTTTGTCCAGCTATTCAAACACCTTGGTAATGATCGTTTACGGATATCCATTCGCCAATAGGTCTTCTCTAAGTTTCACTTGTTCTTCTCTGAGGGCTTCTGGTGTGCTGCAGATATTTTTGACTCTATGGATTGGTGTTTTGATGATACCAGTTTTCGTTGCTGATGGGTGGTTGGAATTGTAGTAAAGATATAATCCTGTATGCGTAGCCTTCCTTTAGACTGTTATTTCGATTCCGGCCTAATCCTTTGACACTTTACCATCCCTTGATGTAAACCAAAAAACACTTTATTTTAAACACTCAACGCCGTTTCAACAAGTTTAAGTTGTCATCATTAACAAGTAAACCAAATTTAAAAAATTTTTTCTCGTAAACCATAAATTTTTTGACATATATTATATAAGACATTTGTATTTATACTCATCGTAAACCAAATTTGAACATTTTTTTCTCGTAAACCATAAACTTTTTGACATATGTTATATAATACCTTTGTATTTATACTCATCAGTTCTATCATCTTCAAAAATGTCTGAACTGCATTATATAACACCCTGAATAAAAGTACTTGACTCAAAATATTATACGAATTACATGAAATAGAATAATGTACTTTATGTTCCAGGTATTGCCTTTCCCGTTGGTAGGTACGGCCCACCTATGAACGCTTTTGGTCTTGGATGGAGAACAACTTACTACGGTTCTGGTGTGGCAGCCCTTATATTTGCCTTCCTTACTTGGTTCACCCTTAAAGAACCTGAACGTGTGGCAGTAGGTGAGACTGCTCAGGCTGAAGCAAATGGTGCGGATGCAAAAAAAATTACTATTTGGCATGTGATCGCCGATCCCCGCATAATACTTTTATGTTTAGCAGCTGGTATAAGACATTGCGGAGGAATGTGCTTCGCCTACAATTGTGATTTATACTATCAGACTTATTTCCCTGATTATGATTTGGGTTAGTTTATAAACTTTTAAGTCAATATTCTTAGGGCTACAAAATAAAAATTTCTTCTTCCGCCTAAAATAATTAAAATATACTGTTTTAGGCTGGTGGTTATTTGCAATGACAATTATAATCGGATCGATTGGAGTTGTCGTTGGTGGAATAGTCTCAGACAAAATCGTAGCAAAAATGGGAATTCGTTCCAGATGCGTTATTTTAGCACTTAGTCAAATAATAGCGACACCATTTGCTTTCGGTAGCGTTTATTGTAACCCAACTGGAGCCATGATAACACTTGGGATTTCATATTTCTTTGGTAAGTAGGTACGCAATTATCGTTGATAGTTAAATATGTTTTCTTTCAAATCATTTATAAACCGGAATATTTAGAATTATTGGTAGTACTTTACGATCAACAATTTGAATTAGAAACTTATAAATTATTTAAATAAAAAATTCCGAATAGAAACCTCCTCCTCTTTTTCTATGCTTTTTGGCAAGTCTCCTATTCCTTTATTGAGTTCTTCTACCTGCTTGATATTCATACTACCCTGTCATCTGTTATTCTGCTTATAAGTGGTTCCATTTTCTTTTCCTTCTTTTTACTTAAATTCTGTTTTAGCATTCTATGTATAACCGATTTATTGATATTATTTCAGTGAAGGAATATTCTATAAGTATGAAGCTAGTAGATAATGTAACTCGTTCCTCCTCTCGAAATGGTTCATCTCACAACGTTTCAGTACGATGAAAGTCCAAGGAAACTTCGAGGATAGTTCTATAAAATAACGAAATAATATTTGAATTTCGTTCTTTTGATTTTTATAATTAACCGTTTTTATATTAATAATTGGCTTAGCATTTCCATATGTGAATAACAAGAGCAATTTATAATCACTTCCAAACAAAAAGGAATGCTCTTGTGGCAACTTTGATAATAATGAAAAATTATCACCTACCTTCAATACAATTACCTACTTTGATTTGCTCACACTTGCGAACGACAGTTTCTCATCTGAACTATTTTGAAAGTATAGGTAATAATATAAATACAAAAGTATATTTATTTAAGAGCGCCAGGAAGTTTTAAGCATCTGAAAATGGAGACATACCTACCTTTTAACTGACAAATCTGATATGAGTAGCAGTTCCAGAACTTCCACCTGCTATAGATTGTACTCCGTAATATGAAATTAACAGCAGGAATGTATGTCTTTTTGTCACTTATCCGAACTTTATACTTCTTGTGTAACCCTTATTTATCCTACAATCGGTAGGACGGGAGAGTAACACGCCATATGAGAAAAAATGGGAGTTTAATGAAAATAATTATAGAGGGTGTTTTTAAAATATGATTCCACAATTCTGCTATGTATGGAAATCATTAAAATAAGCCAAAAAGCATTAATATGTGCCATATAACGCACCCGTAGGAAGTTATATGCCCTTAAAAGGGTTTCAACAAAACTGTTTTTTTTTTCGCTTATTGACAAAACTGTCGAAAATAAATGTATGGGTCTTACTTAACTCCTTACGTTAAATAACATGTGCTACTCCGTTTTTCGACACGCAAATCATAAGCGTCTTATTAGGGTTCATTATATTAGATATTAGTTATTTAAGTAAGCTGTGTGGGTTTTTAAAAGCCCATTCATGAGCGTTATGAAAATGGACATTACCATCTTTACCTCATGCTTAAATCTGCATCGATTTTCCCAAAAACCATTGGCAGAACTGCCGACGTGGTAAGTAGTCATTCGAATTTAAAGCTGGACCCGCTTAATATGAAAAGGATGAAGAAGTTGTTCGCAAAGAATGCGCCAAACTATGGAAAAACTTATGTTATGCATACTTACGACACTTCTTACACTAACTCTTAGATTGTCCTGCACAACTCTCAATATATTTTCTTCGGTCACCGGTGTTTTTACCTGTCCCTCTCTCTCTCTGCCACGATCATTTACTCTTGGTTGGAACGAACCATTTTTTTAAACGTCGATGGAAATACCTGTCGAGAAGGAAGTCTTCTATTCGGATATGCTTCTGATGCACTTCCAGCCGCACGGCCAAATATAAAATGCATATCCGTCATTTCCGGGTTTGAATATGACTCCATTTTGTGAGTTGCAATAATATTGCAACTTAAATTATCGAATCACCACGTTTACTAATTAAACACCGCAATACTGAATTGAGAGTTTATCAATAACTTTAATTGTTAAGCGTTGTGGCAACGTCAGTCTTTTATTTGCAGTGGTAAGCAGATTTTTGTAACTTTGGGCGATAACTTAAAGAGCAGAGTAATTTTCAAAGTCAATTTGCTCGAAAACAATTTGAAATATCGATTTGGACAAATATAATATTTTTTACGCAAAATTATTAAGATTTTATAAATCTGTAAAGAAAATTGTAAAAAAATTGAAATAAAAAAAGGGACCGAAAACCCCCTTCACCAACCTAAATAGAACGCTTATGATTTGCAAGTCGAAAAACGAAGTAGCACATGCTATTTAATGTAAAAAGTTATGTATGATCCGTATTTTGGACCCTTTTGTCAATAACAGAAGAAAAAAAAACAGTTTTGTTTCAGCGCTTTTAAGGGAATTTAACTTCCTAAGGATGCGTTTTAGGGCACATGTTATGGGGACTTTTTATAAACAGCAGGAGTTTGGAACCCTATGTTAGAAACACCCTGTATATTATGTACAAAAATAACAAAATGTTAAGTTAAATACTAATCCAAAGATATTAAATTTCCCTAACATATCAATTATATCAATGGGCAATTATGATTGAAGCAATTTAAATGACTCTACAAATGTAGTTCAACCATTCAAGAAAATGTCTTTATCAGGTTAACGGTATAACTTTACTACAAATTAATTCTACTTTATACAACTGCTGTTCCTTAATCCTTATACCATAAGTGCTTTTAAAAAATTATTGTAAATGAAGCCCAGTCGGCCCTTTTTTTAAGAACGACCACGTAAATAATCAAAACTCTTCATAAACTTTATTTAATGTGCAATAAAAATCGACGCGAGACGATCATATTTTTGAAAAAGTTAAAAAGTTACAGCAAAAATAGGATCTATTTTTTTTAACTAAAATGATAAATTAAAATGGACCAGGTTAGTTTGCTTTATTTTTCTAATTTTCAGCCACCTTCAATTATTGCATGTCACACTCTAAATAAGTATAAATATTTTCTATAAAATCAACCCAGTAGAATAAGTTTAATGAATCATTACAAGTTTGTGGTTTTAATCTTATAGCATACAATGTCGGCGTTTAGCATATAATAATGGAAGTTAAGATGACAGGTTTCATGAGGGAATACAAAATGCTTATTGTGTTATGGTTATATGTCTTATTTACAATCAGAACTCGTTACTTTCTTCAAATCTAAACTAATAGGGTCCTAATAATATATGAGAGAAGCCAAATACCACTATTTACATATTTACCAGTTGTTTGAAAATAATACTTCATAATTATAAACAAAATATTCGTCAAATAGTGTCTAATATTCTTACTAAGTAAATTTATTTTTCAGCCGAGATGTGGTTCGGTATTTTATTTGCTATGGTAGTGGAAATTGTACCGTTACATGTGAGATCTACTACTGTTGGAGTATTTCTGTTTGTAATGAACAATATTGGAGGTAACTTACCAATAGCTGTTGAACCAGTCTCAAAAAGTATTGGATACAGGGAGAGTTTATATGTTTTCTACGTCGCTACATATGCATTCAGTAAGTATTGTTACCAAAACCAAAAACAAATAAACAACTGAATATGCGGTTATGAAAACCACACAAATTCGATATGATCTTTTAAGTTTTTCAAAATTTTAAATCTTTATAGGTTCCCTTCTTTTCCTCTTAACTACATTTTTAATGGAAGGACCCAAAAAAAGTACCGGACCTCCCAAAAAATCTGGGCATGACAACTCAGTATTTACTGCAGATGACACCAATCTTCCCACCATTACTGCGTTAGTAATGAATCAAAAGCGAACAGAGCATGAAAGTAGTAGGCTGTGATAATTTTATTAAATATAAAGGACTGGGTAACTGGAGAAGACGAAGACACAGATCTAACAGAAAAAGGAGATTGGTGACCTTTAGAGGAAAGCTGGATTTCTTTCTATAACATGCAATTAAAAGAAGCTGACGACTGATGATTAGGTTAACATGTGATTATCTATATATTTCATAATGATAATTATTTATTTCATGATTTTCTCAATAGTAGATACTTTTGTTTATAGTTATGTTCGTTTGTAAAAATCGTTGTTGAAATAAACTATATTGTATACCTATATATTCTTAATTAAATTCAACGCTTAGAATAGGCAACTATGCTCTCTCATATGTAACCTGTTTGTTATAAAAATAGTACGTGCGAATGTTTCGCTCAGTATTAGAGTTTTTGCTACGTGAATGAACTTAGAAAAATAGAAAGGAAAATCCAAGATTTATGAGTAAGGCTGAGAAGAGAATGTGGTTCATTCCATTGACTATTTAGGTATATATATATATATATATATATATATATATATATATATATATATATATGTAATGAAATAAGCCCGCAGCAATATGAGTAAGGAGTAAATTAACTAATTTTAAGAAATTTCATAAGTTAAAGATAAACACAGGAAGAGCAAATCAAATGTATCGATAAATAGTGCTACATAATAACAAAACTAATCAAGTCAATAAACTTGTCAAAAAACGATACTTATTGGGTAATCATTAACTAAGTAAGCTTCCATGAAGAAAAACTTGTTATCGTACAATACTTTAGCTAGCAAAATAGTAAAATATCAGGAAAAATTAACCAAATTGCATGTATTTGGTTAATTTTTCAACAAAGTATAGAAATATAAAAATAGGGTAAAATATAAAATTAGGTTAAGGGTTATTATAATTTAGTCCATTAGAAATCATAAATTATAAATTGATAAAAGATCCTTCCATATCAAGTTTTGTAAGGTATTACTGCCATAACCAAAATGTATAAATTTTATAATTTCTTCTTGCTAATGTTGCAGACTGTCTAAAAATGAAAAAAAATGTTAGTAAAGGATAAAAAGTATCATGCATTAGTGGCAAAGACAGTTAAACAAGTAATTTAAATCAAAATACGAAGTAAGAGATAACTACAGAAAAAAAATCATTTATGTTGTTAAATATAAGTTGTAATAAATATATAAAAAGTAATGTAAATAGTTAAGTTGAGAGAGTAAACAAACTAAAGACACAAAGATAAGAAGTGTCAGTGGTGAGAAAAAAAAACAATTACAGACAGTGGAAGGTGAACTTATAGTAAGCAAACAATGCCAGAAAATAGGCATCCTTAAATAAGTGATAGAAACATTGTGCAAGTAAAAACTACATGTGCTTAGAAAATAAGAGACTATAAAGAGTAGAAATTAAGGTTTAGATAAGAGTTGTAAGCTATATTCAGTAAATAAGGAGAAAAATAGAAAGGCATCCCTAAAAGCACAGAAATATTTCATAAATATTTTTAAAACAATTTATTTTTTATTATATTTTATTTTATTATTTATTTATTTTAGCAATGATATCGAAAATATCATCAAAATATTTTCAAACTGTCAAAATGTCGTAGGGTAAAAATAATTCTGAAAAACAGTTAAAAGAAACATTTTGAAACATATGAATGAAAGATTTTTTAAATATTTCTAGACTATTTGTCCATATTGAGATATATTTTTTAATATATCTTTGAATTATTATAAGAATGTTTTTGAAACTATTTATTCTCATGGTGAAAATTTTAACAATCATTTCTACAATATTATCAAAATATTTTTAAAATGGCAAAATGTCGTAGGGTACAAATATTTCTGAAAAACATTTTGTAGAAACATTTTAAAACATATTAATGAAAAATTTATTATATATTTCTAAAATATTTGTCAATATTGATAAATATTTTTAGTATATCTTTCTAACATTTTAAAATATTTTATAAATCTTTGAAAAACCATGTAGATTTTTTTAACAATCATTTCTCCAATATCACAATATTTTTTAAATGGCAAAATATCTCAGGGTAAAAGTGTTCCTGAAAAATATTTAATAGAAATATTTATTGAAAGATTCCGTAAATATTTTTAAAAGAGATTCTGGTATATTCACCTAAAACATGTGAATAATATTGTTAAAAAATTTGGTTGTATTTGATAACATTGTCCAAAAACAATTTTAAATACCTTTATAAAATATTTTTATGTTTAATCTTACCTGTTTGCTCCATTTGGAAAGTCATTCAAGTTGTCCTTTGTAAGAAGAATTCGACATTTTTCTGATGAATTTCAATGGGGGCTTCATCAATACGTATCAACACTTTTGTCAAAGCATTATTATAATTGAAATACTTGAACTGCTGCAATATACATCTTCATGGAGAATTCAATTTAAATCATGATTGGTATTATTACCATTCAAAAATTTAAACTGTTTGTAATGTTACCTAGCATTCTGCTGTGGTATGGAAGATATGAATGCATGATTGTAATGGTTTTAGCGTGGCTTGTATCAATTTTTCATATTTTTTTCTCAATTTTTCTGATAACTATAACAAATAATTCGAAATAAAACCATAGGTACTATTAATGGAAAAGTAAAAATAAAGCAGATATTTCATAAATTTGAAATTTTAATATAAATTATTTTATGTTTTGAAAGATTTATTACAAAGTGTAAACCATTTTATAATAACAAAATATTTTAATATATCTTCATAACTATTTTTTTACTGAAGTTTTTCAAAAATATTCAGATCTCTCATTCAGTTTCTCACTTTTTAGTGTTTCTTTTTTCAAACAGGTATTTCAATTTGGGTTTAATTAAAATGTTGAAGAGCAATTTTGCTCCTGTAACATGAAAGAAGTAATATCTACAAACTTATCAATCACTCTTCCTGCGTACAAACATCTGTAATGTGTATACTTGTCTGGTGTTCAATATTTGCCAAGAAACACACTGAAAGAACAGCTTTATATATACAGCTTTATATATACATTAATAACATCAAAAGAGATTGACATTGATTCTGTATTTGGAGTAGAGGCATTAGTATAAAAGATAAGGGTACGCACCATACATACAATAAATATAAATGTAAACAAGAAGACTAATTAATCAAATTGTAGATATGTGTTCTTACATATTCCAGGATACAACAGCAATAATAGCTGCTATTGGCACTTTCTCCAAATTATACTTTCTACATCTACACCTCAGGCATTAGAGTAACTCAGTACCTCAATCCTGTTTCAGCAATAACTTTGAGTTAGGAAATAATAATGAAAAACTTGTATTTCATTAATTAAAATTATTTTATATAAAAAATACTTAATAAGATGCAACAATTTTATCTTAAATGATAATTTCCTAAAGATGCAGTTGTTTCATCCTAAAGATTTATATGAAGTAAAAATGAAAATGATCAAGTGGATATTTACGAATCCTTCCCGTTAAACTGGAAATATTCTTATTAATATTATATAAAATGTAATGCATATAGGTATGTTATGTATCAAAATATGTAATTAATACTTACTGGAATGTCTTCGATGACACATTACATATAATATCCAAAAAAATGTATGAATTAGATGTTGCGGTTTTAGTTCAATGCTGGTTCAATGCAAGTATGTAATTGACGAAGGACCTTTAGCGGAACAATCAATAAAACACGTGCCGTCGCATAAATTAATTCACCAAATAAAGTTAATCACTAACCTTTTACGTCGAAGCTCTACAGGTGGTGTTTTCTTGGTTCTTCTTTCTTCAGAGGCTAGCCCCGCAGCGGCAGGAACTGTTTTTTAGAGCTTCGTCTGGAAAACACGTAACACAAAAAAATAGCGACGTAATGTTCATTGATTGAGCAAACAACAAAATGCGGGTTTAACAACAAATGATGCGCTTTTGTAAACACAAAAGAAACCAAATGAAAGCGGTTTAGCGGTTGTTACGACCGGAACTAATAACTCGCGGAATCGTAACACAATAACAACAAAAAGCGGCCATCTTAAGACGGTATAAAAAGCGTCCAAATAGCTTGGAATACAATACACGACTCACGAATACTGTCTATATTTTACACGCAAAAAACACTTAAAAATAGCATTAGCGCAACGGAAGGTTTTGGAAAAGGTGCAGAAGTTTAAAAGTCAATGAAGTAATTCAATCAAATTTGAACAATACACTAAACAAATTGCGGGAACGCACCATTCCGCCAGTCTTGAATTACTAATTTCAAAACTAAAGCTCCACTGGCAGTGGACAGAGCTTTACAAGAGGTCGCTTCAAAGTACCACTTGCAGTTCTAACTGTAGCAACGCGTACAACACCATCACCTCCAGGATGTACATCAATAATGCGCCCTAATGGCCAATTCAAAGGAGGGGAAGTGTCTTGCTTCAAAATAACAAGAGTACCTGGCTTAACAACCTCCGAGGGATCAGTTCATTTGCTCTGTTGATGAATAATATGTAAATATTCTTGCCACCAACGTTTCCAGAATGCCTGATACAAACGACTCAGTAACTGCCATCTGTTGAGACGATTAGAAGGGACAGATAAGAAACCAGATTCAGGAGGTGCTGTTAAAGGTTCCATTGTAAGAAACATTCCAAGACTCAAGGCGGTAAGATCCGATGGATCGTTGCTACAAGGGGTTATAGGTCGCGAGTTTAAAACTGCTTCGACCTGCGCAAATACAGTAGAAAGTTCTTGCTAGGTTAGGATTTGATCTCCCATAGTCCTCCAAAGTGAGGAGCCGGAGGGGGATTGAAATGCCAAGAAATGGTTTCTCGTGCAGCAGTAGCTCTAAAAGCTTTCAAGATCTGCTTGTGAGCACACACAAAATTAGTACCACAATCACTATAGATATGGCTACATCGACCACGACGTGCAATGAATCGTCGCAAAACTGCCAAGAACGCATCAGCAGACAAATCTGATACGAGTTCTAGATGAACAGCTTTTGTTGCAAAGCACTTAAACAGGCACAGATAAGCCTTTAAAGTTTTCGACCCTCTAGTTTTAGCCATGGTTATAGTGAAGAGACCAGCAAAATCTACTCCAACATGAGAAAAGGGTTTCAATTGTGAAACGCGGGAAATGGGCAAATTTCCCATGAAGGGTTGGTAAGCAGAAGGATTAAGCTTCCAACAAGAAACACATTTAGAAATGACACTACAAATTACTTTCTTTGCGGATAGAATCCAAAATCGTTGCTGCAAAAGAAATTGAACAGTTTGGATTCCTGCGTGAAGATTGGTGACATGACAATCTTCGACAATTAGATTAGTCAAACGACTTTTACTTGGTAGCAGTGCGGGAAATTTAGTATCAAACGGCAATGGAGCATTAGCCAATCTACTACCAACTCTAAGAGGTCCCTGTTCATCAAGAAACGGCGAAAGTTTACGAAGCGATTTGGGCAAAAGTTTTCGTTCTCGAAGAAGGGAAATCTCTTTAAAAAATATTGATCTTGAACATATCGAACAATGCGAAGCTGAGCCTGATATAACTCAGCAGCCAAAAATGATCCAGAGCCCCTACGGTCTGGATTGCGAGCGTTATCAACAAAGCGACAAATATGAGCTATAATGCGGGTAATGCGATTAATAGAAGAATGTTCTTCTAACAAAGTACCAAATAAATTTGGTGAAGCGGTGACTTGAAGCGCCACTTCAGTCATAACTAGCGGTGACATGCTTGAGTCTGAGCAAGCATGTGGCAAACAAGCGGTAATCAACAATTGTGGGCCTTTCTACCAAAGTGTATTGCCTAATAACTCTGATGGCATAGTGCCGCGGGAACCCAAGTCAGCGGGATTATCACAAGATTGAATGTAAAACCAATGCGAAGAAGGAAATTTTTCCTGAATGTAAGCAACTCGATTACTGACAAATGTCTTCCAACGGTGCGGGGAAGAACTAAGCCATAAAAGGACTACTGTGGAATCTGATCAGCAACCAATCACCTTGAACAACAAACGACTATTGAATTTCTCATAAACATAATGAGCCAACTTAGCGGTAAGAACTGAAGCACACAGTTCCAATCAGTTTTCAAAGGGGCAACTTTTGATTTAGACAACACAAAAAAACTTTGACGAAATCCAGATGCGGCTTCCAACACAAAATAAACAACAGCGGCATAACCTTTCTCAGAAGCATCACCAAATGCGTGAAGTACACAACTAGAAAAGTTTTCTATAGCAAGCAGGCGAGGCAAAACTAAATTCTGTAAGGTCAACAAACTAGCGATAATGTCTTGCTGCAATTTGGGACCGATAAACAAACAATCATTCAAAGATAACCGATGAGGTATCATAGCGGATGCATTAAACACTACACGAAGTTTGGTTGTGCTACTATCAGGTATCAAAACACAATGATGCGGTATGTAGTAACAATCAGAAGAAGTAGATGGATCGGGAACCAACTCCATATGATCCAGCTCCAAATACTCTTTGAGGAGATCACAATATTGTTCAGAGATCTGATTGCTATAGAAGACGTCTTTCTAAAGAGTAGAAACGTTGTGCGAGATAATATATTCCATCAAAAGCAGGAAGTGTATTTTGAAAATGAACCTGCATCCCTCGGAAAATATTTTTTCGCAGATAAGATCATCAGGGGACTGAACCAGTGCGCTAGGAACATCTTCAATTGTCCAGAACCTTTGGAGTGTATCATCTAATGATACTACATCTTCAATTTGACAAAAAATCGAAGTTGGGTTTATGACTGACTGAGAGTGAGAGTTAACAGAACTCGAAGACACTCTACCAATTAGGATGTAACCAAACACAGTGTTAATAGCATCAGGAACACCTTCCTTTCCCAGAATGCGTCCATCCAACAAAATTTGAGAGAATATATCGTCACCTAACAAAAGGTCAATAGCGCCTGGGCTATTGAAACCAGGATCAGCAAGTTTCAAATTGGTTAGATATGCCATATTAGCCATGTTAATGGGCGCAACAGGCATATCATTGCAAATGCGGGGTAAAACAATAGTATCAACAACAAAATTGCACTCACGCTTTACTATAGAGCGAAGAGAAAGGGTAAGAGAGCCCTCAGCAGAGGGACTCTGCATAGAACCTAGCCCGTTGAGTTGAATTGACGCGGGCATAGGTCGAAAGACAAGGCGTTTCACAGCCTTGCCCGCAATGAATGATGTCATGCTACCAGAATCTAGCAGCGGTAGATAACAACACATTTGAATTGTATGACAAAAGTGAACTATGACAAGAAGTCTATGGTAGAGAAGTTTCGGGACTTTCAACAGTATTAATGATTCTGGATCCACAAGATGTGGAAGGCAGGTTTGCGGGGAGAGCACTAGATTTAGACCGAATGCCTGAATCACCACGATTTACAAAATGAAGCAATGTGTGATGGCGTTGTTTGCAGTTGCGGCAAGTGGATAAAGATTTACAGCGATTCGACTGATGAGAATGGCCTAAGCAATTAAAACAAAGTCTAAAATCTTTAACAAACTTAAACCGCGCGGGTACTAATTTGTTCAAGAAGTCGCATGATCGAATTTACAAACTAAACAATTTCTATTCTTAGTGACAAACAACGATGTAGTGAAACGGGAAGAATGTTGCTTTGAATTTAATGGTAACTTTTTGTCAACACTTCGCTTTGCCTTGCGGGATAATTCAACATGTTCAAAGGCATCACAATGCTTCGACTAAAAATCAATAACTTCCGAGCGGATCGGAAAGTCATCTTGAGCGGTCACAGTACCATGGTAAAATTCAAACTTAGCGGCTAAATTCTTTGGGAGACGTTTCAACATCATCTGAACGATACAAAAATCCCACTGATTTACTGGTAAACCCAAATTCTTCAGTGCTTCCAACTTATCACTGAAGTCATCCAATAACTTCCGAACCTCTGAAGGGCTATCTGAAGTTAGTTGGGGGAATTGTTCTAAAGCTGACCAATGAGACTCCGCGATTAAACGAGTTCGCTTGAATTTTTTCTCACTCACGTACTTGTTTGGTGTTAGTTTAAAATTCTTAATAACCTCAAAAGCAGGCCCTTTTAAAGCTAACTGCAAATACTTGAACTTCTGCATAGTACTCAGTTTTTCATTATTGTGAATTAATGAATCAAACAAATTAATAAAAGTACCAAATTCCAATATGTCTCCACTAAATGAAGGCAAATCAATTCGCGGCAAAGCAACACTTTCCTGTTCCCGAGTTATATTTTGTGGCGTAGAATTCTAAACAGATTTCAGTTTAGCAAAAATAGACCTAATTGAATAAAACAATTTTTCAAATTTATTGCGAATGTCATCCTCAAAGTCAAAATCATCGTTTGCACCCGAAATTAAACCTACAACCGAATTGTGATGTTTAAAAAATTCTGAATGAATTGAATCAACCATATCAAAAATGCAAAAAAATAATTCAACGTCGTCACCTCTTAAGGCTTTCTCGGCAGCAAAATAAATATCTTCTAATCTTTTAAACTCCGATTGTCGATGATTTTTAAATTTACGTAAATTTTCAGCGGTTTTTGACATATTAACAATAAATTGAAATCACTGTAACGCCAGTGAACAAATCTAACACGATAGAACGAAAATGCTATTCCAAAATGTACAATTTTTTACTGTTGAAGTCGAAAATATCTGACCAAATGTCAAATAAATTCAAAACAATTTAGCAAAATAAGTTTTTTAAGACGGCAAAAAGTATGCGAAATTTATCTCCAACGGAATGAGTGAATATTCCGAACTTGCTTTCTCTTTTAACAAATGAAGAAACGAAAATTCAATGCGGTTTTCAACAATAATTGCAACGAAAAATCAAAGGTTTGATCGATAAACTTTGCACGAAATTAACTCAAATTGCATCCGGCCCGCAGTTGAACCAAATTATGGAATGTCTTCGATGACATATTACATATAATATCCAAAAAAATGTGTGAATTAGATGTTGCGGTTTTAGTTCAAAGCTGGTTCAATGCAAATATGTAATTGACGAAGGACCTTTAGCGGAACAATCAATAAAACACGTGCCGTCGCATAAATTAATTCACCAAATAAAGTTAATCACTAACCTTTTACGTCGAAGCTCTGCAGGTGGTGTTTTCTTGGTTCTTCTTTCTTCAGAGGCTAGTCCCGCAGCGGCATGAACTGTTTTTAGAGCTTCGTCTGGACACGTTACACAAAAAAATAGCGACGTAATGTTCATTGATTGAGCAAACAAAAAATGCGGGTTTAACAACAAATGATGCGCTTTTGTAAACACAAAAGAAACCAAATGAAAGCGGTTTAGCGGTTGTTACGACCGGAACTAATAACTCGCGGAATCGTAACACAATAACAACAAAAAGCAGCCGTCTTAAGACGGTATCAAAAGCGTCCAAATAGCTTGAAAGTCAAAACAGGAAACCCGAATACTGTCTATATTTTACACCCAAAAAACACTTAAAATTAGCATTAGCGCGACGGAAGGTTTTAGAAAAGGTGCAGAAGTTTAAAAATCAATGACGTAATTCAATCAAATTTGTACTATACACTAAGCAAATTGAGGGAACGCACCACTTACTATGCGTCCATAGTATATTCACGGACTCACCGTAAATCAAAATAATCACTTAATAAAATAAACAGTAACAAATTAATAAACAGACACCAAACTACAACAATAAGCGTCTAGATTCGTTGACCAAACTGATAAAATGGCTGCAATGACACATCTCAGTTTTCAGCTTTAAACACGAGGATCGGTTGGCGCTGCATTACAAAATATTTTGAATAAAGGTTTAAAAAATATTTCAGAATATGGATATAAAACATATAAAATATTATTCTATTATTGCAGAAGAATATTTTCAATAAACATTTTTGAAATCAAAGTAAAATATTTATTGAAATGAGAAAGATATATTTCAAAATAGTTTTAAAATATTTACGGGATTGATATATTGAAATGTAACATTTATCAAAACAAAAGATTTTGAAAATAATTTACAATATTTTTAGTTGTTTAAAAATATGTTTTAATGTTTCTGGAAATATTTTTACAACATTTATTTATTTATATACAATATTTTTAAATCTTTTCATTTAAAATTTAATTATTTAAATATGGCTATAATGAATCTTTATCAGAATATCAATAAAACTTTTTGTAACATAGTTCTGAAATATTGTAGAACTTAAACTTTTAAAGAAAGGTTTTAAAAATATTTCAGAATATTAATATAACATGTATTAACATAACATTTTTGAAATCAAAGTAAAATATTTATTGAAATGAGAAAGATATATTTCAAAATAGTTTTAAAATATTTACGGGATTGATATATTGAAATGTAACATTTATCAAAACAAAAGATTTTGAAAATAATTTACAATATTTTTAGTTGTTTAAAAATATGTTTTAATGTTTCTGGAAATATTTTTACAACATTTATTTATTTATATACAATATTTTAAATCTTTTCATTTAAAATTTAATTATTTAAATATGGCTATAATGAATCTTTATCAGAATATCAATAAAACTTTTTGTAACATAGTTCTGAAATATTGTAGAACTTAAACTTTTAAAGAAAGGTTTTAAAAATATTTCAGAATATTAATATAACATGTAGTCTGGAAATATTTTCTGATATTACACAGGAATACTATTAACATATTTTTTTGAAACCCAACTAAAACATTTCAAAATATTTTTTATAAAATATTTGACAAACTGATTATGAAATGTTTTAACAAAATGTTTTAAAAATATTTGGTAATATTTTTATGTAATCTTTTGAAAATATAGTTTTTTATATTTCTGAAAACATTTTTACATTGTGAAATATTTTCATACATATTGTAAAATTTCCATTTTTCAAAAAGTTTATAAAATATTTTATAACTAGATATGTTGCAAAATGAAAAAAAGAAAGTGTGAAATGATTTTTCAATATTTTCAAATATTTAAATTTTTTTAAATATTTCGTGCTGTTAGGGATCAGGGTCAAACATTCAAAGTTCAAAATATCTATAACGAAGAAAAATTGAGCAATAGTCTATAGGAAACAATTTATTTAAAATTAAATGAGCTTCCAAATATTATTCAAAACATATAATATAAATTAGAATTTTATTAAATTTTTTGTTATAAAATAGCGTCATCAAGTTAGCTGTTTCAAGCAAAATTTGGGGTCTCGTTAGTCATTTGTTATTACCTTATAAGTAGAAGTAACACGTCAAAATTGGGAGATTCGTCGATTAACCAGCGTCTGGGAAATTGCAAATTTATTGATAAACAGTCATAGTAAGTCATGTTGAATATTTTGTGATTGTGTGATGTTTGACATCTCAAGCAATAAAGCTCAAAATCGCAATTTTTCAAATTTTCAAAGTAGTGGAAAGTAAACTTTTAAATTTGTAAATGGAATGGCTGAAATATAAAAGAAATGATAATTTAAATAAAGATATTAACCTAATGATGAAAAGAAGAAAAGCTAAAGAAGAAATTGAAGTGCTGATTTTAGAAATCAAGAGACAATAAACCAAAATAGAACAAGGTAAATAATTTCTAGTATCTAAAAAGTGTATGTTGTTATAAAAGGATAATGAATGTTTTGTTTATAAATTTACTTAAGGACTTATACTTTAGATAAATAAAGAAAGAGAATTCTCAAAAATAATAAGTAGAATAGAAAAGATGAGATAAGATTTTAGAATTTGATAAATAAGGTATGTTAAATTGTTCTTTGGAAAAGTGAATTTAAAAAAAATTAAATTAGAAACCATAAAATATTTAAAGAAGGAAATCATGAGTTTAAATAAGTACAGTTCAAACAAAGCATCAATTAAGGTTTGTTTTTAAATAAAAATTGAAATTAATAATTAGATAATAAAACAATTACAATTAGAAAAAAGAGAGACTAAGAAAGGTAAGATAATGTGAGTGTCTTCTGGAAAAGCGCTGTCGAAACCAAATAGGAAATTGAACAATAAATACAAAGATAATTTAATGTAAGTGAATTGATTTAAATATGTATAATATAATCTAAAATTTGCTAAAGAATGTCTGTTTCCAACTAAATAGACGGATAAATAAGTAAACTAAAAAATAATGCCCAAATGAACCCGCACTAACAAAATCAATATAAATGTATTTACTACAAGTAAGAGGAGCCCAAGATAATTAATTAAATAATAAAAATTAAAAATGTCACAGTAATATATATATATATATATATATATATATATATATATATATATATGTTATATAAGTTATTCCATCGACTTATATGAAACAACCTAGCAACAGTTCCCAAGCTGAGTCAGCATAACACGTGTCGTCTCCAGTTACCCCCAGACGAACATCCGTGAGAACTGCAAGCGCTGCGACACCTTAGTCAGCGTTCTTAGTTTACAAATTATACTTTTTCATTGTAACATCATTCATTATTACTTACAGTTCTGTCTAGTTTAGTTTACCACTCATTTTTGTCATTTTAATTGTTATAAAGTTTTTATTGTTATTTTAATTATTTTCGAGTTTGTATTAAAAGTTATATTATTTGTGCAAGTATGAATAAAATCTTTTTTAAAAAGATAAATTTTGAAGGTGTGATATAACATATATATATATATATATATATATATATATATATATATATATATATAAGAAAATATCGGGACGCAGCCAAACTTCTTGGGTTACAAGGAAATACTCTTTTAACTTATTTTTGAGAACTTTCGAAATTTTATTTCATCGTCAGTCAATATACTATAAATAACACAAATATTAACAATTTAGAAGTAAAAAACTAATCACTTACGTTAGTCGAAGTTGTGTAAGCAGAAAAACATCTATAAACGTTAGAATATTCTTACAATTTTTTTTGGCAATTAAACTAACAATTGTCACGTTGGCATATTTGATTTGAAGACATGTGATGTATATATATATTTTAAAGTACGGGTAAACTATATTTATTCTTTGTAACTTACTGATAAATTGAAATATTATTAAGGAAACAAAAATCCATAGGGTAGCAAAAATTTTACAATTTAAATAGATCATTTTTAATTGCCAAACGTTTTCTCAAAGATAACCCAGACATTCTTATTATGCAGTCAGACAAAGGTAATGTAACAACAGCTATATATTGTAACGGTCAAAAATACTTTTGCTCGTTACATTTATCATAATTCAAGAATTTTCAAATACCGAAAATTTATTATTAAAAATGTAGTCTTAATTTCGTTCAGTGTATATTCAAATATTTTCCAAAGACAGAAAATTATTAAGAACGAAGTGTAATATTAATTTCGTTCAGTGTACCTTGTGGATTTTTTGCCGTAAGTTAAAGAATCTACCCATCTTTATTTTCCCGTTTCGCTTTAACATATTTTTGAAATGCATGAGAGGTTCAATTTGATTGTTTATTGATGTAATGCTTGAATAACAGCTATTTTTGCTTTCATAATTTAGCTAAGTATTTGTGCTTTTAATATGCCGTATTTAAATTGACTTAACATATCTTTTATTTTCTCTAAATAAATAATTTGCAAATTTTCGTTTTACCGCCATTTCACGTTTAGAGGTTTACCCCACTAAACAAAAATAGAGAGGGGGAAAATCTGTCTGTAATCAGAGCAAGACCGGTAAAATTTCTCTCTCGATTTTCGGCGTTCTAGATGTGACCACGTGTATTTAGATTTTGCTTAATAATTTTCCTTCAGAGTTGAATTTTCATATATTGGAAATTTATATTTGATTTTGTTACCGTAATTTATTATCGTTGTATCGATTAAATTAAATTTTCCTGCACTCGTTATATTTTGCTGTTTTGTTTTCTTATAGTTTTTTTTCTGAATATAAAAAGGTTGTAGTTGCACAATTTTTTGACTATTAAATTTGTAACTTATCGATCTTATTGGCTTTAAAGAAAATTTCTATATCAATCGATAATAAGTTAGTGTTCAAATTTTGACGTGTTTTGGTCAATTTCACCATATTCAATTTTTTGCATTTTTTTGTATAAAATCGAGTGGCTTCCTTGAGTTCCCAAAGGAAATCAAGGAAAGCGGTTTGATTTTTTGTCAATTTGCTTTTTGTAGAACAGCTACTGTTTTGGTTTTACAATTTTTAGGGTTGTTACAACGACGACCTAACAGCTAGAAAAAAAAAGAAACAAAGAAAAAAAAGGGAACATTTTTGATAAGTCCACCTATGGCCTACAACAGCCCTTATATTTTTGGGATCAGGACATATTCACCAGGAGATTGGACTGGAAATTTCTACCGCCCTACCAGCTATAAGGAGGAGAAAGTAAGTGATTGATTTTTTTTGTTACTCAAAATTTTGTTTTATTGAATTATATCTATTTATCTTATCGTTGAATCACTTACTTTCCTCTCTAGCTCTCTGTTTACCTGAACTCTTCCAGTTCAGTCACCTGAGTGGATATAAATATGTATATATAAATTTTCATATTTTGTTTATTGCTTTTAAAACAGAACAAAAGAAACTATCAGGGTAGAAGAGTGTAGATTAATAGTTACTAGTTTAACGTGGGAGCTTCTATCACGTGGGAAAGCTTGAGCATAACTGTCTGTATATATATATTTTATTAAATCAGCAGAATAAGATTAGTAAATTCAATACCAATATATCGATATATTTATTTTTTGATATTTCCATCTTTTATTTTATTGTGTTTGTATATTTTGTGATACAATAATCAGTTGTTATTTTCTTTTACTCAACAATAGAAGTAGTTTTTTTTATATTCATATTAGGAGTAGTTGTAAAATAGTGAATAACTATCAGTACACAAAGAGAGACTTACTGTGACCTAGTGAACAGACTGTAAACTTTCTGAACGTTCAAATAGTGCTCAAGTGTGGAACCTCCGTTGACAACCAAACAAAAAAAAAGCAAACAAAAAGGGGAGGGGTATAATAGGCGTATAATCACCATATGAATAAACACTAATACGTTTTTTTCTCTATATTTTATGAACACCACCATCCAAGGCAGTTCCTTGAGCAGATAGGGTGAAACCCTATCACACCGAATGAGAAGAGAAAAACAAAACGACTACTAAAGGCCTTCTATACTGCCCCATTCTCGAATAAGGGTGTCACCGAGTATCAAAACCCATTACATCCACGGCAACAGCACCAACTACCGACAAACAGGACGTGGTATTACAACCTACTACATCCACAGCAACAGCACCAACTACCGACAAACAGGACGTGGTATTACAACCTACTACATCCACAGCAACAGCACCAACTACCGACACACAGGACGTGGTATTACAACCTACTACAGCCACAGCAACAGCCCAAAGGTCAGAACTTGTGTACAAGTATTCAATCTCTATTCACTCAAAGAAAACAAATTTATATATGCTCCTATCTGTTTGATTTTTTTTGTTGTAATAAATTTATTTGTAAAAAAACCTATCTCATTTATTTGGGCCTGGCGCCCTTTTATCAATCGTGCTTTGGTACTTAGCCACACCCACCGAACCAATCTGAGCAGCCCATAGGCAACCTTAAAAGTAACTTAAATATCACATTTATATAACAATTATAAATTAATAATATAATATTAAAATTAAGGCTACAAAGTGGCGCTAACAACGTAGGGCTCGACTAAGGCACGATTGAGTTATAAATTTTGGCCTATAATAAGTGAGATAGACCTACCGTTTCATTTGAATTTACTGAATTTATTCTGTTTATATATATCTGCATTTAATTTGAGGTAGAAATTTTACATATCGTTACCTATTTATCTGAAACTTTAGATTTTTTTTACTGAATTTTTATTATCGTTAACAACATATTTGAATATTATCGTTTATATTTTATCACTAAATTTTCTAGTTTTCCTTCAATTATCTTGCCCCCAAATTTTTGCAGAACATTGCTACCGAATTTACCGTTAATTATATTATCTTTGTGGAATCTGTTGCAATCAGTTACCCTTCCCACTATATCGTTGTTGAGCGGTCTGGAATTATCTTATCTTACCGTACCGTTATCGCTTCCTTATCACTCATAGTTTTTGGTTGATCACCGTGTGGGAGTTATCGATTTCTGAGTGACTTGTTCACTTACCCCTTACCGTATACAGACAGTGTCTTTCTTTTTGTCAGTTTTCCTTATCGTTTATCTTAAATTATAAATTTTTCGTATCTTTGTTTATCTCTATCTTTCAATATGGAGCCAAATCACCTTAAAGTCAAGGAGTTGGATTATGAGTTAAAACTTAGGAAGGTTAAGCCCATTGGTGATGTTGATTGTAAGCGTAAGTTACTAAGAGGAGCTTTGAGTCAGGAAGATGCAAATCGTAGTTTCGTACAAGGTGTATTAGTAAGTCCAATTTCTTATAAGGATGATGTTTTAGAAATTAAAGAGACTATTGAAGATTTAAAAGGTCAAATTGATTCTTTCTCTGGTCCAGCCACATGTCCTGCCCATAAAAGACTATCTTCTCGTTTAACCCATCTTTCTGGAAGAATTCACAGACTCGTAGAAGAAACCGAGGATGAGGAAAAGGAAAAAGCCGACCTGCAGACGGAGTTGTTAATTCTAGAGGGGGATTTAGCTTTCAAGCTTGTGCCTTCTGCTTCTACACCCCAAGGAACATCTGGTCAGCAGTTTACTCCTATTAGCCCTGTTGTGAAATCTGTAGCTACATACAAATGGAACCTTTATTTCACAGGACAAAACCAGAAGGAGTCAGTTCACTCATTTTTAGAAAAGGTTGAGACATTAAGAGTTGCCAGGGGAGTTACTAAAGAAGAATTGTTCCTCTCATCTTGTGATTTGTTTAGGGGAGCTGCTCTAACCTGGTATTGCAATATTAAGGACAAAGTTAGGGACTGGGATCAACTTGTCGAAAAATTAAAACGTGACTTCCTACCTTATTTTTATGATGAAGATTTGTTGATGGAAATAAATTCTCGAACCCAGGGAGTTAATGAAAAGGTTACCTTATTCATCGCCTGCATGATAAGATTGTTTAACCGTCTAACCGTAAAACCTGATGAACAAACAATTGTTAATAAAATCAGACGTAACTTTTCACCCTATTTTGTTTCTCAATTAGCCCTACACACCATAAATACCGTAGATCAACTATCTGACCTTTGTCGACAGTTAGAGGAGTCTATGACTTGGACCAACAGATATAAACCTCCTCCAAGCCCTTCAAGTCAATTATTAGAACCTGACTTAAGCTTTTCGAGTTCTCTGCCTAATCGCTCACAAAATCGAATATATCAGAATCAAAGTTTTGCCCCTACATTTTCTTCCTCGAGAAATATGAGTACTTTAAATATATCCCGTGAGGGGTTGCTAGTCCCCCATCGGGCGCCTCCCCAGGTGGCGGATAGGGGAATGCCTCCTAGATATGGGAGGTACCGGGGAAATGAAATACCCGGGGCGGACCAAAACTAGCACTGACCAGTGGTAGCTGGCTGGTCAAAACTGGTTACAGGCACAAGTTAATATAACTTTGATGGTTGTAACACAGACAACAACCGGCGGAGTGGAAACCACAAAAACGGCGATTGTACAGCGATGAGGAAGGCAAAGGGAAACCACCTCATCATCTATCCCTAGTAAAATCACCATGAGCTTACAACAAAAAGAAACAGACAATACTGATCATGGATCTCGGAAACCAAGATCCGGCAGGGGAGGACAATCACAAACAGACGACAGGGCCTCTCAGGTCGTCAATATGCGAAATCCCTGTCCTTTGAACATGAAGAAAACCAGGAAAGAACGCTTAAAGACGAGGCTAATGATAAACGAAACGAAGTTGAAGATTACCACAAATCACGAAACTAAAAACAATTTCAAGATTGCGACATGGAATGTCAGAACAATGTTTGAACCAGGGAAGCTGGCTAATGCATGTCACGAAATGGACCGCTTACAACTGAGTATATTAGGCATAAGTGAAACAAGGTGGCCTCATACAGGCAATACTAGATACATGGGAAAAACATTCTATTACTCAGGCAACAACAACCCAGACCACCGAAACGGAGTAGGCATTGTACTAGACGAAAAATCCAGTCGATCAGTAACAAACTTCATACCTCATTCAGACAGAAACTTACTGATTCAACTGGCGGGAGACCGCGTCAATATAAATATAATTCAGTCATACGCTCCAACGGACCGACAAACCTGATTCTGAATTGAACTCCTGGTACGACGAAATAAAAACCCTTCTAAAATATACCAAACCCCAAGATGTTAACATCATAATGGGTGATTTTAATGCAAAGATTGGCCGCGGAAGAGTGGATAATCTGATCGGAGATTATGGTCTGGGCGAACGTAACGACAGGGGGGATAGACTTATAGAATTCTGCCAAGAACAGAATATGGTTGCCACAAACACTTGGTTTAAACTACATCCTAGGCGATTATATACTTGGACTTCTCCACAGCATACAGTGAACCGAATCGTGAGGAATCAAATAGATTACGTTCTCATTAACCATAGACACCGCAATGCAATAACAAGCGCCAAAACCTTCCCGGGAGCCGACATAACATCCGATCACAACCCGGTGGTCGTCAATGTTCGCATAAGACTGAAAAAGATAATTCACAAAAAAATTGAGAACAAGGTGGATATCACGCTACTTAAAGAGGAGCCAATCAGGAAAGAGATAGCAAAGGAACTAAATAACCAGCTACTAACGATGAAAACAGTAGACGCCAACGACGACAGTGTAGACGCAAAGTGGCAAAGAATCAGGGACATAATGATATCAATAACTGAAGACAAACTAAAATCGAGCACGAACAGGAAAAAGAAGGAGTGGATGACGAAGCAGATCTTAGAGCTAATTGATAGAAGGCGAGAGCAAAAGGGAAAGAACGAAAATGAATACAAACGGCTAAAAAAAAGGGTTAAGACCGAAATCAAAATAGCAAAAGAACAATGGATGCGAGTACAGTGTGAAGAAATTGAGGAACTCCAACGCAAGAACGACACATATAATCTACACAAAAAAATCAAAGAGCTATCAGGTCAAAATAAAAGAACACAGAGCTCACTAATAGACAAGGAAGGACAACTAATAACTGAGGTCCGAGAACATATCCTAACATGGGAAAAATATATTTATAACATGTTCAAAGCTGAAAGAATTGAAATGAACACAAATAATGCAAACGACACAGGACCAACAATAACAAAAAGTGAGGTAATAAACGCAATCAGAAATCTGAAAAACAATAAAAGTCCAGGTCCTGACAATATTCACTCTGAAGTAATAAAACTCCTTGAAGAAGACAATATTAGCTACCTCACAGACTTATTCAACCAAATATATACATCCGGAGAACTACCACAGGAATAGCTGAAATCCACATTTATTCCCATCCCAAAAAAAGCACAGGCTCGTACATGTGACGAATATCGACTGATCAGCCTAATGAGCCAAGTACTCAAAATCCTCCTGAAAATTATTCATAACAGAATACATCCAAAGTGTGAATCTGTCCTAGGGATGGAACAGTTCGGATTTAGAAGTGGTCTAGGAACGCGCGAGGCCTTATTTAGTCTCCAGATACTCACTCAGAAATGTCATGATCAGCATAAGGACCTGCATATATGCTTTGTAGATTTCGAAAAAGCATTCGACCGAGTGCAACACGAAAAATTATTTAAGGCCCTCGAGAATATAGGGCTAGATGAGAGGGATACACGGCTTCTAAAAAACTTGTACTGGCACCAGACCGCTAACGTAAAAACTAACAACGGAATATCTGAAAACGTCAATATTTGCAGGGGAGTCCGACAAGGTTGTGTACTATCCCCAACACTCTTTAACATTTACTCCGAACATGTATTCAATGAGGCACTCAGTAACTGCACAGACGGAATTAAAGTAAATGGTGTAAATATATCCAACATCCGTTACGCGGATGACACAATACTACTGGCTGATTCTGACACGGGATTACAACGCATAGTTGATAGACTTTACACAACATGCGAAGCATATGGAATGTCCATCAATATCAAGAAAACCAAGATAATGTCAGTATCACGGAATCAAAACATCCCTATACCTATCCTAATAAATGGGGTAATGTTAAAGAGAGTAGACCGCTTCAAATACCTGGGATGCTGGATCGACGCAAAACTAGATCCTGAAGTTGAAATAAAGGCCAGGATAGAACAGGCCCGAGGCAATTTTAACCGTCTCAGAAACATACTGTGCAATCAGGACTTGGATAAAGATCTGCGCTATAGACTATCTAAATGCTACGTGTGGTCCACCTTGCTGTATGGTGTCGAGGCATGGACATTAAAAATCACCTCCTTGAATAAACTGGAAGCCTTTGAGATGTGGACATACAGAAGAATATTGAAAATTCCTTATACAGCCCACGTATCAAATGAAGAAGTACTTAGAAGACTGAACAAAGAGAGAGAAATCCTTCACACTGTAAAAATAAGGAAAACATCTTATCTTGGTCACGTACTAAGGGGAGAGAAGTATTACATCCTCCAACTCATAATCAAGGGCAAGATTGAGGGAAAACGTTCAATTGGAAGAAAAAGATTGTCGTGGCTCCGAAACATAAGAGCCTGGACGGGACTGAATTTTGAAGAACTGATAAGAACGGCTGAAGATCGAGAAGCCTTCGCCATGGTGATCGCTAACCTCCGATAGGGAGATGGCACCGGAAGAAGAAGAAATATATCTGACCTCCGTTGTTGGAATTGCAATATTATGGGACATAGGTATTCAGCCTGTAATCATCCCAAGAGAATCTTATGTTTTGGTTGTGGTGCTAAAAATGTTACCAAAATCAACTGTCAACGATGCTTGTCTAGAGGTTCAAAAGACGAGCAAAATGGAGATGGAAATCTGGACGCCGTCGCCAGCACTTCTACCCAAAGTCCAGGACCCAACCCTACAAATGCTTCCGTTATCCAACAAAAAGGCAAAGGGAAAAGCAAAAAGTCTACTCCTCAATAAAACCATCTCTTTCGTCTACCCGCAGAGAGTGGAAGCTTTGGCTACAAACAGTCAAAGATTTTTGTCGTCCATTGTATAACTTAAGCCCCTTATTTGTAAAAACACCCAACGACAATAGACCTTACCTATCAGTCAATATTTTCGATAGGAAAATCACCGCCTTAGTTGATAGTGGTAGTACCTCATCAGTACTAGGATCATCAGGGTTTTCTATTTTGCAAGATTTCAATTTACCTATACATTACTGTGACCCTTTGTTGATAACTACTGCTGATGGCCAGTCTCAACATTTCCTGGGATATGTCAAGTTACCGATTTCCTTGAACAATATCGTTAAATACCTTAAAGTTTTGATTATTCCCTCAGTGAAACATAATTTGATTCTAGGTATGGATTTTCTACAGCTCTTCCATATTAAGGCCAATTTCTCTTCGTTATCGTATAACCATTTTGTTGGCCAAATTTCGGCTATTAATACTATTCAGTCTGTCTCTGATTTATCTACTCAACAAAAAACTGAATTAGAAAGGGTTAAAGAATTGTTTTTGAGTTTATCACCCGCTGATAAAATTGGCAGGACCCAGTTAATTTCTCATACTATCGATACTGGTAATGCAAAGCCCATTTCTTCGCGTCAGTACCCCTTGTCTCCTGCTATGCAAAAGGAACTTCATAGACAAGTCGATGAAATGCTGAACTTGGGAATCATACAGCCATCTAAATCACCTTGGTGTAGTCCATTATGGTTGGTAGAAAAACGTTCAGAAGAATATAGAGTTTGTTTTGATGGAAGAAAATTAAATGAAGTAACTGTTCCCGATCAATACCCCATGCCTTTAATAGATTCTATCCTAAATAAACTTAGGGATGCTAAATTTCTAACTTCTATCGATTTGAAACAAGCATTCTTCCAAATTCCGTTAGATGAATCCTCTCGACCCAAAACTAGTTTTGCTGTATATGGCAAAGGGTTATTTGAATTTTGTGTCATGCCTTTCGGATTATCAAATAGTCCTAAAACCATGGTGAGACTCATGGATATCGTTATCAGACCATCATTAGAGCCATATTGTTTTGTCTTCTTAGATGACATTATTGTTGCCACACCAGATTTCAATACCCATATTCAGGTTCTAAAATCTGTTTACCAACGTCTTAAGGATGCAAATTTAACCGTAAACTGGAACAAGTGTGAATTTTGTAGACCATCACTTAACTATCTTGGTTTCATCGTCGATCAAGAAGGTTTACGTACCGATCCCGAAAAGATTGCTGCAGTAGTGAATTACCCCACGCCGAAGAATACTGCCGAAGTTCGTCGACTTCTTGGATTAGTTAGTTGGTATAGAGGTTTATTAAAGATTTTGCCGCTATTTCCGCTCCTATTTCTAACTTAATACAGGGTAGAAAGAAAGGTCAATCTATCATTTGGACCCCTGAAGCTGATAAAGCTTTTGACGAAATCAAGAAAAGTTTGACTTGCGCTCCTGTCTTAGCTAGTCCCGATTTTTCCAAGCCTTTTGTAGTTCAATGTGTTGCTTCTGATTATGGAGTAGGCGCTATCTTGTACCAAGAGTGCGATGGTTTAGAACATCCTATTGCCTATGCCAGTAAGACCCTTAATAAAGCTCAACGCAATTATTCAGTGACTGAAAAAGAATTGTGGGCTGTTATCTTTGGTATTGAAAAATTTCGAGGATATGTAGAAGGTACTGAGTTTACCGTAGTTACCGATCATGCTTCCCTTAAATGGTTAACAACCTTATCTAGCCCTTCTGGAAGATTAGCTCGTTGGCTTGTTCGTTTATCCCAATTTAAATTTAAGGTAGTTCATCGAAAAGGATCTCTTAATGTCGTCGCTGATGCTTTATCTAGATCTGTCGCCGAAACTGCTACTCTCGATCTTACCAGTCTTAAACCAGACAAATGGTATATTTCCATGCTGGATAGAGTCAATAAAAATCCCGAAAAATACCCTTCTTTCCGGGTTGAAAACAACATTCTCTATAAACATGTTTTTGGTCAAAATGATATCGTTAGTAATACAACCAATTGGAAAATTGTTGTACCTCGTAATAACGGGTTGGAAATGTTCCGTAGGTATCATGATGACGCTACTGCTGGACACTTTGGCATATCAAAAACTTTACACCGTATTCTTGAATTATATTATTGGCCTCGGATGAGACATGATGTTTATCGTTATGTTCGTCAGTGTGAGATTTGCAATTCATGTAAAAGCTCGAATTTACCTCGTGCTGGTTTAATGGGATCATATCGAAATATTAATTTCCCTTTTCAAATGGTATCTGCTGATTTGTTAGGTCCCTATCCAAAATCGAAAAATAAGAATCAATATTTGTTGGTAATAGTGGATTGGTTCACCAAATATGTTTTAGTTCACCCTATGGCTAAAGCTACTTCAAAAGGTATTTCAAAATTTATTGAAAATCAGTTGTTTCTCGTATATGGAGTTCCTCAAGTATTTTGTTGTGACAATGGTACTCAATTCACCAGCAAAGAGTTTAAAGCCCTTATGAATACCTATAATGTCCAGAAAATATTTTACAACGCAAAGTATCATGCCCAAGTTAATCACACTGAGCGAGTAAACCGCTCTATTGTTACATGCATCCGTAGTTTTATTTTTGATAACCATAAAGACTGGGATGTCAATATCTTTAAAATATCTCAAGCCATCCGTCTTGCTAAACATGATGTCACAAATTTCGCTCTTTCGTTTCTTATCTTTGGTCGGAATATTCCTGTGACAGGTGATTATTATGGAAAAATTTCCGAGAACGATAATACTTTTCCCGCCATTTCAGACAAATTACATAGATCTGACGACATACAGGGTCTTCCAAAATTATTTGTTGATATCCGTCAAAGGTTACATAGAGCTTACCTTCGAAATGCAAACCAGTACAATCTCCGTAAGAGAGAGGTTACTTTTCACGTTGGAGATAGAGTATGGAAAAGAAATTATACTTTATCGAAGGCAGCTAATGACTACGCTGCTAAATTAGCTCCCAAATTTATTCCTTGTGTCATATTCCGGAAAATGTCAAATCTCGTATACCATTTAAAGGACATGTCTGGAAATGATCTTGGCAATTGGCATGTTAAGGACTTAAAACCTTATCTTTCAGATCCCAAAACTGAGGAAGAATCGTCAGACTCTGAGTATGATTCTGCAGTAGAATAGTGCCGTGTCTTTTCTTTTCGTTATCTTTTCCCCAAATTTTTGAAATCATTTTTATCTATATTTATCGTTGTTCCTTATCGTATCGTATCGAACCTGTTTTCGTTATCGTATATCTCTCTTATCTTGTATTTTCTCTATCTTGTATTTTTTTTCTACTTTTTTTATCGGCCTCCTAAACGGGCTGTTGAGAATACTTTAGGGCGGATGACACCAGCGCAGAAGTAAAAGTCTTCTAACTGGCCCTTTCATACACAATTTCCATCGCGTTTTGCCTAATTAACAGTGTATCTTATCTTGTATTTTTTTCTACTTTTTTTATCGGCCTCCTAAACGGGCTGTTGAGAATACTTTAGGGCGGATGACACCAGCGCAGAAGTAAAAGTCTTCTAACTGGTCCTTTCATACACAATTTCCATCGCGTTTTGCCTAATTAACAGAGTATCTTATCTTGTATTTTTTTCTACTTTTTTTATCGGCCTCCTAAACGGGCTGTTGAGAATACTTTAGGGCGGATGACACCAGCGCAGAAGTAAAAGTCTTCTAACTGGCCCTTTCATACACAATTTCCATCGCGTTTTGCCTAATTAACAGTGTATCTTATCTTGTATTTTTTTTTTCTACTTTTTTTATCGGCCTCCTAAACGGGCTGTTGAGAATACTTTAGGGCGGATGACACCAGCGCAGAAGTAAAAGTCTTCTAACTGGCCCTTTCATACACAATTTCCATCGCGTTTTGCCTAATTAACAGTGTATCTTATCTTGTATTTTTTTTCTACTTTTTTTATCGGCCTCCTAAACGGGCTGTTGAGAATACTTTAGGGCGGATGACACCAGCGCAGAAGTAAAAGTCTTCTAACTGGCCCTTATCATACACAATTTCCATCGCGTTTTGCTTTATTATTCGTGTACACTTTTCTTTTATCGTATCGAATATTTATCTTTCCTTTTCTTACCGTTCTTTGTATATTTTCTCTGGGTCTCCGGGATGGGCTCTGAGAATGCTCCTGGTTGGGCATACACCATCAAGAGGGTAAAAGTCCCTCAATTGGCCACTATCGCCTTTCCGAACATCAATGTCGTTATATTTTGTGCTTATCTCGTAATACCTTTTATCTCTTGAAATTATCTAATGCCATCTCTTCTAATATTTCATTTAATTGTCTTTGAATATCAGTTTACCGAGTTTAATGCATTTAGAGATTTTCCTTGTTTGATTAGTAATGCATTCTTGGCCATGGTTTCCCTGTCTATCTGATGTTCCTGCAAGGAATAATTTTCTCGGATTCCACTATCCAAGATCTCGACTGGAACGGATACGGCAGTATTTGGTTTAACTGACATATCGATCTACCGCTAATGTACCTGATATTTTGAATTTGATTTAACTTGCAATTTTAAGGCAATATTTATGAAGGTAACTTATCGTATCGTACCTTTTCCGCTTTCGTCTGTCCTCTTACCGTTTGCTGCATTAAGGCAGTGTATCGTGGCTTGTCTGAGCCAATAAATGGAGAACTCCAGGCGTTCCTGCAGTGATATAGGGCTGCAATTTTTTTTGTCGTTTAGGCTGGAGCTTCTCGTACCGTTGAGTTTGGGCAAGTTGCCGTTTGCCAGTCCCAAATTTGAGTTTTTTTGAGGATGGAAGATTTTTAGCAGTGTTTTAGAGCTGCTTACTTTACCTTCATTATGATTGCGTACCGTTGCCGTTCTTTGATAAATAAAAGTCAATATTTTAGTAATCATGAGATATTAAAATTTACCTTACCGTATTAAATTTCTTTAGCGATGTTACCCTTAGGTTTCATGAGTATCTGGTTTAAAATTTGGTAAATTTGGACTTTTCCGATTTGTCTTACCTTATCTGGTGGAGATCCTATGATGATTTGATGTTCCTATGGAACAATATTTGATCTCTGCTGCCAGTTCCTTGTTTGATACCTGTTGTGGCGTCGTCATGAGGTTTATTGGAATTTATTTTGAGACCTGTTAACAATTTATCGTATTAGCGTTTTGATTCTTTCAGCACAGCGACATTATTATGATATTTTTCTCGATTCACTTGTATATATTTATCGTGGATTTTTGAATTTTGTATCTGACCTGGTAGGTCTATTATCTTTAAGCTTCCTTAGGGAATTTAATTTTTTGTTTTTTTGATTATAGGACCCTATTAGGTGGTGTTGGTTTGGTCTTATTGGTTGTCCTTTCGGGGGATTGGCCGACAACTCCAATCCTCTGGAGTCATTTTTCTATCGATTTTATCTACCTTAGGGAATTTAGTTGTAGCTATCTCTCGAGACAGGTATATATTTCTGGGCTTTTACATTTTTGTACAGGACCTAATACCTATAGTGTTTACCGTATAGAATTTAGATTTTTGATTATCGAACTCTGTGAGTTACTGTTAGTTTTTAGAGTTTCATTGTTTACCTGTTAAATGAACAGGGTAATTGTCTTTTGGCTAGTTCTGCTAACTTGTCACTGGTTATGATTTACCGTTTTAAAAGACAGTGTTAATGATTTGTCTTAAGAAAATTGTTACCTTACCGAACTCTCCTTTGGTTGAGAAAAATTTTTTTTCCTATTCATGATAACTTACATGAATTAATTACCTATTAATCTATTGTATAACTCTTCAAGGATGGAGTTGTCTTACAATATTACCTGGGATTAGCGTTTAGTAATCCTATTTTGATTTTTAAGCTCAGTATGTAAATCTGGGTGAAATAAGAACTTTCTGTTTTAGTTATAGCATTTGCCTTACATGTAAATATAATTTTGCTAAAATATTATCTTATAACCTGTGAGCAGGTTATTATTTATCTTTAATAAATTTGTTGCTTATTTCCTCTTCAAGGATTACAGTATCTTAATTGGTTAAGTCACTTTAAATTTGTACCTAGAAAAAAAAATTTTTCAATTGCATTTTCAAAATTTTTTCTCCGGGCAGGGGTAGTGTGTAACGGTCAAAAATACTTTTGCTCGTTACATTTGTCATAATTCAAGAATTTTCAAATACCGAAAATTTATTATTAAAAATGTAGTCTTAATTTCGTTCAGTGTATATTCAAATATTTTCCAAAGACAGAAAATTATTAAGAACGAAGTGTAATATTAATTTCGTTCAGTGTACCTTGTGGATTTTTTTGCTTTCATAATTTAGCTAAGTATTTGTGTTTTTAATATGCCGTATTTAAATTGACTTAACATATCTTTTATTTTCTCTAAATAAATAATTTGCAAATTTTCGTTTTACCGCTATTTCACGTTTAGAGGTTTACCCCACTAAATAAAAATAGAGAGGGGAAAATCTGTCTGTAATCAGAGCAAGACCGGTAAAATTTCTCTCTCGATTTTCGGCGTTCTAGATGTGACCACGTGTATTTAGATTTTGCTTAATAATTTTCCTTCAGAGTTGAATTTTCATATATTGGAAATTTATATTTGATTTTGTTACCGTAATTTATTATCGTTGTATCGATTAAATTAAATTTTCCTGCACTCGTTATATTTTGCTGTTTTGTTTTCTTATAGTTTTTTTTCTGAATATAAAAAGGTTGTAGTTGCACAATTTTTTGACTATTAAATTTGTAACTTATCGATCTTATTGGCTTTAAAGAAAATTTCTATATCAATCGATAATAAGTTAGTGTTCAAATTTTGGCGTGTTTTGGTCAATTTCACCATATTCAATTTTTTGCATTTTTTGTATAAAATCGAGTGGCTTCCTTGAGTTCCCAAAGGAAATCAAGGAAAGCGGTTTGATTTTTTGTCAATTTGCTTTTTGTAGAACAGCTACTGTTTTGGTTTTACGATTTTTAGGGTTGTTACAACGACGACCTAACAGCTAGAAAAAAAAGGAACAAAGAAAAAAAAAGGGAACATTTTTGATAAGTCCACCTATGGCCTACAACAGCCCTTATATTTTTGGGATCAGGACATATTCACCAGGAGATTGGACTGGAAATTTCTACCGCCCTACCAGCTATAAGGAGGAGAAAGTAAGTGATTGATTTTTTTTGTAATTCAAATCTTGGTTTATTGAATTATATCTATTTATCTTATCGTTGAATCACTTACTTTCCTCTCTAGCTCTCTGTTTACCTGAACTCTTCCAGTTCAGTCACCTGAGTGGATATAAATATGTATATTTTGTTTATTGCTTTTAAAACAGAACAAAAGAAACTAGCAGGGTAGAAGAGTGTAGATTAATAGTTACTAGTTTAACGTGGGAGCTTCTATCACGTGGGAAAGCTTGAGCATAACTGTCTGTATATATATATTTTATTAAATCAGCAGAATAAGATTAGTAAATTCAATACCAATATATCGATATATTTATTTTTTGATATTTCCATCTTTTATTTTATTGTGTTTGTATATTTTGTGATACAATAATCAGTTGTTATTTTCTTTTACTCAACAATAGAAGTAGTTTTTTTTATATTCATATTAGGAGTAGTTGTAAAATAGTGAATAACTATCAGTACACAAAGAGACTTACTGTGACCTAGTGAACAGACTGTAAACTTTCTGAACGTTCAAATAGTGCTCAAGTGTGGAACCTCCGTTGACAACGAAACAAAAAAAAAGCAAACAAAAAGGGGAGTGGTATAATAGGCGTATAATCACCATATGAATAAACACTAATACGTTTTTTTCTCTATATTTTATGAACACCACCATCCAAGGCAGTTCCTTGAGTAGATAGGGTGAAACCCTATCACACCGAATGAGAAGAGAAAAACAAAACGACTACTAAAGGCCTTCTATACTGCCCCATTCTCGAATAAGGGTGTCACCTAGTATCAAAACCCATTACATCCACGGCAACAGCACCAACTACCGACAAACAGGACGTGGTATTACAACCTACTACATCCACAGCAACAGCACCAACTACCGACAAACAGGACGTGGTATTACAACCTACTACATCCACAGCAACAGCACCAACTACCAACACACAGGACGTGGTATTAGAACCTACTACAGCCACAGCAACAGCCCAAAGGTCAGAACTTGTGTACAAGTATTCAATCTCTATTCACTCAAAGAAAACAAATTTATATATGCTCCTATCTGTTTGATTTTTTTTGTTGTAATAAATTTATTTGTAAAAAAACCTATCTCATTTATTTGGGCCTGGCGCCCTTTTATCAATCGTGCTTTGGTACTTAGCCACACCAACCGAACCAATCTGAGCAGCCCATAGGCAACCTTAAAAGTAACTTAAATATCACATTTATATAACAATTATAAATTAATAATATAATATTAAAATTAAGGCTACAATATAAAAATACCTATTTGAACCTTTCTTACGAGTTACTTAGTGATGGTGACTATTATCAAACACTATATAGGGATCCTACGTCCACTATTCAACAAAAGGCTCAAAAACTAGTTTCTAAGTTAAAAAATAATAGTGAGATTGACGATATGATAGCAAAGAAGTTTTCAATATATAACTCTGTATGTTCTAGATTCTATACCTTACCGAAAATCCATAAGCCAACATTGTCATTACGTCCAATTGTCTCTTCTATTGATGCTCCCAATTCAGGTATTGCCGCACTTTTGTTAGATGTCCTTACAAGGGCATACAATAAAGAAAATGAGTTCTATGTTGAAGACTCTTATATATATATATATATATATATATATATATATATATATATATTTTATATTCACTTTGATTCAATTCACTTTTTAAAAAAAAAATTTATTTAGAAACATACAATATTAAAAGTGAACAATTAAAATAGTTAAAGTACTTGAATAACTTAATGCTATAAATGATATTATTTGAATGACTTAAAACTAAAAGCGATATTTGAATGACTTAATACTAAAAGTAATAATATTTGAATGACTTAGTACTAAAAGAGATATTATTTGAATGACAACACGAGAACGTTTCCAGTTGCTTTTATAACATTAACAAAAGTGCTGATGCAAGTCAGCGTTTTTACTGGTTAAACGGACTCGTGTAGGTTTCCGGGAAGTTGTTTGCATATAATTCAAGATGTAATTTGATATCCCTGAGAAGTCACGTATGCTTTAAATTCCGTTGACTTCTCGACTGTGTGAATTAAGTGCTGATATATTTTGCATATAACAACTCCCCTTACATATCAAAAGTTGATGCTATAACATCAACTTTTAGGAACAGAAACATAAAATAATATAAAATGATGTTTGAATAAAATATAGTAATAGGTAAAAATCAAATTGATATTTGTAAAATAAAATCAAAATATGTTAAAATAAATGAGCAATAAAATAATACGAGTAATAATTAAATGCTTAACCTAAACATATCAAATAAAATATAAAGTAAAAGGAAATGTGAATAAAAATAATGTGTAGAAAAATAAAAAAGTTAATAATATAAATTAATATTAAAAATGGTGTTTTTAGAGAACATAAAGGGTATACCTAAACTTGCGTCTCTAACCTTTGTTCTGTTTCCAAAACAGGCCTAAGCTTGGGGAAGAATTTGAGTCTTGGCTGAGGCACTGAAGTCTGGTCAGGATTGCAGTCCTTTGGAGGTTTTACCATCCTCTTTTTGACAGCTTGGAAGGTGATGAGTGCTGCTATGATCATGAGAGCAGCTATGGTTGTATAGGTAAACCAAGAGATATTTTTGGTTACAAACGGCTGGTTTATGAGACCATCGAGTTCTCTGGAATATTGTTCCAATTTGTGATTTGCTACGTCTAATTCTTCTACGTTAAGCGTGTTCAGCTTCAGGGGCTGAAGTTCAGGAATTTTAATTTTTTCTGGCACTGCTTCGCAACAGTTGAACGGCACTGTTACTGGTTGGAAGGTTTCTAGAACATCGGTTTGTTTACCAGATTCGGCTTGAACTTTTGTAATTCCTATAAACGCACTACACTCTGATTGAAGAGTCAATATGGAGTTGAGGGAGATTGTAACAGTTTTTGGGTTTGTTTGAGCGCAATTCACTGTAACACTTATGGGTTCAGAAGTAATTATGAGCCATGTATTGGGTTCTAGTTTTTGAACGTTGTATCCTTGAGTGAATATTAGTGAGCTTTTACAGTTGTCGGGTACCTTCTGGACATTCTTTAGAAGTTGAGCTTCACATAACGCGTTTGTGTCAATAGGATATGCGTAAAGTTCAGAACACAGTTTCTTACGAGTGGATAACGGTTTACACGCACTTAAGTCTTTGATCGGAATAAACATTAAAGAATCATCATTCTTTGCAAGATATTTTTGAGTGAAGGATAGCATATGATGTAAACCTGTTCTTTCATCGTATATAGGGATAGGATATAAATGAAAGACTGTGTAAGGATGTTGTTCGACTAAAGGGATTCTTAACACAAATATAAGATCGGTATATGTTTGAAATGCCTCTAGTTCAATGATTTCTAGATATTGTGCGATGCTCGAGTACTTTACAGCCAATGGAAGGTTACTTTTGACTAAATTTTGCGATACTTCCTGTAATGAGGTAATAAGATGTTCTGGTGTTAAACTTGAAGAGTGAATTATTTTCAGACGCGCGAATGTGATAGAATTTAAAACATCATTTAAATTATCTTCTAAGTAGAGATAATTCTCCATAAGTTTTTCACACATTTCAAGTAGTGCGAGTTTTGATTCGACGTAGGCGACCTTATCATTAATTTTTCCGATAGTGTTTTCCAGCTTTATCATGTTATCGTTAAAAATTTTCTCGTCAATTCTAAGATTTTGAATAGTTTCGTTGAAGTTTTTAATTACGGAAGTGGTGACACTTATTTGGTTTTTCTGTAAGTTCTCAATTTGAAGTTGGCCTTGATTTAGGCGATTTATGCTTTCGGTAAAGTATTTTCCGTCGGCGGCGTCTAAATTGCCGGTGATTGCCTTAAAAAGGGTACCTGCCCCATCAAGTATACCTCGTTTGTGTCTTTTAGTGTCCATGTGAATGTCAGTAAATTTTGTTGGATTGAGTTAGAAATTTGATTGAGAAGGTTAATGTGGGTTTGTACGTCTGCGCGAAAGTAGTTCATAGCAAAAGAATTGAAGTTAACAGTTTTTACAAGAGTTTGTAATATTCTGTTATTTGTTGTAAATACTTGTTCTAGTGTAGAAATGTTTCTGTGTACTAAAAGTGTCCATTTATCATTGGATACAGTTATTTCTGCTTCGTTATGGAAGTAGATACCTAAAGTATTGTTTATTGGTTGTATTTGAAATTGGGGTACTGCTGACCCGAACAGCAGGCAAAACCTGAAACAGAAATTAACTTTCTGAGAACGGTTTCATTCGGTCGAAATTTACTTTTGATTTTTGGTTAGTTTTAGGGTTTAGTACTGTTGCGGAGTTTCTGTGAATCTCCAGGATTTCGAAAGGACCATTGAATTTATTTTGGAGTTTGTCCTTGATCTGGGATTCTTTAATATAGACTTTATCGCCTATTTGATAGTTAGGGAGATTTTCAGAAACGTGTTCATCAAATCTGACTTTCGCTTTATGTTTTTGGATTTCCGTTCTTTCGCGAGCAATTTTATAATAGTGAGAGATACGATTATTGAGATCTCTGATGTACTTAGTTATCAGGGCTTGTTGGTTGTAGAGAGTTTCTGGAGTCCTACTCGAAGTATGTCCATAAACAAGTTCGTAAGGGGTGAATCCATGAGTTTTGTTTACAGAATTGTTATATGCAATGATTGCATAAGGGAGGATGTTAAAAGGGTGTTCGTCAGGATTTTCTAGTTTATGGATTCTAATCATCTCTAATAAGGTCGAGTGGAATCGTTCTAATGAACCATTTGACTGGGGATGTCCCACACTAGAATAAGATAGTTTGATATCAAATAGTTTACACAAATCTCTCATTAGTGTGTTGTCGAATTCCCTGCCATAATCACAATGTATCCGTAATGGAGTACCGAAGTGTTGGAAATAGAGTAGTAAGGTACTAACCACGGTTTTTGCGGATTTGTCGATTATGGGGTAGGCCTGAGAGAATTTTGTTAGTTCGTCCCGGATAGTTAATGCGTAGTTTTTTGTCGGGACTTCTAGAATATCGATGTTGACGCGTTCAAAGGGTGTCCGTGGGGTTTCAGTAATGACAAGTGGGCTGTCGAGATTTTTCCGGTAAACTTTTGCTCTCTGGCAAGATTGACAGTTTTTGATAAAATTGTCAACGTCCTTAGTCAGTCCTTGCCAATTGTATTTTTCTTTTATTCTGCGGATAGTTTCATTGATACCTCGGTGTATATTATTTTTGCCGTTATGGAATTGGTCGAGGATGATGGGTATTTGGTCTTTCTCAACCGTTTGGACGATATTTTGGCAAATTTTCCATTTGATATCGATTTCGGAAAAGATAAACGAAAGCATTTCCAAAATGGGCAGTTCAATGTTATTCTCAACACAGAATACTTCATTTTCAGTAAACACATCTCTACTATTATACAGAGATGCGAAAAGAATCTCGTTGACTATTTCTGGGTCAGAAGGGAGAGGGACGATGTAATAGCGTCTTTTTCTGACACTTTTGCTTGCAAAGACATTTACTCTAGGGGTATGGAAATCAGCATTTTCCTCAAAAATGTCTTCGATGATGTCATGGTGAAAATTTTTCATGAGCGAGCCTTGGGGAAATACTAGGATGTTTTTGTTTCCTCGGTCTAAGAGTTGGCAATTAGAAAATTGAATTTTGTCGTAATCTATGAGAGAGACGGTTTGATATCGCTCGACAAAAGTTTTAAATTCTTCGGAGATTTGTTGGAGATTAATGGGACTTCTCGTATGGGGTTCTTGTGAGTCATCGTCAGTTTCGTTTGTTGGGAGTACTGTAAATGGTGTTAGATGATTGTTTGCTTGAAATGATATGTATTCATTAAAGTTGTTAACTTTAATGCGAGAGAGCGCGTCGGCGTTTTTATTTACTTTGCCGGGTTTGTAAATTATTTGATAGTCGTACTCCTCGAGCTTAAGGCGCCATCTTGCAAGTCTACTTCCAGGATCCTTTATAGAAAACAGCCAAGTTAACGGGCGGTGATCGGTCAGAAGTAAAAACTTACGACCAAAAATTATCGGACGAAAGTGCTTAACCGCCCACACTATTGCAAGGAGTTCTCGTTCTATGGTTGAATACTTAGTTTCAGCATTGCAGAGAGTTCTGGAGGCATAGGCTACGGGTAAATCTTTACCTACGGGGCCTTGAGAGAGCACTGCGCCGATAGCAAATGAACTGGCGTCGGTTGTAAGAATAAATGGCTCTTCAAAATTAGGGTATATGAGTATGGGAGTAGAAGTAAGGGCTCTTTTTAATTCGTCAAAAGATTTGACACATTCTGAATCAAACTGGAAAGGTGTGTCTTTTTGAAGTAATCTTGTCAAAGGTTTTGAAATCTTGGCGAAATTGGGGATGAATCGCCTGTAATAACCAGCTAACCCTAAGAAGGACTTGATATCTTTTGGGTTTTTTGGTTGGGGAAAATTTAAGATACAATCTACCTTTGAGGGGTTAGGCTTCACGCCTTCGGGAGTTATAAAGTGGCCAAGATACGCGACCTCTTTGCGAAGAAACTCGCATTTGTCGGGTTGGATTTTTAGATTGGCTTTTCGCAATCGTTTGAAAACTTCAGAAAGTCGGGCTATGTGCTCATGTATAGTCGGGGAATAAACGATAATGTCGTCCATATAGACTAAACATCTCTCGTTTTGAACACCTAAAAGAATATTATCCATTACCCTTTGGAAGGTGGATGGAGCGTTTTTAAGACCGAAGGGCATTCAAACAAATTCGAAATGGCCATTATCAACTGTGAATGCTGTTTTTTGGATGTCTTTAGTATCGATTTCGATTTGGTGAAACCCGGAAGCTAAGTCGAGGGTGGTGAAGTATTGGCATTTGCCAAGTTGGTCAAGTAAATCCGAAATGTTCGGTAGGGGATATTTGTCGTCAACGGTAAGTTCATTTAATTTACGATAATCGACGACGACACGCCATTTTTGGGTACCAGATGCGTCTAGTTTTTTGGGAACTACCCAAACCGGGGATGACCATGGCGAATTAGACGGACGTATAATGCCTTGGTCAAGCATCTTTGATATCTGACTTTTTACCTCTTGTTTGTGTATTTGGGGGTACCGATATGACTTTGTGAAAGAGGGTTTTGCGTTATTAGTGTCTATCGAATGTTTGATCTCGTTTGTAAAGGTCAGTTGGTCACCTTCTAAATAGAATATGTCAGAATATTCGAGGCAAAGTTGAGAAATAAGTTCGGCTTCCTCCTCGTTCAGATGTTCTAACCGAAGTTGTTCCATAATTGTAGTTTGTCTATCAGGCTGGGTCAAGTTTTGAGAGTAATTTTCAGAAAGAATGTTTACGGAAAAATTGTTTATCGGTTCGAGTTCCAAATTGTCGAAATTAACAGTCTTGGGGATAGCATTTGCATTTAAAACTGAAGTAAGGAATTCGCCTTTTTCATTAATTTTAACAAGGGCACGGGGAAGATAAACTTTTTCTATTTCGGCAGATGATAGGAAAGCATCAGTATTTTTGAGGTTACATTTTAATTTGCATATTTGTTCTGTTCGGGGTTCTAAACAGATTGTATTAACCGGGATGCAGTTATTGAAAGTTGAAGGGTTCTGAGTACGCATGACAGTATCATCCGTAACTTTGTAGAGAGGTAAAGTTTTAAAATTAGTGACAAGTTGTTTGCTGTTGAAGTCTATAACGCAGTTATAGTGTTCAAGGAAATCTGAACCCAGTAATCCGTCAAATTCAATGTCGATGTTGCAAATATATACCTTGTGTGGGTCGGCGACATTGAAAGGTACAAGGGTGGATTCGTTGATTAAGATTTTCTGATCGGTGATTCCTTGGATGACTACGTTTTCGGGAAATCGTTGTTTGAAGCGTTGGCAGGTTTCAGGTTTAAAAATTGAAAGTCCTGCACCCGTATCGATAAGAAGTTTATAGGTGTTTGAAGAGTCAGTAATATAATAAAGATTCTTTGAGTTGACGGAAAGAAGGGGTCTTACAGAAAGTTCTGTTCTGGGAAGTTGACATTGGGGCTGAAGTCGTCTAGATTCATTGTCTGAATTTGGGTTTGAATTTCTGAAATTTCTTGGTCTGGGGGTTCTGACTGAGTGGGGGTCAAATGAAAATTTACTTGAGAAGAATCAGGTTCGTCAGAATAAAATTCGTATAACTGTTCAGTATTGAAATATTCTGGTTCATTGTTTTGTTCGAAATTATTAGGGTGATAATCTTGTACGTTTCCGTACTCATCGGGTAAAGAGGTGTAATGATTTTCATTTTGAGAGTAGTTATAGTCATTGTGATATGGTCCGAATTGCAGATTGTTCAAGTGATGAGTCTTTGGTTGTTGGCGTTATTGATGTTTAAAGAAACTCGGGTTCGGTCTGTAATTGCCAGACATTTGGGGTTGTCTACTGGTAGATGGACGAAATTGTTGCTGTGAAAATTGTTGACTGGGATTAACACTTGTAGATTGATTAGCAGGTTGATTGGAAAAATGAGGGCGGTAATTCGAATAGTTCTGATTAGAATTCGGGTTGTGTTGAAATTGTCTCATTCTCATTGGTTTACGAGGGGGTTGTTGGAAACTTCTATTACCTGAAAATTTCTGGGTTTCTAAATGTGATAGTTGTAGTTCTCGTTTAATTCTGGAAATGGCAGTGAGAATACTGCACGGGTCGCTAGCGCGAACGAGTTGACCAATTTTGGGCTCTAAACCCGTGAGGAGGCTATTAAGAGCCATTGACTCTATTAAGTCAATCTGCGCTTGCTTTTCTTTGATGGTTAAATTTTGTTTGTTTATAGCTGCTAGCATTTTCGCTTGGTGCGTCTGGAGTCTAGCAGAGAAAGTGAGGGGGGATTCATTAGGAGTTTGCCGCATTCGTTGCAAGTCCTGTATGAGAGCCGAGAGATCTCTAGGATCTCCAAAATGGTTTTCTAGGAGGGTTTGAATTTCAGCTAATTGATTAGGGTTTCGCGAATTAATTAATTCAGCCGCTCTACCGCGTAACTTATTTTTGATATGGAGAATTAGCACTACTTGCTGATTATCCGTTGCCATGCTGTAAGCAGTATTACAGGAGCATATGAAAGTATTCAAAAATATCGGATTACCATCATACTCAGGAATTATGGCAAATATTTCCGAAAGCTTATAGGGTTCTACGGTTGGTGTAGCTGCTTGTCTAGTAGTGGCCATTTTTATAATTGTATAGATTCGCACAATAAATAAAAATTAAATGTTGAGGTTTTAAATGTAAATGGTAAATATCTAGTTTATCAAAATCCAATATCGAGCAATGTTTAATAGGGTAATAACAAATTTGAAATAGGAATGTATAAATGGTAGATTATTAATAAGTGGAAATAATGTTTCGAATACTTCGAAATATGTAAATCAAAGTAATGGAAATAAAATAATATGATTATGTAAAATATATAGTTTCAAAATTATTTAGGAATGTAAGGTTATGAGGATTAAATATTATATAAATGAAAGAACTGGTGGTCATTCAAAAAAATAAAAAATAGTTACTTTATGTGATTCTTACGTTATTATTCCTCGCATCGGACTGTTCTCCGCGTCACTTAGCACTGGTTAGCCTGGTTGCGTGTTCCCTTGCTAGTACTTGGTAGTTGTTGTCCTTTTCAAGTAGGTTTTGTCCACAATGATTTAGAAATCTCCACAGTTAGTTAGTATTCACGTGTTCTAACTGTGTTGGACAATCCTACTGACTGCGCCAATTTTATATTCACTTTGATTCAATTCACTTTTTAAAAAAATTATTTATTTAGAAACATACAATATTAAAAGTGAACAATTAAAATAGTTAAAGTACTTGAATAACTTAATGCTATAAATGATATTATTTGAATGACTTAAAACTAAAAGCGATATTTGAATGACTTAATACTAAAAGTAATAATATTTGAATGACTTAGTACTAAAAGAGATATTATTTGAATGACAACACGAGAACGTTTCCAGTTGCTTTTATAACATTAACAAAAGTGCTGATGCAAGTCAGCGTTTTTACTGGTTAAACGGACTCGTGTAGGTTTCCGGGAAGTTGTTTGCATATAATTCAAGATGTAATTTGATATCCCTGAGAAGTCACGTATGCTTTAAATTCCGTTGACTTCTCGACTGTGTGAATTAAGTGCTGATATATTTTGCATAAAACATATATATATATATATATATATATATATATATATATATATATAAACATATGTTATATAAGTTATTCCATCGACTTATATGAAACAACCTAGCAACAGTTCCCAAGCTGAGTCAGCATAACACGTGTCGTCTCCAGTTACCCCCAGACGAACATCCGTGAGAACTGCAAGCGCTGCAACACCTTAGTCAGCGTTCTTAGTTTATAAATTATACTTTTTCATTGTAACATCATTCATTATTACTTACAGTTCTGTCTAGTTTAGTTTACCACTCATTTTTGTCATTTTAATTGTTATAAAGTTTTTATTGTTATTTTAATTATTTTCAAGTTTGTATTAAAAGTTATATTATTTGTGCAAGTATAAATAAAATCTTTTTTAAAAAGATAAATTTTGAAAGTGTGATATAACAAATTGGCGCAGTCAGTAGGATCCGTCTAACGTTACTAGAACACGAGTACTCTAACTGGTAGCGGCGGATTCCTATCCCTTAACGGAACAACGAACCTGAAGGAAGTCCTCACTCCAATCAAACGTAGAACACGGCGCTTTCAATGTTCCTGTTGATGTAAGTAATGGTGAATCGTCATTCGTTTTAAGTAAATATTATTTGATTTATTTTATTGAACATTGATTTTTAATATTTGATATAATTTATTTGATTTGATTGATATTGATTTATTTTATTATTTGATTTTACATATTTATCAAATTTTATTTTGATATATTTGATTCAAATGAAATATTGATTTATTTCATTGATTTTTTTATTTTGAAATACTGATTTATTTGAATTTACTATTTTAATTGATTACCATACTGTTCTATCATTCATACAATCGTTATTCCCATTAACGTATTCTACAGTTTATTAATTCTCTATACCCTTTAACATTTTATTCTATAAACTTTACACTCCAATTCATTTATATCGATAAACATGGCACAAGCTTCACCAAATTCAGGTACATCTGAAACAGAAAGATACCGGTTAACGGAGATATTTTCCGTTATACCCGAATTTGAAGGCGACCAAATTTCCTTGGGAACCTTTATAGATGCGTGTAATTGCGCATATAATATGTCCACGGCGGATCAAAAATATTTGTTAGTGATCCACATCAAAAATAAACTCAAAGGGAAAGCGGCGCAGTTGATAAATTCAAGGAACCCCGGATCGTACCTTGAAATCAAGCAACTCTTGACCATACACCTTGGAGATTCTCGTGATCTCTCTTCCCTTATTCACGACTTACAACGTCTAAAGCAACTTTCGAACGAGTCTCCACTAACGTTTTACAATAGACTCCAAGTATTGAGTGCGAAAATGCACTCCTGCATCCAGAAAACGGCTGGGCTTAGTCCAGAACATAAAGACGCCCAGACCACTCTAGTGGATACAATGGTGATGAATACCCTTCTTACGGGATTCGAACCCCGTTTAGGTCAGGTAATTCGTGCCAGTAACCCAAAAGACCTTCTAGAGGCACACTCCCGGATTAGGAGAGAACTTCAACTTTCTTATTTCGAGGACCAGAAAACGAACAAATCTGTTCCTCTCAAACCCAACTTTCAAAAACGAAAGCCGACACAACCTCCTAAGTGTCTTCATTGTGGTCGATTAGGCCACATAGCCGCAAATTGCCGTTTGAAAACACAAAATAGTTCTCAAACGTTTAATCCAAACTATAGACCAAATCCTGTTGGGCCTAATCAACAAACAAGGCCAAATTTCCCCTTAAATACACACCCTGTTCAACAAGGACAACAGTTTCGTCCACAAAACTTTCAGAGACCCCCGTTTAGGTCTCAAATGAACCCTAACTATTATCGCCCATCGGTAATACAAAACAATCCTAATAACCGTCTTGAAAGGACACACCATTTCAATCAACACCAAACTGTTGATTACACTAATTATTCAGACTACAATTATTATACGGATGATAACACATACGATTATGAGGATGATCTTCAAAATTATCCTATCGTTGAACAAACGTTCGAAGATACTCCTATCGAGCCCTTTAATAGTCATCAATACCAGGATTTTCTAGCGCTTCCGAGCCAAGACCAACCTCCCGATTCGACAACAACTTTGTGCGAAGTCGAAACGCAGATTCAAAGCTTGAATCTCGACGATTTGAACCCCGACTTAAACTTCCCGGAGCAACTATTTCTCTAAGCCCCCTTCTTACCGTTAATTCTAAACACCTTTACTACATTCTTGACGCTTCTTCTAAATTCAAACTACTTATTGATACCGGAGCTGGTACCTCTATCTTCAAAGAAAATACCGTAAAGAATTTCACCCAAAGATTTCTTGAAAGGGTAACTATTCAAGGAATTACCCACGAAAAAATCCCCATCTCACAATCTACTTTAATTCCATTCGGTCCACGTAACCCACATAAAGTTTTTATATACGATTTGGACATTGAGTTTGACGGCATACTAGGATTAGATTTTCTCGAACACTATAAATGCATAGTTGACTTAAAATCTAAACAGCTAATAACAAATTTTAAAACCATCCCTTTACACAAATTTCCCGATAACTATCAACCCTTGACTGTTGTACCCGATACACCCAATGTTAAGCCAAATATTAACTCACAAACACCCACACAAAACAAAATAACTATTGAGGCACGAACAGAAAAGATATTTAAACTTAAATGCGATCTTTCTGACATCGACGCCATCTTACCAACTCAAGAAATTGACAGAGTACGACTTCCAAACGCACTCGTACACATTAACGCAAATGGCGAATTTCTAACTTCCATCATCAAAGCTAACGCGATGTCCAAAACAGTAACTTTTTCTGATTTAAAACTGGAACCGCTTGACAAAACTCACCCTCTTCTGAATTTCAATACCATGAATCCCAATACATAGACAGAAACTTGACTATTAGACAACAAATTAGAACTGAACATCTAAATGACGAAGAACGCGAATAAATCACTGATCTTTGTTTGGAATTTCAAGAGATTTTCTATCTTGAAGGTGACGTCTTGACTTTCACTAACGAGGTTAAACATTCGATTGATACGAATAACGCAAAGCCCGTTTTCACTAAATCATATAGATATCCTCAAGTTCATAAAGAGGAAGTGAAAACCCAAATTGGAAAAATGCTTGAACAAGGTATCATTAGGCACTCCTCATCTCCTTGGTCCTCCCCTGTATGGGTCGTCCCTAAGAAGCTCGATGCTTCTGGTATTGATTGTAGACTGTAGACTGTTGTATTGACTGTAGACGATAAATATCCTCTGCCAAATATTTCCGATCTTCTCGACCAACTTGGAAAGTGCCAATACTTTTCGACACTGGATCTCGCTTCCGGGTTCCACCAGTTGGAAATCCAAGAGGAAGATATTCCTAAGACTGGCTTTTGTGTCGAAAATGGTCATTACGAATTCGTTCGTATGCCATTTGGTTTAAAAAATGCACCCTTTACTTTTCAGAGGGTCATGGACAATATTCTTCTGGGTATCCAGAATGAACGTTGTCTCGTCTACATGGATGATATCATCGTCTACTCTTCGACCATCCATGAACATATTTCCCGGTTAACAGAAGTTTTTAAACGACTTCGGAAGTCTAACCTCAAAATTCAACCTGATAAGTGCGAATTTCTTCGTAAAGAAGTGGCTTATCTTGGCCATCTTATCACATAAGAAGGTGTAAAACCAAACCCTTCAAAGGTTGAATGTATTCAGAACTTTCCGCAACCCCAAACTCCGAAAGACATCAAATCTTTTCTTGGTCTCGCTGGGTATTACAGACGCTTCATACCAAATTTTGCGAAGATCTCTAAACCTCTGACTAAACTACTCCAAAAAGACGTCAAATTCATCTTTGACGCAGATTGCAAGTCTTCCTTCAATGAACTGAAGCAAGCCCTTGTATCTGACCCAATCCTGATATATCCAACCTTTGAAGAACCCTTCCTGCTCACTACTGATGCTAGTGCTTTTGCTATTGGAGCGGTTCTTTCTCAAGGCCCTGTGGGAAAACATCTCCCTGTTGCATACGCTTCTCGCACCCTCTGTGCTGCAGAGACACGATATTCCACCATCGAACGAGAATTGTTGGCCATAGTTTGGGCTGTTAAGCACTACAGACCGTATCTTTTTGAGAGAAGGTTTACACTTCTGTGTGACCACCGTCCGCTTACTTGGCTCTTTCCATCAAAGATCCTGGCAGTCGTCTAGTCAGATGACGCCTTAAGCTAGAGGAATACAATTATAAGATCGAGTACAAGCCCGGCAAGGTAAACCAAAACGCAGATGCTCTTTCTCGCATCAAAATCAACCATTTTAAGCAATGTGCTGATTTCCTTTCCAAAATCAAAATTTTCGCTAACAACGAAACTGACTCCGAACAACCTGAAAACTCTGACAATGACGACGAACATGACAAAAGAATTATCGCTGAGTTTAATCGATATGTTCAACTCTACAAAACTGAGTCAATAATCGATTATTCTAAATTTGAAATATCCAATTCTCAACTTCTAGACAAGTCCCACAAACGCATAGTTACATTCTTTTGGCTAAACAAAACTAACAACTTACACGACAAAATTATTGATGACTTTTTCGAAGAAGAACCTAATTTCAGTAATGGCACTCTTAACATCATGGCCAGTATAACAGTCAGGCATAGAAAGTACTTAGTTGTACCTTTGCCCTATGACCCTGAAACTGTCGTCTCGCATCTTTTCAAAATTATTTATAACAACCAAGATCAATTCAACGACTCCGAAACATACTGCATAGAAAATAACATAGAACTTCCCATTCTTGAAATTCTATCTTTCATTCTCTCCGACAAAGAAATCAAACTAAAAATTTGCCAAAACATTGTTACAACTCCTACCGAAGACGAATTTCCTATAATAATACAACAATACCACTCTGGTAAAAACAACCTCCATCGTGGCATTAACGAAACCATCAGACGTATTAGGGAAAAATACAAATGGACCGGCTTAATTAAAACTGTAGAACAATTCATCAAATCCTGCGAAACTTGCCAAAAGGTAAAGTTTTGTAGGAAAAACCTAAGTGCACCTTTTATTATTACGAAAACACCCAAGACTCCTTTTGAAAGTATTAACATTGACATCTTCGAGTAACCATCTAGAAATCATGCACTGACTATTGGGGACGAACTCACGAAATTTACGCAACCCTACCCCATAAACGACAAAACAGCTTCAACTGTCGTAAACACCCTTTTGATTTTCTTTTAACATTACGGAACTCCACTTCGCATTCATTGTGACTATGGACGTGAATTTGATAACACCTTAATGCGGGATTTATGCCAACTATACGACATAAAACTGACATTCTCCAGCGTTCAACATCCCGAGTCAAACGGTTCTATTGAAAGATTTCACGCGACCTTAGCAGAAATGATAAGGGCAAATACAGCGGAACATCCAAACGAACATCCATTTAACGTCCTCCCTTATGCCATTATCTGTTATAATAACACGAAAAATAAAACCACCGGTTTCACTCCCTATGAACTCATATTTGGGCACACTTCAAGTAGGCCTCCAGAAACCCTTTACAACCAGGAAAAACTGATTTCGAAATACGTAAGAGACCTAAATAACAGAATGGACTATTTCTACAGACTCGCCCGTGCTAAAACCGAAAGACAAGAAGAAAAATCTAAAGTGCGATTTGACCAACACGTTTCTACTAAACAACCCAATTACAAAGTAGGTGACAAAGTCTACGTAAAAGAGTCCCAAATCAAAAAAAAAGCTGAAAACAAATTCAACGGCCCCTTCGAAATTACCACAATACGAAAAAACTCTGTCACCGACATAAATTTACAAACAAACCAAATAACTAAAGTTAACTTTGACAGACTAAAACCCTATTTTGAATAAATCCCTTTTTTCCGATTCTGTGGACTGTTTTCAGTCGTGAACCTTCAACAGTACTCCATTACGCCTGTTAACAATACTATAGAAGTTTTCTTTCCTGAAGAAGGAACCCTTAAAATTTCTAATGACAAATGCACACTCCTTGTTTACAAAGATCTAAGCCCATTTCGAGACACTACTTTAAACACGACAATATACTGAACAGACTTTTAGATACTATCAACCACAACAAAACTAACGTTAAAATCTTCAAATCAAAAGTACAGACTCACGTAAGCCTCCTGAAACAAATATCAAAATCTGTTAAGATCAAATATACAGAAATTTTCGCTGACACTGAGACTTACAGTACCAACAGAAAGAAACGCGGACTCATTAACGGACTGGGATCAATTTGGAAATCTATTTCCGGTAACTTAGATGCAACAGACGGAGAATACTTTAGTGACTCTATCAATAAAATTACTAAAGACCAACATCAAATTGAAAACTTAATGAAACGACAATTATCTGTAACAACTTCGGTCATTAAGAGCCTTAACACCACACTACAAAAATTTCAGTCCGAAGAGAAAATATTTTCGGAAAATATCGAAGCAATTAGGAAGTCAATTGAGTTCATTACAGACGATCTTGCTTTTTATGAATTTCAAGCCAATGTCTTGGATTTGTGTGAAAGCTTAATGAAAAGTTACGTATACATTGAAGATACCCTCAACGATGTATTAACTGCAGTCTCTTTCGCCCGTCTAAAAATCTTACATAGTTCAATTATAAACCCAGTAGATTTGGTCGACTCCCTTCAGAAAATACCACAGTCACTTCATGAAAATAACTTCCTCCTTCCAACCTATAGTTTAAATGTTGCTAGATACATCGATCTAATAGAATTGGAAGCTTTTCAGATCAATACTAAAATTGTTTTTGTACTAAAAATCCCCTTACTCAATCCTGAAACTTATACACTGTACCGCTTGTATCCTATCCCAGTTTTGGATTATCGAACAGGATTTCACCATATTCTGCCAACAAAATTAAAATATATCGCGAGAGATGACGATTCGCTATTGTACGCATCTTTCGAAGACCTGAGTGACTGTAAGCCATTATCTAAAGAACATAAGATCTGTTCCAAAGTTATTCCACACACCATAGACAAAGAAGCCCTCTGCGAAGCACAGCTTCTTAGACAGCCAGCAGCCCTTCCTTCAACTTGCAAGCCTTTAATATTATATGCCGAAGAGTATAATATTCAAGAAATTGATCTGAACCTTTGGTTAATCTCGATTTCCGGACAGTTGCCCATCAACATAAAGTGCAAGGGAGAAGATGTCGTTACCCAATCCATTTCTCTATTGACCATCCAACCCAGTTGCAATGCCTTCATCGGTAACACCAGGGTCCATGCCAGAAGGACCACCAACAACGATGATAACATCACACTTAAGAGTCACCCAGTCAACATCCCCTACAACTGTTGCGACAACCTACCAACCATCAGTCAACTTCCAAAGTTGAAACCCATGAGACTACAGGAATTGGATGCCAGAGCTCCTGGACCAACCATTCTTGGAGAAACACACCTCCTGGTTTACGAACATCACAATGGCAACAACCGCAATTGTGGTTGCCCTCCTTTCCATCAGCATCATCAGGAAGAAATTCCAGAAGCCCCCAACAATCAGCCCTTCTGCCGATCCAACACCACCACCAGGTCCATCAACCATCAAGCCCAGGGTAAAACTCCATAGCCTCCTTAGTCCTGTCGAGGTTATTGAATTGCAGAACCTCCCTTAAAAGTCGATGCTGTAGCATCAACTTTTTTATATGGATGGAAGTTGTTATATAAGTTATTCCATCGACTTATATGAAACAACCTAGCAACATTTCCCAAGCTGAGTCAGCATAACACGTATCGTCTCCAGTTACCCGCAGACGAAAATTCGTGAGAACTGCAAGCGCTGCGACACCTTAGTCAGCGTTCTTAGTTTATAAATTATACTTTTTCATTGTAACATCATTCATTATTACTTACAGTTCTGTCTAGTTTAGTTTACCACTCATTTTTGTCATTTTAATTGTTATAAAGTTTTTATTGTTATTTTAATTATTTTCGAGTTTGTATTAAAAGTTATATTATTTGTGCAAGTATAAATAAAATCTTTTTTAAAAAGATAAATTTTGAAGGTGTGATATAACATATATATATATATAAGAAAATATCGGGACGCAGCCAAACTTCTTGGGTTACAAGGAAATACTCTTTTAACTTATTTTTGAGAGCTTTCGAAATTGTATTTCATCGTCAGTCAATATACTACAAATAACACAAATATTAACAATTTAGAAGTAAAAAACTAATCACTTACGTTAGTCGAGGTTGTGTAAGCAGAAAAACATCTATAAACGTTAGAATATTCTTACAATTTTTTTTGGCAATTCAACTAACAATTGTCACGTTGGCATATTTGATTTGAAGACATGTGATGTATATATTTTTTTTAAAGTACGGGTAAACTATATTTATTCTTTGTAACTTACTGATAAATTGAAATATTATTAAGGAAACAAAAATTCAGTCTTGACGACTGCTTGTAGATGGGCTGGGTGGTGATGAGAATTAGCATGAACGTATCTGTTGGTGTGAGTTGCTTTCCTATATACTGTATGGCCAAGGGTTCCATCTTCCTTCCTATTTATGAGAACATCAAGGAATGGCAGTTGATTGTTGGCTTCAACCTCCGTGGTAAATTTGATTTTGTGATGTATGTCATTAAGGTGGTCTAAAAATGTGTTGAGGTGTTCCCTCCCATGAGGTCAAATCACAAATGTTTCATCCACATATCGCAACCATAAACTGGGTTTAAGAGTTGTTGTTCTTAGTACCAACTCCAAGTTCTCCATAAAACGGTTCGCTATAACTGGTGAGAGTGGCGATCCCATTGGAGCTCCTTCCACTTGTTTGTATCGTTGGTTCTCGTAAACAAAATAGGTGTTTATCAGACAGTGCCTTGTTAAGTCTACAAGGTGTTGAGGTGGTTTGTATTCTTCTATTATGATATCCAAGGCTTCGTCGATAGGGATGTTGGTGAAAAGGGACACTACGTCAAAACTTACAAGAAGACATTCTGGTTGTAAGACCGTTTTTCTAAGTATTTCGATGAAATGTGTCAAATATGAGTCTCCCCCCTCTGCAAACGGTTGATGTTGTTGGGCTGGGTATTCGGCTAGGTGTTGTGTTCGGGATCCAATTGAGCTTACTATTGGTCTCAAAGGTGCACCTTCTTTATGTACTTTTGGCAACCCATTGAATTTCGGACATCTTGATGACTTTTCACCCATAATGAGTTGCAGTTGGAGATTTTTGTCGATCCTACTTGCTTGGATTATTGCCTTGGTTGTTTTCTCCAGATAAGTTGTTGGGTCAGTAGTAATTTGTTTATATGCTGGATCTTGTAGCAATGTTTGAATTTTGTTTGAATAATCCGTATCTAAAATTACAGTCGCATTTCCTTTATCAGCAGGTAGAATGACAATGTCCTTGTTGAGGCGAAGTTGTTTCAAGGCGTCATTTTCTTCTATGGATAGGTTCCTTTTGGGTGGTTTAGACTTTCTTGGAACATGTGACACATCTTGTTTAATTATTTCAGCGGTGTTCGCATCTAATTTTGAAACTGCTGTTTCCACACCACATATTATGCTCTCTGTTGGTATGTGAGAGGGAGCAATAGCGTAATGAATCCCTTAGCCAACACGCCAATCGAGGAAGAGTTCAATTGTACCGAAGATAAGTTATAAACGGTTTTATTCGTTTCCAATTGACGTGAGGTTAGACTGTGACCGTTATTTTCCGAGAAAAAATTGTTTTTTGGCTTCTGTTGGAGCTTCAATTTGTTAAATTTTGCCTGTTTGTATACTAACGATAAATGAAGACCGTGGGACCGCGTCGCTCTGACTTATAACATTAAGAAAGCTGACTTATCAAAAGAACGGTCAAGTCGATGCGTTCCCACGTTTACATAATGAGGCAGAAAACTGGTCAGCGAAATATGATACTTTGTATCTTACACGTGCATGATATTTACGCCTAACAGCTCCCCTTTACCAAGAAAAGTTGATGCTGTAACATCAACTTTTGGAATTTACTGGACGCTAGCTAGATAAGCAAAAAAATACAATTATGGAAATAAAATAAAAGTAAAATGAACATAATGATTAAGATTAAATAGGTTACATAAAAATACAAAAAAATATATTAAACACAGAAAGTGAAATTAGTCCATAGAAACTTATCAATAAAGGTTCTCACTTCTATAGGTCTGGATGTTCTGGTTCCTCTCCGATGTGGGGCCTCAGTTTTGGTATCAGCCTGGAGAACGGTTTTGCCAAGGTTCTCAGACTCTCTGGATTAGAGTTGTCGTTTTTCGGAGGTCTCTTAACGTGCCTTATGATTTTCAATGAGCTGTATACAATAACAATTGTTACAATGATAATTATTGTAGCATACGTGAACCACGAAATGTTTTTATTAACAAAGGGTTGATTGATGAGATCGTCAAGATCCCTTGAATACTGGTCCAGCTTGTGGTTGGCTATGGATAGTTCTTCCATGTTTAAATCGTCCAGTTTAAGCGGTTTAAAATTCGGGATTGTAAATTTCTCAGGATGAGAATTGCAGAAATTGAATGGAATTAAAATGGATGAGAATTGTCTGAAAAGTTCATGAATTTTTTCGGTTCGGATTGGATTTTTTTAATCCCAACAAAAGCACTACATTCCGTCTGTAACCGAATGATAGAATTGTCCGTTAGCACTAAAGTTTTGGCGTCAATTCCTGGACAATTAACCGTTACATGTAAGGGTTCCGATATGATTACAATCCACGCATTTGTTTCAAGTTTTTGAACATTGTACCCTTCACTGACAACGATGGCACTTTTGCAAGTTTCGGGGACACTACGAATGTTTTTCAGGAGCTGCGCCTCACAGGGTGCATTTGAGTCTATGGGATACGCGTATAAATCGGAGCACAGTTTTCGGAGTGGAGTCAGCTGTTTGCACGCACTCTGTAACGATTAAATCGTCACTTTGGGCAAATGTTAATAAATTTTCTATATTTTGGTTTTTTTTAAATTTTGTACGCCAACCCTGTTGAGTTCAGAATATCATCTCAGGTACGTAAAACCTTAGTATCTCGCATTCGGCTGTTATTAAATTAAATATTCCTCAAATTTGATTTTATTCGCTTTGAATGGCTGATTATTTAATTTTAAAAGTATGTCTCGTCATCTCTTATATCGCCTAATGATTAATTTTCATAATGTAACTCGTACAATGAACTAAATCAGTAATATCAATCAATCAATTTATCTTTGAATTAATTCTCATTTCGACTCTGTGTATCGTCTACCGCATTAAGAAACCTGCGCGGTACTTATTTGCTGAGTACCGGCGAAAAATTCACGTTTTTGACTCTCTCTCTCTTCCCTTTTGTCAATCGACGAGACCAGATCGATATATTACCTGGCATTTTTCAGGAAGCAATTTTTTATCTTATCGTACCGTACCGAAGAAAATGAGTAAAGCAAGTATATATTCTTTTCTCGTGATTAAATTATCTGTACCGTTTCTTATAGTAAAATTGATGGTGAAAATACCGATCAATTGAAATATCGATTTATCTTTTATCTATCGTAGATATATGTATATATGCACATGTCTTATTTTTTTATCGTAGCTGAAATTCGGAAGCTGTGTGAAGATGTTTTCCCGACCAGAGTTCATCATATAGCTTCGTTGGATTGTTTAAAAGGAGTAATTACTCTACCTGATCCATTTTCTTTTTTTGTTTAGGTGGTGAAAAGGAATCAATTTTTTTATAATTTTTTTATAGAGAGTAACTTTTCCATTGGAACACGTGCTAGGTGCTACTGCTTTTTGCCTTTATATATATATGTATATATATTTCTTTCTCTTTAATTACATCTCTCTTATAAACTAGGAACAGGAACTGTGGTTTTATCATTTTCTAGGGTTGTAGCTGAAAAGGAGAATTCCTGATTTTCCGTTGCAATCACGTACAGTGAAGCCATTTTGTTTGCTTTCCGAGACCACCATTGCTAGGTTTGAAGGAAAAGGGGAAGCTAATCTGGGAAATTTGGATGGCAACCTAATCTACTTAGCAGAGGAGGAAAGCGAAGTAAGTGATTTTTCTATATCTAAAGTCTTACCTAGATTGTTTTTATTTTTTTTATTAAATTTAAACACATTCACTATAGAATTGTTTATATATCACTTACTTCGTTACCTCTCTTTAATCTAGGGAATGTATTTGAGTTAGAGTTAGCTTACCTGGAATTTTCTTGCTAGATTTTAGAAGTAGCACGGAACAATTTGCTGATATTTTACCTATGTCATATATATCTTCTCTTTCAGTTGTTTCCTTAATTAGCTGCAATTTACCTGGCTATATATGTGAATATATGTATATCTATTTGCGGGCATTATTATTGATAATTTTTTATTTAAATTGCTCATACAAGATACTTGCTGAAACTCCTTCACACCGTTTAAAGGTGGTAACTATCACACCAAGTTGTTTATAAATTTGGAAAGATTTATGAAAATTTCCATGACCTTCAGTCAGGTGAAATAAATAAAATCAACCGAAGTTAATAGTACTTAGAAATCATTATCTTTTCACTAAAGTAAATAAACAGGAAATTTTTCTTATTTATAATATTTTCCTTGCTATCTAAGGAATATCGTTCTGGTATCGTAGACTTTTGATCAAATCTGTTATCTTTAATTTTTTATTAGCGTATGATCAAATCAGTTATCTTTAATTTTGTATTAGCATATGATCAAATCTGTTATCTTTAATTTTGTATTAGCATATGATCAGATCTGTTATCTTTATCTTTGTATTAGCATATGTTTGGATCCAATCAGTTATCTTATTTTAGTATATTTTTCGAGAAATTTAATCTTCATTGTTGTAATAATTATTGTAATACCTTATCGTACCTCTCTTGCAGAGAGAAGGAAGTTGTTCTGTAATTTTATTTTCGGTTTATCTATAATTCACAAATAGTTTGATTTAATATCAAGGAACATTATCGTAATAATAGTGGACCATAAGTGTCAATGTAAATAGAGACTCGTATCGTTATATTGAACAGACATTCAAGTGACTTATCGTATCCCAGTTCCAAACCGGGGTTGAATTTAGAATTTTGGGGGAGTTCAGCAAGTCCAATCAAGGGGTAGCACGTACTAATTCTCTGTTTTATCTTTTTCCTGCATGCACAAAAATGAGCTGGACCCAAGGACGCTAGAGGAATAGCACCTACCACCATAGGGGCGACTATTTACTGCTACTAGTCGTCAGGGAAGCTCCAACCAGTAAAGTCACGGCTATCTAGAAAGCTTCGGAACCCTCTAAATCAACTGGCTCTCTCTCTCTCTCCCGATACAGCTGAGGCACCAGACAGTCCGGCCATAACCTGAGAGCATTGCACTAGATAAGTCAAAAGTCATTAGTTACTGATGGTATACTAATCAAACTGCCCTATTGTAATTGAAAGAACTGTACTTTGGCTTGACCACTCTTTTTTTTAAATTGTCAATATAAATTATCTGTTATAAAATTGTAAATATAATTGTGAGTGTAAAATTGGTCTTATTTTGCTGCTTATATGTTTGTGTGTGTCTGGCGCCCTCTCTAAGGTGTCCAAAGTTGGAAAAGAAAAAAAAATCGCACCCACCATTTTGAGATATGCTTTGCTGAGCTAGTCAGTATTATGATGGATGCCTCCACAACAGCAAGAGGTTTTCCGTTATAACTCATATCCTTGATCGGTATGTACATAAGAGAATCATCATTTCGCGCAATATATTTTTATGTCAATGAAAGAATATGATGAAAACCAGTTCTATCAACTAAAATTGGGATAGGATATAAGTGGTAGGCGGTGTAGAGTTGTTGCTCTACAAGAGGAATTTTCAAAATAAAGATTAAATCTGAATTAGTTTGAAACGCTTCTAATTCGATTACTTCCAAATATTGGGCGACACTTGAATATCTGAAAGGTAACGGTAGATTGTTTTTGACAAGATTTTGAGAAATTTCTTGTAGTGATCAGGTGTGATTATTGAGGAATGAATTATTTTTAAGCGAGCAAATGTTATGGAATTTAAAATATTATTGAGTATATCCTCAAGAAATAAATAACTTGCCATTAATTTTTCGCATATTCCCAAAAATGACTGTTTTGCTTGGATAAGGGCTATTTTGTCCTTTAGAGTATGTATTGCCAAATTGATTGCGTCGATGTTTTCTTTAAAGTTTGCTTCGTCAATTTGGAGTTTCTGAATCGTTTCATTGAAAGTTTTGATAATAGAAGTAGTTACGCTTATTTGATTTTTTAGAAGATTCTCTACTTGTAATTGTCCCTGGTTAAGTTTATTGATACTATCTGTGAAGAATACGCCATCGATTGCGTCAAGGTTTCCGGTGATGGCTTTAAAGATAGTTCCTACACCGTTAATTAGTCCTCCTTTGGATCTTTTAGTGTCCATGAATATTTCTAAAAATTTAGTTTTAATTGAATCTGAAATTTGGGATAGGAGACTGATGTGAGTTTGTACATCAATTCGGAATGCACTAGTGTCATGAAATTTGAAACCTGGGATGGGATCGACAGTGTTTTCTAATGTTTTGAGGATTCTGTTGTTGTTTTCAAAGATTTCTCTAAGTATCGTCAAGTTACGATGAACTAGTAATGTCCATTTATAGTTGGAGATGACTATTCTAGTTTCGTCGTGATAATAAATACCAAGAGTGTTGTTTATAGGTTTGATGTTGAACTTTGAGACTGCTGATCCGAACAGCAGTAGTAACCTGAAAAAAAAAGTTAGTTTTCAGAATAGAGTTTCATTCTGTCGAAGTTAACTTTCGTTCGTTGGTTTGTTTTGAGAATTAAGAGTGTGACTGAATTATTGTGAATGTCTAAAATTTGGAATGGACCGTTGAATTTATTATAAAGTTTGTCTTTAATTTGGGATTCCTTGACGTAAACTTTGTCACCAATTTTAAATTCGGGAAGTTTGTCCGAAACGGGTTTATCAAAACGGTCTTTAGCCTTTTGCTTTTGTAAGTCTGTTTTTTCGCGGGCTACTTTTTAGTAATAGGAAATCCGATTGTTCAAGTCTCCTATATATTTACTAATCAGTTCCTTATGGTTGTAAGTGGTTTCAGGTGGTCTGCTGGACCTATGTCCAAACACTAGTTCGTAAGGCGAAAAGCCATGGGTTTTGTTTGTCGAGTTATTGTAAGCAATAACCTCATATGGGAGTACATTTAGGGGATGTTCATATGGATTTTCGGCTTTATGGATTCGAATCATTTCTAACAAAGTAGAATGAAATCGTTCTACAGAGCCATTTGTTTGCGGATGTCCTACGCTTGAATAAGTTAGTTTGATGTCAGTTTACACAAGTCTTTGAATATGGCGTTGTCAAATTCCCTACCATAGTCACAATCGATACGCAATGGCGTACCAAAATGTTGGAAGTATAACATCATAGTACTGACAACTGATTTGGCTGATTAAGCATAAGCTTGCGAGTATTTTGTCAGTTCGTCTCTTACAGATAAGATATAGTTCCTGTTAGGTATTTCTAGTATGTCGATATTAATTCGCTCAAATGGTGTTTTAGGCGTTTCCGTAATGACGAGGGGATTGTCTAGGTTTTTGCGACACGCTTTAGTTTTTTGACAAATTTCGCAGTTCTTAACGAAATTTTCAATGTCTTTTGTGAAACTTGGCCAGGTGTACATTTCTTTAATACGGCGGACGGTTTCGTTAATGCCGCGGTGCAAGTTATTTTTCCCGTTATGATATCGTTCAAGGATCAGCGGTATTTCGTCTTGTTCGGGTGTTTTTGTAACGTTTTGGCAGATTTTCCATTTGATTTCCTTTTCAACGAAAATGAAAGAGAGCATCTCTAAAAATGGGAGATCGAGATTGTTTTCGACACAGTATGTTTTAGATGAAGATAAAGTATCTTGATGTTTGTATATCGATGCAAAAAGAACTTCATTTACAATGTCAGGATCATTTGGAAGTGGGATTATGCGGTTTTGCTGGCGAATACATTAATTTTAAAGGTTTCGAAGTCAGCGATTTCTTCGAAAATGTCTTCTAAAATGTCGTGATGAAATTCCAGAAGATTGGATGATTGGGGGAAAATTAAAATGTTTTATTTGTTTTGTCTAATAGTTGACAGTTGGAGAATTCAATTTTGCTGTAGTCAATTAAAGAAGTAGTTTTATAATGTTCTATAAAGGTTTTAAATTCTTCGGAAGAAATATTTCATTTTGTTCTGGTTCAGGACTATCGTCTTCGGATTCGTCGTTTAGGGGTAGGATTTTGAAGAGTTTCGATTTTGACTGAAATGATGAACATTCGTCAAGAAGGTTGATTTTAATCCGTGATAAAGCATCAGCGTTCTTATTAACTTTACCAGGCTTGTAAATAATTTCATAGTCGTATTCTTTTAGTTTGAGTCTCCATCGGGCAAGTCTACTACCGGGATCTTTTATAGAAAATAGCCAGGTTAACGGGCGATGATCGGTTAGTAGTAGGAACTTACGGCCATAGATTATCGGACGAAAATGCTTAACCGCCCAGACAATGGTTAAGAGCTCTCGCTCAATGGTGGAGTACCGGGTTTCGGCTTTACAAAGGGTTCTAGAAGCATATCCAATCGGTAAATCTTTACCTATTGGCCGTTGAGATAATACGGCGCCAATAGCAAAAGCACTGGCGTCTGTAGTCAGTACAAACGGTTCGTCAAAATTTGGGTAAATGAGTATAGGGGTGGAAATCAATATTTGTTTTAATTCATTGAAGGATTTTATGCACTCTTCGTTAAAATTCAACGGTTGGTCTTTTTTCAATAGTTTTGTCAGTGGTTTGGAGATCTTTGCAAAGTTATAAATGAACCTACGGTAGTAACCAGCAAGCCCTAAGAAAGATTTTATGTCTTTAGGATTCTGTGGTTGTGGAAAGTTTAAAATACAGTCTACTTTTGATGGATTGAGTTTTACACCGTCTTTAGTTATAAGATGTCCTAAGTAAGCGACCTCCTTGCGCAGAAATTCGCATTTGTCAGGCTGTATTTTAAGGTTAGCCTTTCTAAGTCTTTTAAAGACGTCTGTCAGTCATGATAAATGGTCATGTATTGTAGGCGAGTAAATGATTATGTCATCCATGTAAACCAGACATCTTTCATTCTGGATTCCCATAAGAATGTTATCCATCACCCTTTGAAAGGTATAAGGAGCATTCTTCAATCCGAAGGGCATCCGGACGAACTCAAAATGTCCGTTCTCGACAGTGAATGCAGTTTTCGCGATGTCTTTTGGGTCTATTTCTATCTGGTGGAAACCAGAGGCGAGGTCAAGAGTCGTAAAGTACTGGCATTTGCCTAGTTGGTCTAGTAGGTCTGAGATGTTCGGTAGTGGGTACTTGTCATTGACTGTAAGTTCGTTAAGTTTGCGGTAGTCTACTACAACACGCCACTTCTCTTTTCCAGAGGCGTCTAATTTCTTTGGTACCACCCAGACGGAAGAGGACCAAGGCGAATTAGAGGGTCGTATAATGCCTTCGTCGAGCATTTTGGTACCTGGGACTTAACTTCTTGTTTGTGTACTTGGGGATAACGGTATGATTTTGTATAAACGGGTTTCGGTATCAATACTATGTTTGATTTCTTTTGTGAATAATAAGTGATCGCCTTCGAGGTAGAATATATCTGAAAAGTCAAAGCATAATTGTAAGATTAAGTCTGACTCTTCGTCGTTTAAATGTTCTAGTCGGAGTTGTTTAACAATTTCTTCTTGTCTGCCGGGTTCATTATAGTTCAAAGGAGTATTTTGTGAGAGTGAATTCACAGAAAAGTTTTGTAACGGTTCGAGTTTTAGATTTGAAAAATTTACTATTTTAGGGATGGCACTCGCATTTAGAAGGGAGGTTAGAAATTGGCCTTTGCTGTCTACTGTAACAACAGCATTAGGGAGGTGAAGTTTTTCAATTTCCATACCTGTTAGTAAGGCTTCGGTGTTTCTTAGTTCACAGCTGAGTTTAAAGATTTTTTCTGTACGAGGTTCGATTGTAATAGTATTAATGGAAGTATAGTAAGGCGGACATTGTACAGATTCGGTGGCATTGATTGTATCGTCTGTCACTTTATACAGCGGAAGTGTCTTAAAGTTGGTTATTAATTGTTTTTTGTCAAAGTCAATAATGCAGTTGTAGTGCTCTAGAAAGTCAGAGCATAACACACCGTCAAATTCTATGTCAAGGTTGCAGATGTAAACCTTGTGTGGATCTTTTATATTAAAAGGGACGAGGGTCGATTCATTTATAAGGATTTTCTGGTTGGTAATTCCCTGAATTACTACGTTCTCCTGAAATCTTTCTCTAAAACGTGTGCAAGTGTCTGGTTTGAAAATAGAAAGACCAGCACCGGTGTCTAGTAAGAGTTTATATGAGGAATCTGTGATGTAGTATAGATTTTTAGAATTTACGGTCAGAAGCGGTCTTATAGAAAGCTCTCTTCGGGGAAGTTCAAATTCAGGTGGAAACTGTCTAGATTTAGCGTTTGAATTTGGGTGTGAAGTTCTGTGATTTCCGGGGGTTCCGTTTGGAAAGGGAGGTTCTGAAAATTTACGGAGAAAAATTCGTATTCATTTTCAACATAGTTGTCACATTCTGCGTTATCTGTTTTTGAGTAATAGTCGTAATCAGTTTGTGTCGAATCGCAGTAGTCTTGGTCATAAGTTCAAAATCAGTATTTTGGTATTGAGTTTCGTATACGTTATTATTGGGTTGGTCGTACCCATAATGTGGCCTATTCTGGAATTGGCCCGGTTGTTGTGAAAATGGGTTAGGACGTATGTTCGAAAAGTTTTGTCCGTAATTTTGGTTTTGTTGCATTTGTCTCGATTTGGTGAGACATACATTAACAGTATCGCCCATTCTTTTACAGAATGAACATTGTTTTTGTACTGGAAACTAGTTGGGCTTTCGAGGAGGTGGACCTTGGTTTCTAAAATTTGAAAATTTTTGAGATTCTAAGTGATGGAATTGGAGTTCACGTTTTATGCGTGAAACTGCGGTCAGAATTGTCTTTAGGATCGCTAGCACGAACTTGTCGTCTTATCCTCGGCTCTTAATCTGTTAGTAGGCTATTTAGTGCCATGTATTCGATCAAGTCGATTTGTGCCTGTTTCTCTTTTTCAGTCAAGTTTTGTTTGTTAACCGCAGCAAGCATTTTTGCTTGGTGGGTTTGTAGTCTGGCTGAAAATGTTATGGGGGATTCGGTATTTAATTGCCTCATTCTTTGAAGATCCTAAATCAAGGCTGAGAGATCTCTAGGATCTCCAAAGTGGTTCTCTAAGAGTGTTTGAATTTCTGTTAATTGAGTCGGGTTTCGAGAATTTATTAGTTCGGCTGCTCTGCCGCGAAGTTTGTTTTTGATGTGCAATATTAGAAGTACTTGTTGGTAGTCAGTTGCCATACTATATGCAGTTTGACATGAAGAAATGAAAGTATTTAAGAATATAGGGTTTCCGTCATATTCCGGAATTATTGCAAAAATTTCTGATATTTTGTATGGCTCTACAGTAGGAGTCGCAGTACCTTGTCTTGTAGTTGCCATTTCAAATATTCAAGGGTTACGAAAATAAAAATTAAATAAAGCGGAAAAATGGAAGTAAGTAAGGTCACACAAAAATTTATCAAAATTCAAAATTATGTATGAGTAAATCGGTTAAAAGGATAATAAATTGCGAATATAACATAAAATAAAGCGAGGTAAAATAATAATAATAAATTGGTTTTAAAAATTATTCAATAGCTTAAAATTTGGTTTAAAGGAATGAGAAATATATGGAAATTTTAAACGAGAGAACTGATAATAATAATATAAAAATAAATATAAAAATCGTTTCAATTGGTAAATACTTGAATCAAAAACTAGATGTTTCTACATACGTTATTAGTACCCTAGGCATGAGACTGTTCTGGAGAAGCTGAGGACTGGTTAGCTGTAAGGTTGCGTGTTCCGGGTTCTCGCTGCCACAGTTGTTGTCTCGGTCTGGAAGTTCTTGTCACAAGAATTTGGAAATCGACACAACTAGTGAGTGTACACGTGTTCTAGCTGTGTTGGACAATCCTACTGACTGCGCCAATTTAATATATTGTAAATCACTTTTGAGTTTTTAAAAATATATATTTATTGAAATACAAAAAATTAAAACTTTAAATAAAACATTAAATTGAAAAATTAAAAATGAACTAACTAAGTGGTACAAGTATACTAACGATAAATGACGACCGTGGGACCGCGTCGCTCTGATTTATAACATTAAGAAAGCGGACTAATCAAAAGAACGGCCAAGTCGATGCGTTCCCACGTTTACATAATGAGGCAGGAAACTGGTCAGCGAAATATGATACTTTCTATCTTACACGTGCATGATATTTACGCCTAACATATATATATATATATATATATATATATATATATATATATATATATATATAGGGTGGACCATTTTAATCTATGCACTCAAATTGCTTCGTTCCTAAGCATAGTATAAAAAAAATTATACAAAACTTATTTAAGGCGAAGGGGGCACTTTTAGGTGCAATTGATGTTGAACTTGAGCGTCATTTTCAAGGTTATTTGACGGTCAGGGTGTTTTTTCTTAAAAACCTGAAATGTCTATTTTTCACATTTTTTCGACAAAATAAAAATGACACAAGCACCTGAGTGATAATTATCGCATTAAGGTAATAGAAAATAATATATTTTGAATTCAATTTTCTTGTTTTCATTTAAGATGTTTTGACGATATGTGATGATTACTGCTGATTTGGTTTATTTCGTTTAATGCTTGCTCTAATAAGGTATTTAACATGGCGTAAAAGAACAAAACAATCTCTGTATACTTGTTCTACCAAAAATATTGGTAAAATTTCTTACATCAAGGTTATATTCTCACAAAAAATTGTATCTATAAAAAAAAATACTCTGACCTTCAAATTACCTTAGAAATAAAGTTCAACGTCAAAATTAATTGCACCAACAGGTGTCCCCCTTCGCCTAGAACAAGTTTTGTATGAACTCTTTTTTCATACCATGATTAGGAACGAAACGATCGGGGTGTTTTAACGCCTGAATTGTTAAAGCAAAAACTTCTATTCGCGGGTTATACTATGAACGGATGTATCATCAGTTGAAAAATTGGAGTTAATATTGATAACAATGTTAGTATGGGACCACTTTCATAGTAAGAAATGAAATACCAAGTGATTATGTTAAGCAAAAAGAATGTTAATTTATAAATGTCTCTAAAAAAGAGGTAAACAGTTTTTTTTAATTTTCCCAATGGTGATCTTTTGTACAACTATCTGAAAATAGTTTCAAAAACTGTATAATTTCAAGCTTGGAATAATCACTTAATTAACAAACGGTTATTGGCGTGTATACTTGTACGTGTTTTTTTAAATTCATATTTAATTTGTTAAATACTTCGTGAGAGAGGCAATTTCTTGGTGCGTGCGAAATCTAGATCGCCATTTTTTGTCCTATTTTTACTTTTAACTTAAAATTATTTTTGTAGGTGGTAAAGCTTCTGGAAGTATCTTTTTTATGATGTTTTTTTTTTAATTCCGATTCCCTAATAGTTTTCGTAACATTTGCTGATAACGACCTCCCTCCTCCCCATTTCTTTTTTACTAAATTGGTAATAACAGCAACTTTTTTGCTGTACTTTTTTCAGTAAATTTCTAGATACAATTACCAATCGAATGATACGTAGATCATAATTTTCGGTGAAAACCAACTGGAATTTGATAAAATAAGACATGTTGACTAGATTATACGTCCTGTAGCACAACTTTATATTATATATACTTTATAATTATATATATATGCGGAAGATTCACGGAACGTCAACCTCACGGTGGCGCCACTGCATACAAGGGTACAATGGCCACATATACAAAATTCTTATGAATGGCGGCCTTTGTACCCTTGTATGCAGTGGAGTCATCATGCGCTTGACGTTCCGTGAATCTTTCTCATATATATATTGACATCCAACTATCCCCAAAGCGTCATTTCATAAAACATTCAGAGGGCGTTCATAATAGAATATTTGCAACATTCCAAGCAGAAAGGGTCCACCCATATAGCACACAAACTAGCGTCCTTGTGTAATATATTTTAGCGGTGCTATCAACTTGAATGCGTCCTGCGGTGTTGCTGATTCAGGAACACATTAAATGGTAATTGTTTTCAAGACAAATTGAGGGAATATCAGGAAATAATAAGGTTGCTATGATTTTTATTGAGTATGGAATCAATTATTTCGGTAGTATTTTGACATCGCGCTGCAGAAAATTTACTAGTATTTGACCCTTTAGTTAACCTACGAATTCTGTCATATGATTTATATCTGAAAAATCACAGCAAAACGGCGTTACACAGTCCTAGGCGTTGAAATTCATTTCGCAATAAAATATTAAATTCAGTTATTGGTAGTAAATAAGAGTAATTAACAACATCACTTTAAAAAAGTTTCCAAGATTGAATTTTTCAAGAAAACATTTGGTTCCAAATTTAAGTAAAGAAAGACTTTTAAATTAAAGAAGCTCTATTTATAAAATAGACACATTCTCCATGTTTGATATTCGATACAATGTATATATGAATCAAAGTATATATTTTTCTAATATTCCACTTTCAGACAAGCAGGGAATGAATGCATTTTCGTATACTTATTTTAATATCTTTTAAACTAAGCGTTTTAAATGTATAATAAAATATACACTTTTATTTCTAACATAGAGCCTTTTTATTTTATCTTCTTTACGATTCGCCTAATTTTAAAAAATATATTTAATTTTCTAATTTGGTCCGTAAAAATTAAGATTATCATTTTCGCTTTATTTTGCCAATAAACTTTCAGTAAAGCCCCATATAACATTCTATGTCAATTTTAGGCTTAGTAGTTTGGAAGATAAAGGGAAGAATAGATTAAATTTTAAATAATAAATTATTAAATCTAAAATAATAAAATATATTTGTATTTTTATGATGACTAGTGGTCGCCCAGTGGTCGAAATTCGACCCTATTTCATGAAATTGTAAAAAGTATATTTTTATAAAAACAGAGTTGTGGAGAAATCGGAGAAGTAGATGTGTAATGTCTTCGATACACATTACATGTAGAGAATAGAATATATTCAATAAAATGTATGAATTAGATGTTGCGGTTTTAGTTCAATGCTGGTTCAATGCAAGTATATAATTGACGAAGGACCTTTAGCTGAACAATCAATAAACACGTAAAGTAATTCACCAAATAAAAGTTAATCACTGACCTTTTACGTCGAAGCTCTGCAAAGGGTGTTTTCTTGGTTCTTCTTTCTTCAGAGGCTAGCCCCGTGAACAGGAACAGTTTCTTAGAGCTTCATCTGGACAACACGTTACACAAAAAATAGCGACGTAGTGTTCATTGATTGAGCATACAAAAAATGCGGGTTTAACAACAAATGATGCGCTTTTGTAAACACAAAAGAAACAAAATGAAAGCGGTTTAGCGGTCGTTACAAACGGAGCTACTAACTCGCGACTCGTAACGCAAAAAAACAACAATAAGCGGCGTCTCTTCAGACGGAATCAAAAAATGTCCGAACAGTTCGGAGCACAAACACGAAAACTTCCCAAGCGTCCTAATAGCTCGGGATGCGAACCACGAATCACAATACTGTCTATATTTTACACGCAAAAACACACTTACAATTAGCATTAGCGCGACGGAATGTTTTAGAAAAGGTGCAGAAGTTTAAAAATCAATGAAGTAATTCAATCAAATTGAAAACAATACACTAAACAAATTGCGGGAACGCACCATTCCGCCAGCCTTGAATTACTTATTTCAAAACTAAGGGTCCACTGGCAGTGGACAAAGCTTTTCAAGAGGTCGCTTCAAAGTACCACTTGCAGTTCTAACTGTAGCAACGCGTACACCATCACTCCAGGATGTACGTCAATAATGCGCCCTAATGGCCAATTCAAAGGAGGTGAAGTGTCTTGCTTCAAAATAACAAGAGTACCTGGCTTAACAACCTCCGAGGGATCAGTCCATTTACTCCGTTGATGAAGAGTATGGAAATATTCTTGCGACCAACGTTTCCAGAATGCCTGATGCAAACGACTCAGTAACTGCCATCTGTTGAGACGATTAGATGGGACAGATAAGAAATCAGATTCAGGAGGTGCTGTTAAAGGTTCCATGGTAAGAAACATTCCAGGACTCAAGGCGGTAAGATCCGAGGGATCGTTGCTACAAGGGGTTATAGGTCGCGAGTTTAAAACTGCTTCGACCTGTGCAAATACAGTAGAAAGTTCTTCGTAGGTTAGGATTTGATCTCCAACGACACGTCTTAAGTGAGCTTTAACACTACGAATTACTTTCTTTGCGGATAGAATCCAAAATCGTTGCTGCAAAAGAAATTGAACGGTTTGGATTCCTGCTTGAAGATTGGTGACATGAAAATCTTCGACAATTAGATTAGTCAAACGACTTTTACTTGGTAGCAGTGCGGGAAATTTAGTGTCAAACGGCAATGGAGCATTAGCCAATCTACTACCAACTCTAAGAGTTACCTGTTCATCAAGAAACGGCGAAAGTTTACAAAGCGATTTGGGCAAAAGTTTTCGTTCTCGAAGAAGGGAAATCTCTTTAGAAAAATATTGATCTTGAACATAGCGAACAATGCGAAGCTGAGCCTGATATAACTCAGCAGCCAAAAATGATCCAGAGCCCCTACGGTCTGGATTGCGGGCGTTATCAACAAAGCGACAAATATGAGCTATAATGCGGGTAATGCGATTAATAGAAGAATGTTCTTCTAACAAAGTACCAAATAAATTTTGTGAAGCGGTGACTTGAAGCGCCACTATACGGGCTTCAGTCATAACTAGCGGTGACATGCTTGAGTCTGAGCAAGCATGTGGCAAACAAGCGGTAATCAACAATTGTGGGCCTTTCCACCAAAGTGTATTGCCTAACAACTCTGATGGCAAAGTGCCGCGGGAACCCAAGTCAGCGGGGTTATCACAAGATTGGATGTAAAACCAATGCGAAGAAGGAAATTTTTCCTGAATGTAAGCAACTTGATTACTGACAAATGTCCAACGGTGCGGGGAAGAACTAAGCCATGAAAGGACTACCGTGGAATCTGACCAGCAACGAATCACCTTGAACAACAAACGACTATTGAATTGCTCATAAACATAATGAGCCAACTTAGCGGTGAGAACTGAAGCACACAGTTCCAATCTGGAAGTGACAAAGTTTTCAAAGGGGCAAGTTTTGATTTAGACAACACAAAAAAACTTTGACGAAATCCAGATGCGGTTTCGAACACAAAATAAACAACAGCATAACCTTTCTCAGAAGCATCACCAAATGTGTGAAGTTCACAACTAGAAAAGTGGTCTATAGCAAGCAGGCGAGGCAAAACAAAATTCTGCAAGGTCAACACAATAGCGATAATGTCTTGCTGCAATTTGGGACCGATAAACAAACAATAATTCAAAGATAACCGATGAGGTATCTTAGCGGAAGCATTAAACACTACACGAGTTTGGTTGTGCTACTATCAGGCTTCAAAACACAATGATGCGGTATGTAGTAACAATCAGAAGCAGTAGATGGATCAGGAACCACCTCCATATGATCCAGCTCCAAATACTCTTTGAGAAAATCACAATATTGTTTGTAGAGATCTGGTTGCTGTAGAAGACGTCTTTCTAAAGAGTAGAAACGTTGTACGGCGAGATTATACATTCCATCAAAAGCAGGAAGTGTATTTCGAAAAGGAAGAGGCACAACGAATCTACCTGAATCCAATCTCCTGCATCCCTCGGAAAATATTTTTTCGCAGATAAGATCATCAGGGGACTGAACCAGTGCGGTAGGAACATCTTCAATTGTCCAGAACCTTTGGAGTGAATCATCTAATGATACTACATCTTCAATTTTACAAAAAAGCGAAGTTGGGTTTATGGCCGACTGAGAGTGAGAGTTAACAGAACTCGAAGACACTCTACCCATAAGGATGTAACCAAACACAGTGTTAATAGCATCAGGAACACCTTCCTTTCCCAGAAGACGTCCATTCAACAAAATTTGAGAAGAAAATATATCGGCACCTAACAAAAGGTCAATAGCGCCTGGGCTATTGAAACCAGGATCAGCAAGTTTCAAATTGGTTAGATATGTCATATTAGCCATGTTAATGGGCGCAACAGGCATATCATTGCAAATGCGGGGTAAAACAATAGTCTCAACAACAAAATTGCACTCACGCTTTACTATAGAGCGAAGAGAAAGGGTAAGAGAGCCCTCAGCAGAGGGACTCTGCAAAGAACCTAGCCCGTTGACTTGAATCGAAGCGGGCATAGGTCGGAAGCCAAGGCGTTTCACAGCCTTGCTCGCAATGAATGATGTCATGCTACCAGAATCTAGCAGACATCGCAAAGTTTAATAAGAACCGTGCTTATCTAATACCTCAACTAAAGCAGTAGATAACAACACATTTGAATTGTATGACAAAAGTGAACTATGACAAGAAGTCTGCGGTAGAGAAGTTTCGGGACTTTCAACAGTATTAATGGTACTGGATCCACCAGATGTGGAAGCCAGGTTTGCGGGGGAGCACTAGATTCAGACCGAATGCCTGAATCACCACTATTTACAAAATGAAGCAATATGTGATGGCGTTGTTTGCAGTTGCGGCAAGTGAATAAAGATTTACAGCGATTCGACTGATGAGAATCGCTCAAGCAATTAAAACAAAGTCTAAAATCTTTAACAAACTTAAACCGCGCGGATACTGATTTGTTCAAGAATTCAGAACATTTGTAAATCGCATGATCGGATTTACAAACTAAACAATTTCTATTTTTAGTGACAAACAAAGATGTAGTGAAACGGGAAGAATGTTGCTTTGAATTCAATGGTAACTTTTTGTCAACACTTCGCTTTGCCTTGCGGGATAATTCAACATGTTCAAAGGCATCACAATGCTTCGACAAAAAATCAACAACTTCCGAACGGATCGGAAAGTCATCTTGAGCGGTCACAGTACCATGGTAAAGTTCAAATTTAGCGGCTAAATTCATTGGAACTCGTTTCAACACCATCTGAACGATACAAAAAATCCCACTGATTTACTGGTAAACCCAAATTCTTCAGTGCTTTCAAATTATCACTGAAGTTATCCAATAACTTCCGAACCTCTGAAGGGCTATCTGAAGTTAGTTGGGGGAATTGTTCTAAAGCTGACCAATGAGACTCCGCGATTAAACGAGTTCGCTTGAATTTTTTCAAAAGTGTTTCATAAGCACTCACGTAATTGTTTTGTGTTAGTTTAAAATTCCTAATAGCCTCAAAAGCAGGCCCTTTTAAAGCTAACTGCAAATATTTGAACTTCTGCATAGTACTGAGTTTTTCATTATTGTGAATTAATGAATCAAACAAATCAATAAAAGTACCAAATTCCAATATGTCTCCACTAAATGAAGGCAAATCAATTCGCGGCAAAGCAACACTTTCCTGTTCCCGAGCTATATTTTGTGGCGTAGAATTCTGAACAGATTTCAGTTTAGCAAAAATAGACCTAATTGAATAAAACAATTTTTCAAATTTATTGCGAATGTCATCCTCAAAGTCAAAATCATCGGTTGCATCAGAAATTAATCCAATAATGGAATTGTGGTGTTTAAAAAATTCGGAATGGATTGAATCAACCATATCAATCATGCTAAAAAACAATTCAACGTCGTCACCTCTTAAGGCTTTCTCGGCAGCAAAATAAATATCTTCTAATCTTTTAAACTCCGATTGTCGATGATTTTTAAATTTTCGTAAATTTTCAGTGACATCTTAACAATAAATTAAAATCACTGTAACGCCACTGAACAAATCTAACACGATAGAACGAAAACAAAATACTATTCCAAAATGTACAATTTTTTACTGTTGAAGTAGTAAAATATCTGACAAAATGTCAAATAAATTCAAAACAATTTAGCAAATAACCAAAACAAACAAAACGAGCTCTTGTAAGTTTTTAAGCCGGCAAAAAAAAATTGCGTTTTATTTCCAACGGAATTAGTGAATATCCCGAACTTGCTTTCTCTTCTAACAAATAAAGGAACTAAAATTCAATGCGGTTTTCAACAATAATTGCAACGAAAAATCAATGTTTTTTTTTGATCGTTAAACTTTGCACGAATTAACTCAAATGTACCGGCCCGGAGTTGGACCAAATTATGTAATTTCAATAAAATGTATGAATTAGATGTTGCGGTTTTAGCTCAATGCTGGTTCAATGCAAGTATATAATTGACGAAGGATCTTTAGCGGAACAATCAATAAACACGTAAAGTAATTCACCAAATAAAAGTTAATCACTGACCTTTTACGTCGAAGCTCTGCAAAGGGTGTTTTCTTGGTTCTTCTTTCTTCAGAGGCTAGCCCCGTGAACAGGAACAGTTTCTTAGAGCTTCATCTGGACAACACGTTACACAAAAAATAGCGACGTAGTGTTCATTGATTGAGCATACAAAAAATGCGGGTTTAACAACAAATGATGCGCTTTTGTAAACACAAAAGAAACAAAATGAAAGCGGTTTAGCGGTCGTTACAAACGGAGCTACTAACTCGCGACTCGTAACGCAAAAAAACAACAATAAGCGGCGTGTCTTCAGACGGAATCAAAAAATGTCCGAACAGTTCGGAGCACAAACACGAAAACTTCTCAAGCGTCCTAATAGCTCGGGATGCGAACCACGAATCACAATACTATCTATATTTTACACGCAAACACACTTACAATTAGCATTAGCGCGACTGAATGTTTTAGAAAAGGTGCAGAAGTTTAAAAATCAATGAAGTAATTCAATCAAATTGAAAACAATACACTAAACAAATTGCGGGAACGCACCAAGATGTAATGATCAAAATTGTTCACTCATTTGACAAATCAATTGAAATAAAAAGGAAACAAAAATGTAATCAAATATGGGATTCAAAATATTTTTGACAAATGCATGACCTCTCAAATTTTTGGCTGAAACCGCTCCTGGCAAAATATTCGATGTAACAATTAGAAGATTGTTCTTTGCAACCTAAATGTTTTCGTCATTTGCGGTTACAATCAAGTTCAGGAATATTAAAGAAAAGAGATGCAACCCTAGGAGAACTTAAATATTTAATATATTCTCTATTGTTGGCTATCTGACATTTTTTTACACAACACTTTCGGGAAAGGTTGTGATAATAATATATTAATCAAATAATTAAATTCACATTAAAAACAGAATATTTAATATAAAAGTTACTGCAACGCGTCCGAAAAATCCATACTGATCTACTACATTGACTATTTTACCACTAAACAATAACAACGCGTGCATGCCACTTTCAGAAGTACATGTATATAATTACTTAATGTTTTGAGTTTTGACCATCTGGCGGCGGCGGCACCACAGATCAAATAGGCGGCACTCTCAGTTGTTTGGCGTTGACAGTTTGGACGTAAATTATAAGTTTTATTATATTTTATTTAATGAATGAACCAATATTATAAATTAATATTAGCATTCTGCACTGAAGGTCGTCAGTAGCTACTAAACAAAAGAAAAATGAACAAAATCGGTTGAGAGACAGATGAGAAAATGGTACCTAATCGTTTTGTCTTTGCCTATTTATATATAGATTCCTTTCATTTGATACATTACATTACGAGTGCACTTAAAAAAATTGTTTTTCATTTAAGTTTATCTTGTCTTAATGAGTCGAATTTGGTATATTTCTTAAACAACATTTTAGCAAATTATTTTTAAAATATGAAAAAAATATACCTATATTTATAATAAAACCATATTATCAGGGTTTTCTCCTTATTTTGAAGTCTCAAGTGAAACCTTATATTTCTATTTGTTCTCTCTCATAATGAGCCCTTTCATTTTATATATTAAATGATGTGTTTAATTAATTTATTATTTTACATTTAATTCTTTAATTTGCCCCCCATAATTAATATTAGGGTTTTCTATGTAATTTTCCTATAAAGTCAAAGTGATTCCTATACCCCTAATTATTTTCAAAATTCGTCGTATGGTTTCGTAAATAAAGAGGGGAATGGATAATTTTAATATATATTTTTTAATATCTGTTAAACAATTGATTTTAAAAATATGAAAAAAAATTATTTGTATTCCTCATAATGAGCCCCTTCATCTGCCGTTTAATTCTATAATTTACCTCCCAAAATTAATATTAGGAGTTTTCCCTTATTTTGCCTGTAAATCTTAGGTGAGGCCATATACGCCTAATTTTTTTCAAAATTGTAGGTAGTATGGTTTCGGAAATAAAGCGGGGGAATAGATACTTTTTTATATTTTTGTTGATATATTTAAAACAATTTATTTTAAAATCTGAAAAAAATATATTTGTATTCGTCATAATAAGCCCCTTGATTTGATATATTACATGATGTGTTAGAAACAACTTTAATTTTATATTTTCCATTTAATTCTTTAATTTGTCCCACAAAATTAATATTACAGGGTTTCTCCTTATTGCTCCTGTATAATTGAGGTTATCCCTATATCCCTATTTTTTTTTTCAAAATTTTGCGTCTGAAGTTTCCGAGATAACGGAGGGGGGAGGAATGTATATTTTTTAAAATTTTGGTTAATATCATTTAAACAATTTATTTTAAAAATTTTAAAGAAAAATATTTGTATTCGTCATATCGAGGCCTCTAATTTAGAAACAATTTTAATTTTATGTTTTCTATTTAATTCTGAAATTTGCCCCCCAAAAATTAGTATTACTGGTTTTAATTTTTTTCAACATTTTACGTCTTATAGTTTCGAGATAATGTGTATTTTTTTGTATCTTTTTGTTAATATCTCTCACATAAATAATTTTTAAAGTTAAAAAAATATATTTGTGTTCCTCAGAATGAACATTTAAAAAAAAGTTCATTTAATTCTATATTTCCCCCCCCCCCCAAATTTAGAGGTTTCTCTTTATTTTGCCTGTAAACTTTAGACTATTTTTCAAAATTGTACACTCAATAGTGTCGGAAATAAAGTTTCTTCATTTATGATATGTACTCCTGATCGGGTTACCAAACTATACACTGATACCAAATTTCAACCTTTTCCGTTGAGTGTTTCAGAGACAATTGCTGTGATGGGAAAGATGGAGAAATCAGGAGTGATATTATATGGGTATCATTATATTGTATATACGGAACCCTACAAATATAATATAATATCATTAATTATTAGTAATTGATCTGTCTTTTAATAAACGCAACTTTTACTTAAAGTTATAAATCTATAAATATTGGCGAGGTTTGTATCTGAAATATAAAGAACGTAAAGCTCTCTGTTTAAGCTAAAAATAAGAAGGGTATAAAATGTCAGAGCTCAAATCAAATTCACGATAAGGACTATGAACGAAAAGTATAGAATAATTCCTGAAATTATTAGAACATAATTAGGTCAGGGTGCGTTAGTAGCCCCAAGAATCTGTTTAGAATATTATCAGTTTATATTGTTTATAACTACTAAATAACTATAAGTCGGAAGTGGTAAGGTATTTTCATGATGTGACTGTGATATTTTCTGACGGGAATCGACCAAATCTACTGGGTATTTTTGCATTGTGGTGTTAAGGTTCTTAATGGACCGAAGTTGTTACGGATAATTGTCGTTTCATTAAGTTTTCAGTTTGATGTTGGTCTTTAGTAATTTTGTTTATAGTAAAGTATTCTCCGTCTGTTGCATCTAAATTACCGGAAATAAATCTCCAAATTGATCGCAGTCCGTTAATGAGTCCGCGTTTCTTTCTGTTGGTACTGTAAGTCTCAGTGTTAGCGAAAATTTCTGTATATTTGATGTTAACAGATTTAGATATTTGTTTCAGGAGGCTTACTTGAGTCTGTACTTTTAATTTGAAGATTTTGATGTTAGTTTTGTTGTCGATAATAGTATCTAAAAGTCTGTTCAGTATATTGTCGTTGTTTGAAATAGCGTCTCGAAAGGGGTTTAGATCTTTGTAAACAAGGAGTGTCCATTTCTCCTTAGAAATTTTAAGGGTGCTTCTTAATGGAAGAAAACTCCTATAGTATTGTTAACCGGTGTAATACCTAGAATACTGTTGAAGGTTTACGACTGAAAACAGTCCACATAATCTGAAAAGAATGGATTTATTCAAAACAAGGTTTTAGTCTGTCAAAGTTAACTTTAGTTATTTGGTTTGTTTGCAAATTTATGATGGTGGCAGAGTTCTTTCGTATTCCGGTAATTTCGAAGGGGCCGTTGAATATGTTTTCAGCTTGTTTCTGATTTGGGACTCTTTTACTAGACTTTGTCGTCTACTTTGTAATCGGGTTGTGTAGTAGAAACGTGTTGGTCAAATCCCACTTTAGATTTTTCTTTTTGTCTTTCAGTTTTAGCACGGGCGAGTCTGTAATAATAGTCCTTTCTGTTATTAAGGTCTCTCACGTATTTTGAAATAAGTTTTTCCTGATTGTAAAGGGTTCCTGGTGGCCTACTAGAAGTGTGCCCAAATATGAGTTCATAGGGCGTGGTTTTATTTTTCGTGTTATTGTAACAGATGATGGCATAAGGGAGGAGATTAAATGCATGTTCCTCTTTATTTGCCGGTATCACTTCTGCTAATGTCCCGTGAAATCTTTCAATAGCTCCGTTTGACTCGGGATGTTGAATGCTGGAGAATGTTAGTTTTATGTCATATAGTTGGCCTAAATGTCTCATTAAGGTGTTATCGAATTCACGTCCATAGTCACAATGGATGCAAAGTGAGTTTCGTAATGTTGAAAGAAAATCAGAAGGGTGTTTACGACGATTGGAGCTGTTTTGTCGTTTATAGGGTAGACTTGCGTAAATTTCGTGAGTTCGTCCCTAATAGTCAGTGCATGATTTCTAGATGGATATTCGAAGATTTCAATTTTAATACGTTCAAAAGGAGTCTTGAGTTTTTCCGTAATAACAAAAGGTGCACTTAAGTTTTTCCTACTGAACTTTACCTTTTGGCAAGTTTCACAGGATTTGATAAATTGTTCTACAGTTTTAATTAAGCCGGTCCAATTGTATTTTTCCCTAGTACGTCTGATGGTTTCTTTAATGCCACGATAGAGGTTGTTTTTATCACAGTGGTATTGTATTATTATAGGAATTTCGTCTTCGGTAGGGGTTGCAACAATGTTTTGGCAGATTTTGAGTTTGATGTCTTTGTCGGGGAGAATAAACGATATAATTTCAAGAATAGGAAGTTCTACGTTATTTTCTATGCAGTATGTTTCAGAGTGGTTGAATTGATCTTGGTTGTTATAAATAATTTTGAAAAGATCTGAGACGACAGTTTCAGGATCAAAGGGCAAAGGTACAACTAAGTACTTTCTATGACTGACAGTTTTACTGGCTAAGATGTTAAGAGTGTCGTTACTGAAATTAAGTTATTCTTCGAAAAACTCTTCAATAATTTTGTCGTGTAAGTCATGAGTTTTGTTTTGCCAAAAGAACGTAACTATACGCCTATGGGACTTCTCTAAAAGTTGAGAGTTGGATATTTCAATTTTGGAGTAATCGATTATGGATTCAGTTTTGTAGAGTTGAGCAAATCGATTAAACTCAGCGGTGATTCTTTCGTTATGTTCGTCGTCAGAGTTTTCAGGATCTTCGGAGTCAGTTTCGTTGTTAGGGAAAATTTTGATTTTTGAAAGGAAGTCAGTACATTGCTTGAAATGGTTGCTTTTGATGCGAGAAAGAGCATCTGCGTTTTGGTTTACCTTGCCGGGCTTGTATTCGATTTTATAATTGTATTCCTGTAGCTTAAGGCGCCATCTGGCTAGACGACTGCCAGGATCGAAAAGAGCCAAGTTAGCGGACGGTGGTCACAGAGTAATGTAAACCTTCTCCCAAAAAGATAAGGTCTCTAGTGCGTAACAGCCAAAACTATAGCCAACAATTCTCGTTCGATGGTGAAATATCATGTCTCTGCAGCACAGAGGGTACGAGAAGCATATGCAATAGGGAGATCTTTTCCCACAGGGCCATGAGAAAGAACCGCTCCAATAGCAAAAGTACTAGCATCAGTAGTGAGCAGGAAGGGTTCTTCAAAGTTTAGATATATCAGGATTGGGTCAGATACAATCAAGATAGAAAATGTCTTGAAATTCCAAACAAAAATTAGTGATTTGTTCGCGTTCTTAGTCATTGAGATGTTCAGTTCTAATTTGTTATCAAATAGTCGAGTTTTTGTCTATGTATTGGGAATCATGATAATCATCTGTATTGAAATTAAGAAGAGGGTGAGTTTTGTCACATGGTTCCAATTTTAAATCAGAAACGTTTACTGTTTTGGGCATCGCTTTAGCATTGATGATAGAAGTTAGAAATTCACCTTTTATGTTAATGTCTACTAGTGCGTTTGGAAGTCGTACTCTGTCAATTTCATGAGTTGGTAAGATAGCATCGATGTTAGAGAGATCACATTTAAGTTTAAAGATCTTTTCTGTGCGTGCCTCAATGGTTATTTTGTTTTGTGTGGGTGTTTGTAAATTAATATTTGGTATAACCATGGGTGTGTCGTGTACTTCAGTCAAGGGTTGATCATTATCGGGACTTTGTGTAAAGGGATGGTTTTAAAATTTGTTATGAGCTGTTTAGATTTTAAGTCAACTATGCATTCATACTGTTCAAGAAAATCTAATCCTAGTATGCCGTCAAACTCAATGTCCAAATCGTATATGAAAACTTTATTTGGGTTACCTGGAGCGAATGGGATTAAAGTAGATTGTGAGATGGGACTTTTTGTGGGTAATACTCTGAATAGTTACCCTTTCAAGAAATCTTTGTGTGAAATTTTTGACTGTATTTTCCTTGAAGATTGAGATACCAGCTCCGGTATCAATAAGAAGTTTGAATTTAGAAGAAGCGTCAAGAATGTAGTAAAGATTTTAAGAGTTCACAGTATGAAGTGGGCTTAAAGAAATAGTTGCTCCGGGAAGTTCAGATCGTCGGATTCAGGTTATGAATCTGGGACTTCCCACAACGTTGTTGTCGAATCGGGAGGTTGGTCTAGGCTCGGAAGCGCTAGAAAATCCTAGTAAACTATTAAAATGCTCGGTAGGGGTATCTTCAAAAGTTTGTTCAGCGATATAATAATTTTGAAGATCATCCTCATAATCGTATGTTATCATTCGTATAATATTGAACATTTTGGTGTTGATTAAAATGATGAGTACTTTCAGGACGGTTATTTGGGTTATTCTGTATGACAGAAGGTCGGGTTCATTTGAGACCTAAAAGGGGGGCTCTGAAAGTTTTGTGGACGAAACTGTTGACCTTGTTGAACCGGGGGATTGTTTGAGAGGAAGTTTGGCCTTGTTTGTTGGTTAGACCACTAGAATTTGTCCTATGGTTTTGATTGAATGTTTGAGGATTGTTTTGATTTTTCAATTAGCTGTGTGGCCTAATCGACCACAATGCAGACACTTAAGAGATTGTGTTGACTTTCGAGGTTGGAAATTTGGTTTGAGTGGAACAGATTTGTTCGTTTTCTGATCCTCGAAATAAGAAAGTTGAAGCACTCTCCTAATCCAGGAATTTGCATCTAGATCTTTTGGATTACTTGCACGAATTACTTCTCCTAAACGGGGGTTCTAATCCCGTAAGAAGGGTATTCATGACCATAGTATCCACTAGAGTGGTCTGGGCGTCTTTTTGTTCTGGACTTAGCCCAGCCGTTTTATGTATGCAGAGTGCATTTTCGCACTCCAGACTTGGAGACCATTGTAGAACGTTAATGAGGACTCGTTCGAAAGTTGTTTTAGACGTATATAGTATAACTTGCAGAACGTCCGACAAGGTATACGTCGGACAAACGAACAGGAGAATTTCAGCCCGTTTAGAGGAACACAAATTATCTGTCAAAAATAAATAAATGACTTCGGCCCTGTTCCAACAGCAACAACAAATAGGCCATAAAATAAATTTCAATAGTTGTAAACAGATCTCACCAACAACAAATTACAAAACCAGACTAATACGAGAAGCTGTTGAAATCGAGAAAACTGGACAACTAAACAAAAGAGACGACGCCCTGCACCTCTCTAACATATGGAAGACAATTATTCAACATCAAAATAAAACAGAATTAGCTAGGCAAGATACAAACCCGTCAATATGCAACAAACCCGACACGGCAGCGAAGGAGGCGGAGGCAACACCGACCAATCAGACGCGATACGACCTCCGACGAATACATATTTAATAAAAAGCTCAGGTAGATCACCTCTCCCTCTCAGTTCACTGTAACAACGCATTGAGGATGCCAAGTGAGATCTTGGCGAAACGTCTGCAGGATTCAAAAATGAATGAATATAACGAACGGATGTATTCCCGGATAAATATTTCTTCATATTGTTCCATGCGTGAAAGCCTACGGCTAGATATATATCTATACTATTATAAAATTGTAAGTTTGTCTGTCTGTTTGTTTGTTTGTTTGTTTGTTCGGGTATCACGTAAGAACAACTGAACTGATTTTGCTGAATCTTTTTTTGTTGCAAAGCCTATAATTTGACTTGAAATCTGGTAGACATTTTATCTCCCTAAATTGACAGAAACGGTAGATATATCGAAAAAACTTCTACCATGTTGGGCAATACAATTACTCAATTAGTTCCACCGCACGCCCAAAATGTTAGACACTGGCATCAGCTTAGCTTTTATTGAAAATTCAGAATGTGCCAGTGCAACATGTTTCGATTTAACACAAATCAACTGATATAAGGGCCGTAAATTTTACAGGGTGTTCTGTATTATAGGAAACTTAGAGCGGAGTAGAGTTAAATAGATTTAAAAAATCTTTAAAAAAATTATATATATTTGGTGTCCTATAAGCAGCTGCACATATACAATGTGGTTGAAATAAGGGAGAGTGGAATTAGTTATACGAGGTGGTCTAAAAAAGTTATATTGATTGGGCCATAAACAGTTCCATATACCAAGTGTGTGAAAAAGGGTAGAATATTTATACAGTTTGGATAAAAAATCTTAGAAAAAATGAGTTATGTAAGCAGTTAGGATCTTTGAATTATGTTCATAATAAGCTGTTAGTTAGAAAGAGCTGTTTATACAGGATGTTTGAAATATAAGATGGAGTGGAATTATAGTTTATGTTGTGCTTAAAAATTTGTTTTATATCCACTAGCAGTTGCATATATAGGATAGGTGAAATATGTCGCGGAGTATAATTACACCTATACGGGTGGGTTTAAAAAATAAGTAATGTAATGATCTTACAAGCTGTTCCATTTACCAGATGGTTGAAGTATAGGGTGGGGTAGGATTCTAAGGATACAAGGGTGGCAAATAAGTAGTTGCAGTAGAGTTATAATTATACAGGGTGGGTGAAAAATGCTAGAAAAATTTTGTTATTTAGTTGTAGTTATAAAGTGCGATTCAAACAAGGTTAGAAAAACTTGTAAATGAAGGGTGGTTTAAATGAAGTGTGGAGAGAAATTATACTTTATAACGTCGTTGAAAAAATATGAGGAAATATTATAAAATAGCGTAGTTCATAATAAGTTGAGAAGATAGTTTAGTTGAATTATAGGGTGGAGAAGTTTTATGGTTAATTATTCAAAAAATATTATATTGGTTAACCAATAAGCAGTAGCTTAAACAGGATAGTTGTAATACATACAAGGTGATTCAGAAACATGCTGAAAAAAATTGTTAAATACGGTGCCCAATAAGTAGTTGCGGTTTTGGTGAAACATATTGGGCATTGATGGATTTATAGTTATACAGGGTGGTACAAAAAATGTTATACTGGGTGGCCCATAAGTAGTTGTATATACAAGGTGTTTGAAATAGCGGGTGGAGTAGCATTATAGTTAAACAGGTTGGATATATTTTTTTGTAGAACATAAGCTGTTGCATATATGTAATATCTGAAACATGGATCGAAGTAAAATTATAAATAGTTCATACAGTGTGATTAAAACAATGTTAGAAAAAGCTGCATATAAGGGGTGGTTGACCTACAGGGTGGAGACAAATTATACTTTCAATTGTGGTTCAAATATATATATAGTTATATAGCAGCATATAAGATAGTGAGTGGACCAGAGTTATAGTTAAGTGTTTAAAAAATGTTATATTTGGTGGCTCCTAAGCAGACGCACAACAGGATGGTTGAAATGTTTTGTAGAGTAAAATTATGGTTATACAGGGTGGTTCAAAAATAAGAATAGAATAGACTAGAAGTTACTATACTTCTAGTCTATTCTATATTTCAACTATCCTATCTGTGCAACTGATTATGAGCTACGCTATTTCACAATTTTTTTTCATATTTTTTAACTACCCTTCATTTGAAAGTTCTAACCTTGTTTGAATCCCACTCTTTAACTATAACTTTACTTCGTTCCATATTTCAGGTACTCCATATATGCAACTGTTCATGTTCTACCCTATAAAACAAAATTTTTCTACCAATCTTTTACCCACCCTGCATAATTAAAATTCTATTCTATTTTAAAAACGGTATATTGGGTCAACAATAAGCAGCAGCACCTACAGGGTGTTTGTAATATAGGTTGAAGTAGATATATATATATATATATATATATATATATATATAGGGGATACAAAAAATTTTGAACAATATTGTTATATAGGGTGCCCCATAAGCAGCTGCAATTTTGGTAAAATACATTGGAAATTGATGGATTTATATTTCTAGGTAAACATTGTGGGCCAAAGAATATTATACTGGGTGGCCGATAAGTAGTTGCAAATACAAGGTATTTAAAATAGAGGTAAAGTAAAGTTATAGTTAAACAGAGTGGATAAAAAAATGTTCGAAAAATTTTGAAGGATAGAACATGAGCTGTTGCATATATACAATATCTAAAATATGACGCGAAGTAAAATTATAGTTATACAGTTTGAGTAAAACAATGTTAGAAAAAGTTGCATATAAGGGTGTTTTAAAAAATATCAGAAAAATGATTATATTACGTAGTCAATAGGCAGTTGCATGTATAAGATAGTTGGACTACAGAGTGAAGCAGCGTTATAGTTAAGTGTATTGAAATAGGTTATATTTGGTGGTCCCTAAGCAGATGAATATACATACAGAGTGGTTGAAATATTTTGTAGAGTAAAATTATGTTTATACGGGATGGTTCAAAAACTGATAGATAAATAAGTTATAATGGTTAATTAATTGTCAACAGTATAAACAGGATGGTTTCAATATAGATGGAAGTAGAATTGTAGTTATACAAGGCGGTTCAATGAAAAAATTATTATATAGCGTGGGCAATAAGCAATTGTAGTTTTGGATAAAATATGTTGGGGATTGGTGGATCTATATTTATACAAGGTGGCACAAAAATGTTATACTGGGTGGCCGATTAGAAGTTGCATATACAATAGTTGAAATAGAGGGAGGAGTAAAATTATAGTTATAAAGTGATGAAAAGAATGTTAGAAAAACTCGCATAGAAGAGGGAGTTAAACTATAAGGGTGGCTCAAAAAATATCAGAAAAATGGATGGATAAGATAGTTGAAATATATAGTGGTGCAGATTGATAGTTAAGTGTTATATTTGGTAGTCCCTAAGTAAAGCTCATACAAGGTGATTGAGATATTTTGTAGAGTAAAATTATGGTTATACAGGATGGTTCAAAATCGTATGGACAAATAACTTATGTTGACTAACTGGGAGCAGCATAAACATGATGGTTTAAATAAAGATGGAAGTAGATTTATAATTATACAAGGCGGTTAAATATATTGAATAAAATTGTTATATAGGGTGGTTAATAAGTAGTAGCAGTTTTGGAGAATTATGTTGGGGACTGGTGAATTTATAGTTATACAGAGTGGTACAAAAAATGGTATGGTGGGTAGTTGTAAATATAAGGTGGTCGAGGTCGGAGTAGAATTATAGTTTTACAGCGTGAATCAAAAATATTAATTTTTTTTATAGAAATCATGAAAAGTTGCATCCTACAATGTGAAATACCTAAAATATGGGGCGAAGCAAAATTATAGTTATAAAGTGTGTTTAACACAATGTGAGAAATAGTTGCATATAAAGGGTGGTTAAAATATAGGGTGAAGAAAATTTTTAAGGTTAAAGAAATTTCGAATAAAACTGTTATATAGGGTGGCCCATAATCACTTGCAGTTTGGGTGAAATATATTGGGGAGCGTTTAATTTATTGTTACGTAGGGTGGTTCACAAATTAGAAACAAATTTTTGAACAGAATTGTACATTCCATACGCGGGTGAAACCGCGGGTACCGGCTAGTATATATATATATATATATATATATATATATATATATATATACGCTTAGTGAGTGACAACATCGATAATCCCGAAGAAGATGAGTGAGATCTCATTGAAACGTCGAAAAAGTGCCTTTTCTAAATCAAGCAACAGATTGAACAGAAACACACGAGAATCCCGAGAACATTCAATTACATATGTACATATATATATATACATATTTAACCTTTCGCGGCCACTAAATGTGATGGTAAAATGACATTTTACCATCGATCCCGGCGACTATCAGTTATCTACTACGCAGATGAATTCCCAAAAACCACCTAACACACACACACACATAAGTAGTTTTTATAGGCCGCTTCTAGCTCATCCCCTATTTTAAGCGGGATGGTCCATACGAGGCTTAATGACGTCGTCTACCGGATACGTCGAAACCCCAGGGCTAAGTCCATTTAGATCGACTCGCTCCCTACCATGGTGAGGATGTTTCTGACCGAGACGATCAGAATTAAAGGGGGGCCGGTGTAACGAAATTTCCCTAAGCCGGCCCAGGTTTCATTCCAGTACGACATCGATCGTTTTTAGAACAAAAAATGGATCTCGAAATGGCTTGGCGGCTGTAGAATTGATAATGGATTGTACGAAAGTTTTCGATGCTGGTTTTAAAAGGAGCGACCCATAATCGCGGCAGTTAGTTAGTGCAGCGAAGAGCTTATGAAGAATTGTTATTGTGATATTCGAATCAGCTGTTGTATATATTTGATGTAACTAATTGTTCTAGAAAGTGAGAGTAAATATTAGAAGTTTTTTTGAACCCACGGAGTATATATCAAATTTGGTGATCAGAAGTGCAGGATTAAGTGCAGTTAAAATCGTAAATTGATTTATGGAAACCCGTAGCATGGAAAAAATGGACGGAACTAGGAAATAAATAGTAAAGCAGGTTACGGAGGGACAATACAAAAAAATAGCCCCAATTCTGGAAAAACGTGACAAAAAAGAGAAACAACATCAGGAAGAGATTCAACAAAGGTTAGTGAAATCTTTTGATGAAAAACAACAAAATCTTGTTTCCACGATGGAAGAAAAACAACTAAATTTCTTGGAAGGATTATTCTCGAAATTTGAAGAAAAACGACAAAATGATTTTAAAATATTTGAAAAAAAAAGATCAAATTGAATTAACAAAACAAAATGAATTCAAAATACTAGAAGAAAAACGACAAAATGATTTTAAAGTAACTGAAGAGAAAAGACAACTGCAATTTGAACAATTAATGCAAATAGTATCGCAAGTTAATGACACAGTGCAAATAGTGGAATCAGATATAAGAGAAATCAACGACGACATAAAAATCCTAAAAAATACCGTGGATACTCCTGAAACCAAAGTAGATGACATCGATTCCATCCAGAACCAGGTGAAATTTGAAATAAGTGCTCTCCAAAGCCAGGTAAAAGTAAATTAAAGACGCAGTACACAGTGAAGTACAAGATAAAGTGGAAACGAGCAATTACCATCACCATTGACACCGGCGCCGCTGTGTCCATTGCCAAGTCCAGGGTTTTGAGAGCATCAGAGATTAGGCCAGTTACCAATAACATCCAGCTCAGAACAGTCACCGGCGAGTCCATGTCAATACAGGGTGAGGCAGATGTCGTGCTACAGATAGGAGACAACATGATCCGGCATAGACTCCTGGTAGCGAATATTGAAGGCGATTTTATACTGGGTATGGACCTAATTAGCCAGCATGGATTTATGTTCGACCCGAGATATGATGTTCTTCGGTTCCTAAATGAGGACATTGTATTGACACGGCCCGTCAACACCTCCATAAAAGTCTTCAGCTAGAATACCCGGTCGAACGGAACAAATTATTCAGGGGCAGAATGGTGGAACCCGTACACAGGTTACCAGACATCGGTGATGGAGACAGGGCCCAGTAAAGAGTTCCTACCACAATTTGCTGACCATTTGACACACCTGACACCAGAGGAACAGAAGAAAGCTAAGCAATTTATCACAAAGCACTAGCAGGCTCCCGTTGGTTCTCCACACTAGACCTAAAGAGTGGATCTTGGCAGGTTGGTCTACACGAAAACAACAGAGAGAAGACAGCGTTCTCCACTAGTAAAGAGCTGTTCACGATCATGCCCTTTGGGTTATGTAATGCTCCCGCAACATTCGAGAGGCTAATGGAGTATGTCCTGAGCGGGTTAACATGGAGGAGGTGTTTAGTATACCTCGACGACATTCTGGCCATGGGTCAAACATTCGACGACCATCTGAACAACCTGGACGAAGTATTCTCCAGAATTAATAAGGCCAACCTGAGACTCAACCCGACGAAGGGTTCCTTGTTCCAAAAAGAAGTAGAGTTTTTGGGCCACGTCGTTTCCGAGTCAGGAATCCGCACCAACGAGGACGAGATAGAAGCCATCCGTGATTGGCCAGTCCCAAGAGGCAAGCATGAACTCCGAAGCTTCTTGGGCCTCTGTTCCTACTACAGCCGATTTGTTGAAGGATTTGCCACCATTGTGGCGCCTCTACATCGGTAGACCAGTGAGAGAGAGAGACCTTCCGTTGGAATCAGGATTGCGAAACATCATTCAGACGACTGAAGGCAGCACTATGTTCCAGCGCAATCCTAGCCTTTCCTACACAGTTCGGCAAGTTCATTTTAGACACCGACGCCAGCAACATAGATTTGGGGGCCATCCTATCCCAGGTGCAAGATAGTGAAGAGAGGGTGATCGAGTACTACAGCAGTGGGTTCTCGAAACCGGAAAGAAATTATTGCGTCACCAGAAAAGAACTTCTTGCAATAATAAGGGCGGTAGACCATTTCCACAAATACCTCTATGGTCGTCATTTCTTAATCCGAACAGATCATGCCGCCCTCAAATGGCTGCTGGACATGAAGACACCGGAAGGACAACTATCCAGGTGGATGGAGAAATTACAGCAATAAGATTTCAAGGTGGAACACCGTGCCAGCCGTTTGCACAATAATGCCGATGCCCTATCCAGAAGACCCTGTAGAGCAGAATGCGGACATTGTCTGAAGACGGAACAGCGAGAGGGTATCTCCATCAGACAGATCCGAGTGCAGGCCAATGTAGACTGGAGAACGGAACAGTGCATCCAGGACCAAATAGCTGATCCAGACATCGAACCAATCTTGTCACTCAAAACGAGAGGGCCACCCAGGTTACGATGGGACAAGGTAACTAGAGGTAGCTAGATACTCGGGCGTGCTGAAATCGTTATGGGCAGAATGGGACTCTCTAAGAATAGAGAGTGGAAAGCTCAAGCGAGTTTGGAAAAGCACTGATGGCCGAGAAACCAACAGGTAGTTCCTAAGAAAAAGGTACCAGCCATCCTGACCGAAGTACATGATGGGATTACTGGGGGCCATCTGGGCATGAACAAAACCCTAAACAAAGTTCGCCAGCGATAATAGTGGGTAAATTACTTTGAAGACGTCAGAGCTTGATGCCGGAAATGTGCCACCTGTGCAGACAGTAAGGGCCCGAAGACCCGGACCAAGGGCAGAATGCAGCAGTACAATGTGGGCATCCCATTTGAGAGAATTGCCATCGATGTCGCCGGTCCGTTTCCCGAATCTGAGAGGGGGAACAAATACATTCTGGTCGCAATGGATTACTTCAGCAAATGGCCTGAGGCATATGCGATACCCAACCAAGAGGCAACCACGGTAGCGGCGGAACTAGTAGAACAACTATTGAGCAGGTTTGGCGTCCCGATGGAACTACGTTCAGACAAGGGGCGAAACTTCGATCGAATGTATTCCAGAAGGTCTGCACGATGTTGGGGATCAGTAAAACGAGAACAACACCATTGCACCCACAGTCAGACGAAATTTTGAAAAAAACAGCAGGACCTGGGAACAACACCTATCCAAGGTCGTCAGCAATAACCAGCGTGATTGGGATGAGCATATTCCCCTATTCCTGTTGGCATATCACTCAGCTGTACATAATAGGCAGGCCTGACTCCAGCCAGGGTCCTATTCGGAAAAGAGCTGCGATTACCTTTCGATTTGGCTTTTGGCTCCTCCGAAGACCCCTCCCAAGACATCAACGATTATGCCGACCAGCTTCGACATAACATGCTGGCAATACACGAATTAGCCCGAACGCAGATGTTGGCCACCAGTGACCGGATGAAGAGGCGATACGACCTCAAGGCCAATTTAGTCGGGTTCCAAGAGAGGGACAAAGTCTGGCTGTAGAACCCCCAACGGAGCAAGGGTAAATCCCCAAAGCTTACACCCGCCTGGGATGGTCCATACGAGTTGGTCAAGAGGCTTAATGACGTCGTCTACCGGATACGTCGAAACCCCAGGGCTAAGTTGAAGGTGGTCCATTTAGATCGACTCGCTTCCTACCATGGAGAGGATGTTTCTTACCGAGACGATCAGAATTAAAGGGGGGTCGGTGTAACGAAATTTCCCTAAGCCGGCCCAGGTTTCATTCCAGTACGACATTGATCGTTTTTAGAACAAAAAATGGATCTCGAAATGGCTCGGCAGCTGTACCCATAATCGCGGCAGTTAGTTAGTGCAGCGAAGAGATTATGAAGAATTGTTATTGTGATATTCGAATCAGCTGTTGTATATATTTGATGTAAATAAAAGTTCTAGAAAGTGAGAGTAAATTAACATAACATTAAGAGGAATTACAATTTCATAATTATTGCTTTTATTTTTTTCAACAAATAAATGGTTTTCTCCGTGTTCTGCCCATATGGTGGTTCGTAAATTGTTTTCATAATCTTCGGAAACCAGTACATTGTTATCGTCTCTGTATTCACTTATAAAATTTAGAAATTGTTCAAACCCTCGTGGTGTAAAAGTGACAGAAGATATTTCATCTTTTGGAAATGGATTCGATTGATTGCACCCATCTTGAAGAACAGCTTCATAATTATTTGAACGTAGGACTACATTCTCAGCAGTAAATATTATTTCCAGAAAAAGGTAAGTAAGGTAAGTAAAAGTTATGTTAAAATGTATAAGATCTATAAACTATTTAATAAAATAATTTTTGGAAATAAAAAATGAGTGTTATATTTCGTACATTTATTGAGGTAAAATTTTACTCAGTAACCAATCAAAAATAATATTGCAATTGTTTATGGCACATTTGTATTCTTTGTATTTTTAATTAGAATTTGCAAAATGATAACCACAGACAATGGGATATTTACTTGCCTCACGATCCTTCTTTGTGACTACTCTCAACATAACAGCATTCTTGATACGCTCCAAATTTACCACTTTCACATGATTGAGTTCGAGTTCATTAAACTTTTTAACTAATAAGTCATATTTTTGGTGACCTCTAACGTACACAAGAGTACATATGGAGAGATGAAAATACAAAATATTATCCAATTGGCTTACTTCCCAGATTCCACCATCGTAGCTGAGACCATGTAGAAAATTCTCACAAAATCTCACGTTTTGCCGATCTTTCTTGTATAGCTTTTCAAAGGGCTGAGGAGGCTTAAACAGGAAATGTTCAACGTCCGTTGCATGTGCCTTGATGACGAATTCTTTGGGAACAAATTCCCCGTTAAGAATGAAGCCATAAATGTCAACGATTGCGATTTCCATGATGAACTGAAGTTGTAATGTGAAGATGTGCTCTTTTATGATAGGTTTCGAACAATTTCGCTGAGTGGGAGAAACTCCATCAAACAGTCGTGGATAATTATACAGAAGGCACGTTGCAGGAAAACCGGTTGCAGATTCAATGTCCAGGTGGACACAGTGGAGGATTTCATGCTGTCCTCACGTCGGGAGGAATCGATTAAGAAAACGGTGTGATTCTTGAAGGAGAGATAGTCTAGTAGCGGGTGCCTTTTGTCAGCAAAACTGGGATAAAAGTCCGTGTTGCGTTTGTAGGCTTCTCCGTATTCGTTCCTGAAGTGGAAGACGCCACGGAGAGCAGACCTAGCCGACGATCTCGGATACGAAGTAGTCCGCAAAGGTCCGAACCTGCAGCCACCCTTCGTGTTGGAAGAAGAGGAAAAGCCTTATGAAAATGCCAAGTGAGATTTTGGCGAAATGTCAGGCGACCGTTCCTTTACAGGGACAAAACTTTCAACGGACGAACACCCGGACCATCAAGAAAGCTACATATACATACATATATATATTAAGTTTTCGCGGGCACTAAATGTGTTAGGTGGTTTCCGGGAATTTTTTTTTGGATGGCCTGTCTGTTGCTCTTGCTGATGTGTCCCCATACTATTGAAGCGTACGTCAGCATTGGCAAGATGACTGTCCTGATGAGAGTCAGCTTGTTTAAGAGTCCCAGCTTGCTTCCTCTTCCTATTAAGGGGTAAAGTTTAGCACGGCCAGCCTGGACTTTGTTACGAGTCTCTTGGACATGCCTCGTGAAAGTCAACCCCTTGTCGATGATGACTCCAAGGTATTTGACTTCGTTCTTCCATGGAATTTGTCTGCCATTGACGGTCAGGTTTCCCGTCTGAACGATCGTGCGGCATCTCCCGTTGACGAACAGAGCTTGGGTTTTGTCCGCGTTGATGGCTATCTTCCACTGAAAGCACCATTCCTCTAAATCGTCAGTGACTTGCTGCAGCCGCCTCAAGGCTGGCTCGAATCTGAAAGATTGGTATCCTTTGGCGGTGTCGTCTGCGAACAGGGCAATTATAGCGTCAGCTGGTCTTGGGATGTCTGCAGTGTAGATTAAAAATAGGACTGCTCGTTGGGGAACCCCTGCCTCGGTGGTCCGGTAATCTGGAGTGCTCTTGGTCTACTCGTACTCTTACTCTTCGATGTCTGAAAAAGGAGCCCACCAGCTGGATGATGTTAGTGGGAAATCCTAATTGGACCATCCTGACTAATACTCCATCGTGCCATACTCGGTCGAAGGCTTTTGCTACATCGAGGAAGATGAAGGCAGTTCTTCGATTCCGGTTGAGTCCGTCTGCGGCATATTCTACTAGGCATAGAACTTGGTGTTCGGTGGCGTATCGATGTCTGAATCCAAACTGCTGGTCTGGAAACACGTTCAGATCGTCTATGGTCTCTTGAAGTCGATTCGCGAAGATCCTTTCTGCTACTTTACTCAAGGCTGGTAGTAGACTAATAGGGCGATAGTTTTGTGGATAAGTACCGTCCTTATTGGCCTTTGGCAGCATGATAATGTCGGCATACTTCCATCTCTTCGGGTAGTTGAGTCTTAGCATTGCATTGATGATGTTTGTCAAGGAAACTACAGCCTTCCTGCTGAACCGTTTGATTATCCTGTTGGATATACGGTCATGTCCAGGTTCTTTTCGTTGCTTGAGTCGTATGATCTGGTCTCGTACTTCTTCCGGGGTCGTGGTCCTGATCGGCGGGATGTCCTCTTGGTTCCTGATCCTTCTGGCTTGCCTCTCGACTCGGAGTTCGTGGTCGTCGCCATCGTCGTGTTGGTTTAGTCTACACTCTCTCTCTCAAGGCTGTCAGCGAATGAATCTGCCCTTTCAAGAGGTGAGTAGACTATACCCTGCTCGCCATGAAGTGGAGGTACTGAACGCCTATCCGTCCTCAGAATTTTTGCAGATTCCAGAAGCCTGGCTTCTGCGGGTCCAGTTGCCTTAGGTACCCATTCCATCGGTCATTGCAATGCGTTCTTAGAGCTTCAGTAACTGCCCGATTCAATGCGTTGCTTCTACGCTTGTCGTCCGGTTGCCTTGTTCTTTGTGCTCGTCTTCTCGCTCTGTTTTTCTCTAGGATTAGCCCCCTGTTGTCATCTGGAAGGTTGGCGTACTTCTTGTTTCTGTGTTTTCGGATGCTACGAGTGCTGGCTTCCAGAGCTGCATTGATTCCATCCTCTAAGAGTTGAATCGCCGCTTCGACCTCTTCCCTACTTTCGATCACAAGGATTGGTCTCAGTGTGCGGTCCAGGTTCCTTCGGAATAGGTCCCAATTCACCTTCTGGAAGCGTGCTTTTTTTCGTCTCTATGCTCGTCTGGATCACCTACAAGCAAGATCACCGGGTTGTGGTCCGTTGATCCCTCTTGGATTGTATGGATGTCTGCAAGATGTGTCGGATTCTTGATCACTGCGATGTCCAGGACATCCGATCATCTGTTTATGTCGTGAGGGTAGTGTGAGATAGGCCGCATGACTGTTATGTCTCGGGTATCCGCATAGGCCACTAGCCTCGCGCCATTTCCTTTTGTGGTCCTGCTGTTCCACTATAGTGATTTGCAGTTCATGTCACCAATGAGAATTGTGTGTTGGCGATCTGGTAGTAGAGCTTCGAAATCAGCATCCGAAAATCCAGTGTTCGGAGGTATATATACTGAAAAAATATAGATACTTTGATTGTTAGTCATACTTACCTGAATACCTGTTGCTTCGGTCGATATGAGGTTGTCCGGGGTCAGAATTCTGTGGTGTGGTATTGTTGTCTACACGTGAAGGGCTATTTCCCCTCCTCTGGCCTTCCTGTCGTTCCTATAAGTGATGTATGAAACGCTTGCCTTCTGATAGCTTTGCTGGAGTGCCACGAGATCTATGTTACTTGGAATGATAAATTCACCCAGTTCGTGTAGCCGGGTTCTCGCTCTTTGTATATTTCACGAAGCTATCTTCAGGGAAGCTGCTCTCGCTATCGAGATGGACTAATTGGGCGTTGACCTCATTGAGCCTTTGTAAAGCCTGTTGGATGACTCTACCCAGCTCAGCAATCTCGCGTCTGGCGGCGTTGACATCCAACTTCTGGTTGGGTGCTGTTTTGGCCTTGGTTTTCTTTGATTTCTGGGTTGGTGGTGCGGTGGGCTTTCTTGTTTCTGCTGGCGGCAAAGGAGGGCACTTCGCTTCTGCGCTGACCTGGGAAGCGTAGGAAGTTCCCTGTTTCACAGCTCTTGTGACCGCAGGTGGTTTTCCCGCAGGTTTTGTTGGCCTGGGTGCCTTCTTGCATCCCCTGTAGCTAGCTACATGGGCTCTTCCTGGCAGTTTGCGCACTTGGCTGGCTCCGTCTCTTTGACTGGGCAGTCTGATGCCCTGTGTGGTCCAGAGCATTTGACGCATCTCTTGGTGACAGGTCCCTTGTCGTGCCCAAAGCTCTGGCACTTGAAGCACTGCATCGGTGTAGTCTTCTGGCGCTGTTTTTCTATGGTTACGCAGGTGTACAGTATTGTCTTCACTTCCATGATGCTGATCTCTGTTTCTGGTAATTTTACCAAAAAAAGAGGCAGCTGATGGTTCTTCTTTCGTTGGGAGTACATGGCGTACACCGCATAAGAGTTGAATCCTTTAGTTCCCAGGTCCTCTTCTCTTCGGTGGTGGTTAAGATAGTTTAAATCCATAATCACCACGCGAATGTCCTTCGACGGGAAGTTGAACGTATGGAAGTTCCACTTCTTTCCCTGTAAACAAGAGACTGCCTCGCGATATCCCTCCGCGGACAAACAATTTATTCTTATCTGATTGCCCCTGCAGCGGGCCGTAAAGCCAGTGTTTGAGGCAACCATCTTCTCTCTCACCTGCTTCTAGTGCTCAGGCTGGGTAAGCACTATCGGTGGGATCTTCGTTTGGTCCACATTCCTGGGCGGAACGTATGGCGTTGTCTTCTTTTTGTTGCCTGCTTCATTCTTTTCCGTCGGTCACTTTGCCGGAGGGACGCGCACCTTCTTTTTGGGCGTTGGGGATGCCCTGTTGGATCCGGCGCTGGAGATCTTCCGTTTCCTAGATACCTCCTGGAAGCCCTAGTCCATTTCGACCTCCTTTACTGTTTGGTCCTCTGTTTCTATTTGTTCTCTTGTTGTCGTTGTCGTCTTCATTGGGGCCTCCGTGACCGGGGTCTTCTCCGTTCCTGTTAACGTTCTCAAGAGAGCGTTCTCCTCTTGTATCTTCTTTACCGTTGCATATAGTTCTGCAATTTGCTCGCCGTGTTTTTTCTTCACTTGTTCAGTGTGTTCAGCTTCTGTTTCAGCTGGAGGTTTTCGGCCTGTTTCTTTTCGTAACGTCTATTCATTGTTTTGTAGTCTTTGTCCGCAGGGTCGGGGGGGGGTTCCTTTTGAAACTTCGTCATCTCTGAAACACAAAAGTGATTTACGTTTAAGTACTTTATCAGTACTTACGAATTCTTTTAGTTCCGAATAGGACTTAATATTTAATCCTGAGAAGGACTAATTGCCAGAAAAAACCCAAGGGTTCGCCGGCCGACAGGTAGTCGCCGCTTCGATGGTCGCTGAGCGCTTTGTCGGGCAGTCCCCTATCTCTCACCTTTTCAGGAAAGGGAGAACTGTACGAGACGAAATTTTGATGCGAAGCCTTGTCGACATAATCTTGGTTGACATCGTTTATATGTCTTCGATGAAGGGGCTTCTCTTTCAATTTTAGCAGTTTCTGATCATCTGAATGGTGGTGTAATTAGAGTTGTTGTCACGTGATGAGGGGGCTGTGTAGCGATTGGTTGGGTCTCAGTGTGCGTGACTGGTTTGTTTAATCGGGCTATTACAGAGCTCAATGCTGTAGGAAGACGAGAGCTGCTAGCGCTGCGGGTTAGACAGAGGGGTCGTTTCTCTATTTCTATAACTTCACGAATAGTGGATGCCCTAAGGGTATTGAGGGATATGATACTGTCCTCGACGTTGATAGAGGGTCCTGTTGGGATATAATGATGCGCGAAAGCTGAAGTCGGATCTTTTTTACGGATCGATAAAGAGCGTTCATATACTTGGAAGTTGACGCGCCTGTTGTACTACCGATGTAACTTTATGGACAACCGGGAGTTTACGAAATTCCATAATTTCGTAAACACCTTGATCTTCGTTAGGTACTTTGTCTTAAGAGTTCCCGGTTAAGTTGGCCATAGTTTGAGTGGTGTTGACGACTGTCTTTATTTTATGTAGAATCCGTCTTATTTTGTCGGTGACCCCTAGAATTTACGGAAGGAAGGCTTATTTGTCTATTTCTAATGGCGTTGGTGTATTTGGGGGTTATTGAGATTGACAAATTATGCGCGCATTGTGTTGCGGATGTTAACCGTTTTGTCTATTTTTTTTTAAGATTATTATGTGTGTTTTGTCTATTATTGTCATAATCGGATAGATCTAAGAGCCAAAGATTTTATTACAGAACTCAATTTGGCAGGGTGGTGGTGTGCTTGGGCATTTAAGTATCGATTGGTATGGGTTGGTTTCCAATAGACGGTATGTGAAAACCTATCATTGCTGGTTTTTGTTACGAGGACATCAAGAAATGGGAATGAAGAATCATAGTCCATTTTCATTGTACATTACGATATAAACTATTGAGGTGTTGCAGGAAGAAGTCTAATGAATCTCTGCTATGAGGCCAAATGACATCACCATATCTAAGCAAATAGGGAGGTTTTAAATTAGACGAGTTAGGGCCTGTGTTTGAAAATGTGAACAAGCTCTGGAAAAAGAAGTAAGCCCATCGGGGAACGACAGACTTCTTTGAATAGTGTCTTGAAATGAAAAATACCTTTTATAAAACCAGTGTTGTACAAGTTAGATGATGTCAGAGTAGACAATGTATTTTGTTTTTAGGATATTTAACGTTTCTCAAATAGAGACATTGGTGAAAAGAGATACAACATCGAAGATAACTAGGATTTTCTGAAATCCTGTAGGCGCTTAAGAAATCTAAGAAGGAAGAAGAGTTCTTTACGTACGGGGATGCTTGCTCTGCTAGAGACTGAAGACTTTTGGCTAAGTACCGGGATAATTCTTAGGTTCGGGATTGTACTGAACTTACCATGGGCCTAAGAGGAATGTCCGGCTTATGAATCTTGACTGTCCTTACAATTTCGGAATTTTAGAAAACTTTTCATGAGCACTAATGTTCTTTTTGACGTCAAGCGGAAGATGTGTTCTGTTGATGATTTCCTTGGTCTTTTTCTCTAAATAGTAGGATGATTATTAGTCCTTAGTATTGGGAAGACAGGTCACGTTACCGTCGGCAGGAAGGATAGTATTGTCATCGTTGTCACCTAGTTGTTTTAATGCATGTATTCCGTTACAAGTTAGGTTTGATTTTGGTGGCATTGATATGCGGAGTACTCTAACAATGTCTTGATGAGTATTTTCAGCCTTAATATCTGTCAGTTCAACCATAGCCACCTCAACTTGAGAAATGATTCTTTTGTTGCGACAGTTTTTAGCGCCACTGTGAAATTCAAACCTTTAGATAGGACGTGTAAACTGATAGAGTCTATAGGGAAGTCAGAAAAATTGTGGACGCTCGTCTGAGGGAGTAAGGTGACAACGGGTTTTTGTTTTGTAATTAGTTTTTGAGTGATTGTTTTCTTTTGTGTCAATATTTTTTATTTGATCTGAAACATTTCAAAATATTACTTGTATCATTTTATCAATATTGCTACGTCCGCGACAAAACCTCATTTGAAATAATTCATGAAATTTTCCTGTAATATTTTATGAAATATTTGTGTCATATTTCATGAATAGGAATATTGCAGAAATATTTCATGTTGTGTGTGACTGGTAGTAAATAAAATTATTTTAATTTATTTTTTCAGGTTATATTAAAGAATATAATGGAGGTATGTTAATGGTATTATTTGTTATGGCAAATTGCTTAAAATAGCTATAAAAATAAATAGGGGAGAGCAGGTAGGATTCGTACAGTGGTAGCATTCGTACAATAGTCATATTAGCAATACTAAACACGTCGAATCGATCATATTTGTATGGGTGAGTCCCGCTCTGCGTGGTGTCGAGACATTGCGGCCGCTGCGTTCACTGAAAGAAGTTGTTATCTGTTTTCGCGCCATGCAAGTAATTTTTGGATTCACTTTATAATAGGTGTCTTGACTCGGGGTTAGTTTACCGAAGCATATGACAAATAAATATATGAAAAACAAATAAATGTCTAAATAAAATGTTTATTAAATTACAAGAATTGCACTAACGCGTGAGTTAAACATAAACCTAAGCGGTTATATGTTACAAGCTAACAACGATTTGTTAAAGTACAAAGTACGTTTGTTAACCGGAGTTTTCAAAGTAACAATTGTAAATAGACTTACTGAAATGAAGGGTGACTAAAAACTAATTATAAAATCTTATTCTAAAAAGCAAATAAACCAAATTCTTAAATCTAGGGAGAGAAAGAACCAATGGAACTTAGGGGGTGTATACTAGTAAAATGGTTGATGGGTATTCCTACGTTAATCCAACATCAGCCGTGGGACTCTGATGAATAGAAAAGTATTGTAGAATCGAAATTGACGTCATTTTGTCGTCATAAGGCATAACCGTCGTATATCGATGACACGAATTATGAGTGCGAACAGTTCTAAAGTGACGTTACTTTTTCGATTCTACAAAAGTTTTCTATTGATCGGAGTCCCAGGGCTGGTCATCTAAGCCGAGCAAGGTCAGAGACTGCAATAGCCCAGGATTATTAAGTAAATATAAGATTTACCTTTATGGTGGTTGTAAAGATAATAAGTGAATACAATAGCATTAACAATGGTAACAATAATAAACAAGTGTCAATAAATGTAAAATAGAAAATAGAATATAAACATAAGTCAGTTATCGGATCCCTTAAATATAAATTATAAATATTAAAAATCTGAGAAAACCCGACCCGTCCGCAAAGGCAAATAATTTGGTTTACATATACAAAAAAATAAACGCCTCATGATATAATTAGAAATACATAATATACATATGATAAAAAACACTAGCGACGCAACTTAAGTCTCAAGATACTCCCGGCCTTGAACGGACCCGTTCAATGAATCGGTGCTTGTTGGGGGTGGGAACAAGTTCTTCATACACCGTTTGTATTCTAGGGCGGCGGTTCTGACCATAGCTACTCGAGGAATTTCATCATGCCCTGGATGAATGCCTGGTATTCTGATGGAAAAAATGTCATAAATTTGTGTACCAGGGACCTAAGGAGTAAATATAAAAGCAACAATTTAAATGTAAATGTAGGTGTTTATAGATACATATATACATAAGATATATATATATATATATATATATATATATATATATATATATTCTGCGTCCCCCGGGGTTCTGCATCCGTATACGGACGCAGAAAATTTTTCGCCTATTGATCAATGGTTCGAGTGCCTAAACAGTACCGTTTCTTCCTAGTTATGATCTGAGCCTTAGTGACATATGGTAGGCAACACTATTTTCGTCTATCTCGTTTTGGGGACAATTTAAAAGTCTCTCAGTGGACGCAGAAAACAGGTAAAATGTATCAAAAATATTCAAGTCAGGTTCCCGCTTTTAACACCACGTGGCGAAACGATCGCTAACTGTATATTGCGCAAACGTATATTTCCTGTCTATCTTAAAGATGATTCTGCGTCCGGAAAGCTGACAACGTTCTTATAAAAATAAATATATTTTCTTGGCTTTCAATGATTCCTGAGTTTTAATGTACGTTAGATATTTTGTTCAGGGTGAGATTGATGGTTATTTGTTGTTAATTCTAAATTTAATTATTAATTTTTTTTTTCATTATTATTTTAGTATGACTATTTTTAAAGTTTGAACGCAAACTTTGGTATTCTTTTTTAATAAGCTTCTTAGATTTCTCGATTATGTGATTAATGCAGGCTGTAAGACAATATATAATCTATTCACAATATTTTACTTTGTGTGCTTATGGTTCTATTGTTCGAACCGCTTTTACCAATTGCAAATAATAATTTCGCAAAGAGTTGATACCTAATTATTATAAAAAATGTTGTGATTATCGAATTTAAATTTCCAATTTATTACGAATATCTAGAATTTTATCTTACGAACCGATTTTTAAGAGGTGTCAATCGATTTGGAAATATAGGTAAAAGAAAGCTGTTGATTATAGGATAATATAAACAATTTTGTTTATATTATCAATAAACAATAAACCAACACTTTAATGGGCGAATCCCGGGAAGTTGTATAGTTGTAAAATACGAATTTTGCCCAATTTTGACACGTCAGGGGGTTAGTTTTTAGTAGAATATACTTTAAATTATACAATTATTTATTTTCAAAATAATTTGTGTTTTAAATAATTTGTTTACACATTCTAACCCACTTATAGGGAATGAGCCGTTACCGGTGGTTTAACCCGGGTATGGAATGTAGAATTCGTAGCAAAAAGTAATAGCTTATGAAACATGTGGGCTGTCTTATATAATATTTGTTTCTAACTTTTTTTAACAACTCTACATAACTATAAAACTACCAACTCCGAATATATTTCATGCAAGCTCCAAGTGTTTTTAGGCCACCTCATAAGGTTTTATTCAAGTCCTTTGCAACCAAAAAAGAATCAGCAAAATTAATTCACTAGTTCTTACGTTATACCCGAACAAACAGACAACTACAATTTTAACATAGTATAGATATAGATATGGGCTGAAAAATCGGTCACCAATCTCAAAAAAGTGAAATGTATTATTTGTTGGAGAATCTTCTCACAAAGAAAAACACATGAAGAAAAAACGTTGAAAGCATGGGTCCCAAATTTTTAATTGTTCATACCTCAAAGAAAAGAATTATAAGTTTGCTTCTAACGTCTTTGTAGCACATATTTTTTTATACAATTTTTGGTGGATGATATACTATACTTCTATGTGCTATTGGGAGATCGAACTGTGTGAAAGAAAACTGCAACGGGACGAATCCTTAGACATTACGTATATGGACCATGTCTTTGTACAGTTTTGTTTCACTCAGTGGCTATCATTCGCATACAAATCAAATTTTCATAAATTTTTTAATCTCAAATTAATCGAAAAGCCATTTTTAAAAGCAATTTTTGAACTGAAAAGACCACGTTTAGTTATTCAAAATATTGCGCACTTGGGCACATATCACAGCGTCCAATAAAGAAGTAGTAAGTATTTTTTTAAACTAGTTGTCAGCTCAGTGCAACATGTGCCTAGGTATAATAAATAAGTAGTATGTATATACTACTTCTTTATTGGACTTGCACATGTGGCACTGTTCTGACAACTACTTTTAAAAAATGTATATTTTTATAGAATTACTTAGTTACTGTGGGTTCAAATCAAAGGTACAAAAATATTCACTTTCACTTTCGACCTCTTATTTACCAAATAAATTCACTGTTTATAAACAAAGAGTAATACTACAGCAGACTTCTTCTTTCGATTCAATCACACGAATATACACTGAAACTAAACTAAACTACTCAACTTGGCCTTTTAAATAGCAAGCGTAGAGGATACCCCAATGTCATGATTATTTCTTTGTTGTCGGAGCGTTTTCAAAAACCCCTCGAGGCCGCCGCTTTTTTATATACCCATCGAAATTTCGCGATACCCATTGTTATTTTTTTATTATTTCGGCCGGTTGTTTACGTTGTTTTTATCGAAAAGATTAATTTAGAATGTTTCTTAATTTTTCTATTTAGTGACATAAAATGAATTTTATAACACTGCCCACCCTTTAATTTTGATCGATCTTAATCATTCTATCCATGGTAAAGAGCGAGCCGATCCCAATGAACAATTTTCTTGGATTCCGGCGAATAAGATAAACAATGTCATTGATACTCTTGACTACCTCGTATGGACCAACCCAGGCCCAGGTGAGCTTTGGAGATTTGCCGTTGCTCCTCTGGGGGTTGTGCAGCCAGACCTTGTCCCTATCTTGGAATCCGACTGAATTTGCCTTGAGGTTATATCGAGTCTTCATCCGATAGCTGGTGACCAACATCTGTGTTCAGGCTATTTCATGTATTGCCAGCCTGTTCTGTCGGAGTTGGTCGGCATAATCGTTGACTTCTTGAGAGTTGGTCGGCATAATCGGTGACTTCTTGGAGCGGTTCTTCTGGTGAGCCAAAAGCCAAATCACAAGGTAATCTCAGGTTCTTTCTGAACAGTACCCTGGCTGGAGTCAGTCCTGTGGTGTTATGTACAGCTGAATGATAGGCCAACAGCAATAGGGGAAGATGCTTATCCCATACTGACGACCTTGGATAGATTTTGTTCCGTCTGACTGTTGATGCAAAGGTGTGGCTCTCGTTTTCTTGATTCCCATACATTGGATTTAAAGTTAGGCCAGCACTGTCGCCACAGTGGTTGCCTCCTGTTTGAGTAGAGACACCAATAACAATTCTCTCAAATGGGACGACGCCCACATTGTATTGCTGCCCTTGGTGGTGGTGGTTTTCGGTTTCTTACTGGCTGAACATAGTCACATTTCCTGCACCCTGACGTCTTCGAAGTAATTTACCCAGTATACCCAGTAGTACCGTTGGCGAATTTTACCCAAGGTTTTATTCATGCCCAGATGACTCCTGGTAATCCCAATATGTACTTCAGTCAGGACTGCGGGTACATTTTTCTTTGGGACTACCTCGGGTTTCTCGACCGTCATTGCTTTCCCAAATTCTCTGCTCTTAGTTCCATTGGGCCCATAACGATTCAGGACGCCCGAGTATTTAGCTACTGCGTCCCATCGTGGCCTGTATGCCCCTTTCTTCTTGAGTGACAGGATTGGTTCAATGTCTGGGTCAGCCATTTGGTTTTCGATACTTTGTTCCGTTGTCCAGTCTTCATTCATCTATATGCGAATCTGTCGGATTTAAATACCCTCTCACTGTTCCGACTTCAGACAATGTCCGCATTCTACCCTACAGGGTCTTCTTGACAGGGCATCGGCATTATTATGCAAACGACCGGTACGCTGTTCAACTTTGCAATCCTATTGCAGTAATTTCTCCATCCACCTGGCCAGTTGTCCTTCCGGTGTCTTCATGTACAACTGCCATTTCAGAGCGCCCTGATAGGTGCAGATTAGAAAATGACGACCATAGAGATATTTGTGGTAATGGTCTGCAGCCCTGCTTATTGCAAGAAGTTCTTTTCTGGTTAAGCAATAAATCCTTTCCGGTTTCGAGAATCCACGCCTGTAATACTCGATCACCCGCTCTTAACCATCTTGCACTTGGGAAAGGACGGCCCGAAACCTGTGTTGCTGGCGTCGGCGTCTAAGATGATCTTGCCGGACTGTATATGAAACGCTAGGATTGGGCTGGAAAAGAGTGTGCCGCCTTCAGTGGTTTGAATGACATTTCACAATCCTGATTCCGGAATGTCTCTTTTTCAGTAGTCTGTGATGTAGCCGTGCGGCAGTGGTGGCAAATCTTTCAATAAATCGCCTTAAGTACGAACAGAAACACAAAAAGCTTCTTAGTTAATGCTTGTCTCGCGGGTCAATCACGAATGACTTCTTTCTTGTCTTCGTTTGTGCGGATTCTTGCCTCAGAAACGACGTGTGTGACCCATGACCAGAATGTCGTCGAGGTATGCTAAGCATGTTCTCCATGTCAACCCGCTCAATACATACTCCATTAGCCCCTCAAATGTAGCGTGAGCATTACATAACCCAAAAGACATGGCCGTGAACTGACACAGCCTTTTACTGGTGGGGAACGGTGTCATTTCTCTATCGTTTTCATGTAGTCAAGCCTGCCAATATGCACTCTTTAGGTCTATTGTGGAGAACCAACGGGACCTTGCTAGTACCTTGCTAGTGTGCTCAGTCAGTATGTCTTCGGGGGAGTGGATAGCTGCCTTTCTTCTTAACATCGTTCAATCTTCTGTAGTAAACGCAAAAACGGTTGGTTCCATCCTTCTTTTTCACTAAAACAACGGGAGCAGACCATGGGCTGATGGATGGTTCAATAACTCCATTTTGCAACATGGACTCAATGTTTTTTTTTTCGACTGCCTGTTGTTGCACAAGGATAGTCGGCTTGGTGGTATGCCTGGGTTGAGCCTTCCCAGTATCTATGCGGTGCTGCTCCTCTGGGGTAAGGTGTATCAAATGGTCGGTGAATTGTTTTAGAAACTGTTTATTGGATCCTGTCTCCTTCACCGCTCTCTGACACGCTTCTTCGCAATTGATGATGGTGCCTGCTGGCTTGAAACAAGCTATTTCTTGACCATTGGTAATTTGTATGTCGTTGTTGGACATATTCAGGAATCTAATTGGTGTGACTCGTCCTGTTTTAACTATAGGCCATCCAACTAAGTAGTCATGAGCAGAATGTAAGGGGGCTCCACCATTCCTACGCAACTTCCAGGATTGCTTTCTAGCTGCCCAAGAATAATTTGTTCCGTTCGACAGGGAATTCTGGTCGAGGACTTTGCTATAATTTTTATGGAAGTCGCTGAGCTGTTGACGGGCCGTGTCAACGCAAATTCCTCATTAAGGAATCGAAGAACATCATATCTTGGGTTGAACATGGACCCATGCTGGCTGATTAGGTCCATACCCGGTATAAAATCTTTCTCAATCTCTGCTACTAGGATCCTATGCCGGATTCTGTTGTCCCCTATCTATAGCATCAAATCTACCTTACCCTGTATTGACACGGACTCTCCAGTGACTGTTCTTAAATGGATGTGGTTGTTAGCTGACCGAATTTCCAATGACCTCAAAACTCTGGACCTGGCAATAGACACAGCGGCGCCATTGTCAAAGGTGATAGTGATTTCTCGGCCATTGATAGTGCTATCTCGGCATTCGCTCCCTTCTGCAGACAGATCGGAGTTTCCCTGATTCGTGAGGTTGTTTTGTTGGCTACCCCAATGCGACGCTGACTCCTCCTGGCTGAAGGAAACTTCCTTCATTCATCATCAGCAGCAGCAGCAGCAGTTGCTCGTACCCTCGGCTTGGACATGTTTATGACGGCCTCTACCTAGAAAGCCCGGAGCAAAGCTTATTACTTTTCTTGATGCCACTAAGTCTTAGATTTCTTTGTTCTTCAACATCTCTGATACCGTTTATGAAACTCTATGTGGCAAATTGATCTTTAGTTTGTTCTGGCAGGTCTGGGTACGACAAGTGAACTAACCGTTTAATCTCTTCTTTGGATTCTTGAAGACTCTCTCCAGTTTTTTGTGTTTTTTACCACTAAGTTGCACTTGGTATACTTGACTCAAGGATTGATTGTCGTATCTTTTGTCTAGGATTACGATGATGTTGTCGAAGTTACTTTGTTCTTCCGCTGGAATGCTTAGGAAGAGCTCTAACGCCGGACCTCTGAAAGAAATTACCAGAGAGATAGATTTTTCTTGGTTGTCAAATTGTAGTTTGTACATGGGTGGTTTGTTAAAGGAATCTTTGGTACTCACGGTGTTCTGGAATTTCCCTCTCTGCAAGTCTTGTTGCACTTTTTAATTTCCACTTTGTTTTGGGTGGTATTGATTTGATCTTCTAGTTCACTTTGAACTGTTTTTTTTTTAATTGAACTGATTTCAACTTTTACCTGGTTTGGATGGAATCGATGTATACTACTTTATCGTTTATCGTTTATCCCTTTTAAGTCTGACTCCACTATTTGCATTCTCTGACTAACTGCTTTATTGACCTTCGTTACGATTTGCATTAATTGTTCAAATTGCTGTTGTCTTTTTAATCCATCCGTCTATCTCTTTAATTCAGTTTGTTTTTGTTTTTCTTCAAATATTTCAAATTCATTCTTCAATTCAGTATGTTCTTGTTTTTGCTGAATTACTTTAAATTCGTTTTGTCTCCTCAATTCAGTTTGTTCTTGTTTTTCTTCAAATTTTGAAAATAACCCCCCAGTTAAATTCTGTTGTTCACTTTTCATCGTAGAAACAAGGTTTTGTTAGTTTTCATCTATATTAGTTACAAGGTTCTCTAATTCTGTTTTACGTTTTTCGTCATAAGATTTCACTAATCTTTGTTGGATTTCCTCTTGTAGTAGTTTCTCCTCTTTATCACGTTTTCCAGGATGTGAGTTATTTTTTCGTTTAGTTTATCAGTAACCTGTTTGAAGATTTTTGCTAGTCTCGTCCATTTCCGCTATACTTGTTGTAGCCATAAATCAATTTAGGATATTAACGGCAGTTAATCCCACACGCTGGCATCAAATTGCAATAGATTATGTGGGTTCAAATCAAACATACACAAATATTCACTTTCACTCTCGACGTCTTTATTTACCAAATAAATTCACTGTTTACAAACAATGAGTAATACTACAGCTGACTTCTTCTCTCGATTGAATCACATGAATATAAACTAACTAAACTAAACTATTTAACTTGTCCTTTTAAATAGCAAGCGCAGAACATAAATGAATGCCATGATTATTTCTTTGTTGTCGGAGTGTTTACAAGATCCTTCCCGAGCCACCTTTTTTAGATACCCATCGAAATATAAGGACAGATATTGTTGCTTTTTTTATTATTTCAGCCAGTTTTATGTTTACCTTGTTTTTATCGAAACGATTAATTTATAAGGTGTCTTAATTTTACTCTTTAGCGGCGCAAAATAAATTTTATAACACTATCATAGGATTGGATAACGGCAATCGTTCCCTTTAAAGCTTCCGTTTTTTTTAGATGCGCTAATATTTTTTTGAGAGGCTAAGCCTCCTTGTCTTCCCATAGCAGCGTCTATAATAACGAATGGCGTTAAATGGTCTATTTCAGTTCAGTCATACACAATATGCCTTAACAATATAAATTACTTTGTTTTGTTTTTGTTTCCAAGTAACAATGTTAGAGGCATTGCTATAGTTGGAAATAAGAAAACATATGTTTAACCAATAAGTTATTTAACCTTCGATCTGGCAACTCTGCGGACGCTCAATTATTATAAAAATGAGAGGATGCAGAATCATAGCCAAAAGTAAAAACTTTATTTCACAGACAACATGAAGTTCAAAAATTATATACTCTTTAGTTTCGGATATAAAAACGTGTCCTTTACACTAGCATGATCTAATCGTAGGATATACTCGTGTGGACGAAGAACCGTAGGAAAATGAAAAGATGCAGAAAAGATAGTAAGATGTCAATATATATATTATATGTATATTTATATATATATATATATATATATATATATATATATATATATATATATATATTTGTTTTCGTTTTCGCGGGCACTAAATTTGTTAGGTGGTTTCCGGGAATTCATCCGCTTAGTTGATAAATGATCCCTGTCGGGATCGATGGTAAAATGACGACGTTTCGGCAGAGTCACACCTGTCCTTTTCAGGTCGGTTCGTATAATTCTCGTAGCCTTCTGCTTTCGCTTCTAGTTACTCGAATACTAAGATTTTCAAGAGCGCGCGCACTGTTATATAGTCGCAGCTCAGCGCCTATCAGTTCGCACCGTGAACGGCTGAGTTCTTATAGGACGGGTCCGGGCCGGTACGGTGTTTAATAGAATTTTCCAACAATTCGGTAAGTTCTGAATTTCATTGCGTACGTTTAGACTGTGAGGCCTCTTCGCTATTTCAATTGCCTGTCTTACGAGTCTTGATTTCGGGTGTTCTATATTTGCCAATACTCTGGTGTTCTCAAAGTCTATTCGGTGTGACGTCTGGTGGCGTGTTCCGCAATGGATGTTGTTTTTTTCCTGCTTTCTTATAGCGTTCTGGTGTTCGTCACGTCTAGCTTGAATTCTTCTGTTAGTTCGCCCCACATAGGTTTTATGACAGTCTGCACATGGAATCTCGTACACTCCCTGTTGTTCTAAAGGGATCCTCGTCTTCGAAGTCCTCAACACCGTGCTTACTTTTCTATCTGTATTGAAAATAGTATCGATATTGTGTCTCCGTAGAATTCTTGCAATACTGTCCGTGGTACCCTTGATATACGGTAAAATAAGCCTTGGTTATTGGTGCCTCATGCTCCTCGTTTTTGACTTTAGGGCTCTTTGAATATTTCGGTCTGTAAATCCGTTTTGTCTCAGAGCTGTTTTTAAACTGTTTGATATTATTCTGGTCAGCTAGTCTTTCTGAACTGGTTACTAAATTCTTGACGACGGCTGTTGGTATGAGTTGCTTTCCTATATACTGTATGGCCAAGGGTTCCATCTTCCTTCCTATTTATCAGAACATCAAGGAATGGCAGTTGATTGTTGGCTTCAACCTCCATGGTAAATTTTATTTTGTGATGTATGTCATTAAGGTGGTCTAAAAATGTGTTGAGATGTTCCCTCCCATGAGGTCAAATCACAAATGTTTCATCCACATATCGCAACCATAAACTGGGTTTAAGAGTTGTTGTTCTTAGTGCCAACTCCTCAATGTGCTCCATAAAAAGGTTCGCTATTACTGGGGAGAGTGGTAATTCCGTTGGAGCTCCTCCCACTTGTTTGTATCGTTGGTTCTCGTAAACAAAATAGGTGTTCATCAGACAGTGCCTTGTTAACTCTACAAGGTGTTGAGGTGGTCTCTATTTTTCTATTATGATATCCAAGGCTTCGTCGATAGGGATGTTAGTAAAAATCGACATTACGACAAAACTTACAAGAAGACACTCTGGTGGTAAGACCATTTTTCTAGGTATTTCGATGAAATGTGTCGAATTTTTTGTTGGGCTAAGTATTTGGCTAGCTGTTGTGTTGGGGATCCAATTGAGCTTACTATATTGGTCTCAAAGGTGCACCTTCTTTATGTACTTTTGGCAAATAGAATTTCGGACATCTCGATGACTTTTCACGCGGAATCAGTTGCAGTTGGAGATTTTTGTCGATCCTACTTGCTTGAATTTTGGCCTTGGTTGTTTTCTCCAGATACGTTGTTGGGTCAGTAGTAATTTGTGTATATGCTGGATCTTTTAGCAATGTCTGTATTTTGTTTGAATAATTCGCTGTATCTAAAATTACAGTCGCATTTCCTTTATCAGCAGGTAGAATGACAATGTCCTTGTTGAGGCGAATTTGTTTCAAGGCATCATTTTCTTCTATAGATAGGTTCCTTTTGGGTGGTTTAGACATGTGACACATCTTGTCGAATTATTTCAGCGGTGTTCTCATCTAATTTTGAAACTGCTGTTTCCCCGCCACATATTATGCTCTCTGTTGGTATGTGAGAAGGAGCAATAGCGTAATTGAATCCCTTAGCCAACACGCCAATCGAAGTAGAGTTCAAATGGGCCGAAGATAAGATAAGTTATAAACGGTTTTATTCGTTAATTGCCGTGAGGTTAGACTGTGACCGTTATTCTCCGAGAAATAATCGTTTTTGGGCTTCTGTTGGAGCTTCAATTTGTTAAATGTTGTCTGTTGTTGCATTGTTGTCAACTCTGCATTCGTTTCGGCCCTAAATTCGCTAATCTTATCGAATGTATCCATATTATCGGCTGGAGTGTATTGCTTACCTGTAGGTGGTTATCTAAGAGTTTAGTATTAAGAACATCCAAATCTCTTCTGACATCACGTATGGCTTCCCTAAGTAGGGCACAACTAGCTTTCCATAAGAGATTCTGTTTTTCTGTTGTTCTTCCAGAACTTTACCGTCATGTTTTTCGGAATAACTCCTTCATCGCGACATCGTTGTAAAAAATGTAGATTGCTTCTTTTCGCACGTAATTTCTCAAATTCTCCCACTCATTCATACTCTCGCCCATTTTTTGTCATGTTTGCTAAGATTTTTTAGATATTTCACAGACATTTAGTGAAAAATGGGAATAGAGGCTTCGTAGAATGACACGTGTAGTTCAACAACTTTTTCCAAAATTGAAATTTGATTATCTATGGCGCATGGAGGCACAATGCAAAAATAGTGAACAAAAACCTTTATATCACAATTGTTCAAAAACTAATTAACCGGTATAGCGCCTGGTTTTGGCATACATAAAATAGATGTAAATTACTATCAGTTCCTACCAGCCCAGATCTACAGCCTCTAAAGTGACGAAGTATCGATTTTTATTAAAAAATGCTACATTTTCCAGTATTTTTTGTTACTGTTACTAATGATCCAATCGGTATTGGTACGTATTTTCATGCTTTACAATTCACCTGTTGACACCATTGAGATTACTTTATTATTTTTGATTTTATAAACATGCTAAGAAAAAAAACGTAATGTTCTTGCTTCAATTGTTTATAACAAAGTAAAAAAACATAGTTGCGAGTCGAAAACAGCAAAATATCGCTACCAATCGTTGTTAATGTGATGGTACAGTCGGTATCCTGATAGTATTTTTTACACATTACCAGTTAATTTTTGCTCTATTGATTGGTCTAAAATAATTACTTATTTGGCGTAACTTCACAAAAAACCCTTAAAAATTTATATGACGTGAAACTTTAAACTTACTTGCATCTGACACATGCCTAGCAAATATCAAAGACTCAATCCACTTTGAACCATATCATCTGAAACTTAATCAATTGGTTTAAACAAAATTAGTCAATAAGCCATAAGAATTAAATTTACTAATGTTTGCCAAACTAGCGTGTGCCAACACGATAGCTGCCAGAAATTTTTAGTTTGTTTTTGAGAGCTTCATGGTTACTTAACCGTTATTAGGATAAGAAACATTCATGCGTCTTAATGATTGAAAAGTAACTTTTTCAATGTTTAAGGGATTTCTGGCCCACAGTGCGGTGGTAAATAATTTATTTGAGAACCTAGAAAAGGTTTTGACAAAATATAGCTTCATTGCAGATTGGATTTATAATTTCGATGAGTGCGGAATTTCTACAGTCTACAGTCCTAGCTGTGAAAAACCAAAAACAGATTGGTCAATTGGTTTCAGGTGAAAGAGGCGAACTAGTTACATTTGAAGGAATTATCTCAGCTAGTGATAACACAATTCCACCGTTATTTATCTTTCCCGGAGTCTATTTTAAAGATCACTTCCTGACAGGAAGGCAGCTTAGGATTTATTACTAAGAGCGGTTGGATAAATTCTAGCATATTTCTGGAGGTGCCAAAACATACCCAAAAGAAAACATAATGGTGTAAAGAGAATCCTATTTTGCTGATGGTCGACAACCACGAAAGCCACTCATATTAGAGGCTGCTGTCGACTATGCACTTGAAAACGTAATTATTTATATGTCATTTCCGGCCCACGCAATACACTGTCTAAAACCCTTGGACGTAGGAGTATTTGGGCCTTTTAAAGCTAAACTCAAGACTGCTTTCAATGATTGGCACGTAAATAACCCAGGCAAAACCCTTAGTAAGTATATACAATATTCCGAGATTAGCTGAAATTGCTTATTTTGAATCTTTCCGTAGCAAAAATATTGTAAATGCGTTTGAAAAAATCGGAATATGGCCATTCAATAAAGTGGTTTTCAGTGACGAGGATTTTGTGCCCGTTCAAGTTTTCCACTCAGGTTCTTCAGCAGCTCCAGATTGGCACTACTCCAGATGTCGTCCAAGCTGTCCGGCCGCTACAGATGTCGACACGCAACAAGGTTTTGCAGTAGCTCGAGAAGAAAATGCTGATATTCCTTATCTTGCTTGATCTACCACCAAAATCACCGCCTGTGTCACCCTTGATTCTGTCACAGCCAATTGATTCACCACCTTCATCAGCTGTAGGATTACTTACTCCTAAAAATGTACGACCATATCCCAAATTGGATAAAAATATGCTCAAAAAATCAAATAAAAAAAGCTGCCTGGAAAATCTAAAAAACAAAGGGCTAAGGAGATGAAGCGCGTGCTGCATTTTATATCTGATGAAAATTTTATGACTGCTAAACCAAACAGACAGAAGAAATCTGAAGACTTATAGTGAGCATGAGTCGGACATAAGTTTAAGAGAAAGTTCTTGTTCTCTCATCGAAGAGTGGTCTGAAGAATCTGAAAGTGAAAACGAGACTCCAGTTACAACTTTAAATACTAACGAAGAAACGTGGTGAAATTTGAGAAGAAAAAGACTGTTTTAGATTATTTTGGACAGGTGGTAATAAAATACAACCCCACTGAGTATAAAGTTTCATTTTTAAAAGAGACCAGGAGCCTGGAAATTTGTTTATCCAAATACCAAAGATGAAGGAACTGTTAATTTACAAGACATTGTTTGCATTCTGCCATCACCTAAAACCCCTTTAACAGCAAGAACAGCTAATATTTATAGCTTCGAAAAAGATATATATCTATGTACAATGTGCAATAGGAATAAAATTGAAAGTTCAAGACTGGATGCACTTAAGCTTATTTTTTGTTTAAATAAGATTTTATGAAAAGTGTTATTTTTATAATGTTGATTGGCTCCCTTAAGGGCACAAAGAAGATTCTAGAAGAAGTATTGTATTTATATATTTATTAATGTCAATAAATATTAATATTGTTAATTTTTACCTACTGTTAAAGTTATTTTGATTTCAATAGAGGCAGAAATGTTGATAAAATAGTTTTTTATCATTGTGTATGTAGGCTCCCCATTATGTATGTGCCCCACATTGTGTACGAAGGTACCCTGCTTTTGGATTGCTTTCATACATTTTCATTTTTTTGGAACTGCTGGCTTAGCTTAGCCATGGTGCTGAGTAAATTGTTTTAAAATAGATTTTTTTTGATATGACTTGAAGTAAAAACTATAAATCCTACCTGCTCTCCTCTACCTATTATGAAATATTTAACCTAGAGTAATCTTAATAATCTTAATATCCTTAGATTTATATAAGTAGTCAAGTTATAAGTGCTCATCTATGTTAAGTGTTTTTAGAACTTAAGAAAAAACTGATTAAAACCAATTATAAATAAAACAATTGGGTAATCACAGAATTTTTAATACATTTAATTAAAGTGTTATATACATATTTCAAAATTTAACAAAATGTACTAGTTGGATATGAGAAAGTAGACATCCCTATTGAAAAAATCCCATGTAGTCCCTTACATACCCACAGAATCTGCATTAGTTTGTATGTAGTCTATCTGGCAAGAAAATGTAGCATATAAAAGTAATTTTTGAACATATCGGAACTTATCTCCAATTAAGCGAGTTTTCGTTATTGGAATTAATGGGATTTTAACGTATGCCGTATTCATATGGATTCTATATGTAGGTAACCTGTGGGAATGTATCTGTTTCTATTGTAGACCATTAAAATTATGGCGCTTATATGTATTTCCTAATACAAAATAAAACATGTTTCTAATGGTTTTTCCATAATCAGTAAGTTTAAAGTTTTCTATTTGCAACAGCTATATTAAACTATTTAGAAACTAATGGGAGATTCCATATAAATTCGAAACATATAATCTAACTGCAAACACCAATAGCATAAATGAAATAGTTTATCGATGGGAATACTATTGGAACTGCAACGACAAAAGCACACTAAAAATTCATAAAATCCCTTACAACTATCGAATTCTATGAGAATTTATCAGCCAAACCATACATCAAAGTTGCTATAATCTTTATGGGATACTTTTGGAAATGCAGCGACAAACACACAATAAAAATTCTTAAAATCCAATACAAGTATCAAGCCATAGGGATCTAACAGCCAAACCATACAACCAATTTGGCATGATATTGCTATAGGTTTCTATGGTAATAGTTTGATAAAAATAAAATTAAAATATAGGATTATAATTACAATTATGTCATAATCTGTGGGTCCTTATAAACTGGACCTATAAAATCACGAAAAAGAGTATGGTTTTAGAAGAGAATTTCAGCAAACAGGTACAATTAAATGCATATGTCTTTATCTGTAGATACATATGAAATATACACTAAAATTGTATGAAATTTAAAGGAATATTCATATAAGTCGAGATTCTAAGCTAAAAGTTTAGATTACGACAAATTATTAAGAATTTAGTGGTAAACTCCAATTAAATAAATGGTGTAAGCAGAAGTTTTTATGAGAAAATGTGCAAGGAAAATGTATGTTTTCAACTGTCTTTTATGGGAGAATCCAAGGAAAAACGATCTCTACTTAATACTGTTATATACTTCGTGGGTTCAATTTAAAAATTATAACAACTAATATTTACTTTCACTTTTCTAGAACTTTATTTACATTCAAAACAGCTGATTCACAATACATTTTCATATAAGCTAGTCGACGCGGTATCACCCCCCGGCGATCGTGGTGTGCTTCTTTTATATCACCAGCGTAGAATTCTCCAGTAGAAATCATTATAGTTCCTTCCGCTGCCGAGCCTTTTCGAGAATCGTATTTTTTTATCTTGAAGCGTTTGTTGTCGTGCTGAATGACACAGGGTCGGCTTTAGGTAAATTCTGTAACACTGCTCCCCCTTTAATTCTGATCGTCCCGATCAGAAACATCCCCTCCATGGTAGGGAGCGAGTCGATCTAAGTGAACCACCTTCAATTTAGCCTTGGGGTTTCGACGGATCCGGTAGACGACGTCATTCAGCCTCTTGACCACTTCGTATGGACCATCCCAGGCGGGCGTAAGCTTTGGGGATTTATCCTTGCTCCGTTGGGGGTTGTACAGCCAGACTTTGTCCCTCTCCTGGAACCCGACTGAATTGGCCTTGAGGTCGTATCGCGTCTTCATTCGGTCACTGGTGGCCAACATCTGCGTTCGGGCTAATTCGTGTATTGCCAGCATGTTATGTCGGAGCTGGTCGGCATAATCGTCGATGTCTTGGGGAGGTTCTTCAGGGGAGCCAAATGCCAAGTCGCATGGTAGTCGCAGCTCCTTTCCGAATAAGACCCTGGCTGGGGTCAGGCCTGTACTATTATGTACAGCAGAGCGATATGACAACAGGAATAGGGGAATATGCTCATCCCAATCACGCTGGTTATTGCTGACGACCTTGGATAGGTGTTGTTCCAAGGTCCTGTTGAATCTTTCCACCATTCCGTCTGACTGTGGGTGTAATGGTGTTGTTCTCGTTTTCCTGATCCCCAACATCGTGCAGACCTTCTGGAATACATTCGATTCGAAGTTACGCCCCTGGTCTGAATGTAATTCCATCGGGACGCCAAACCGGCTGAAAAGTTGTTCTACTAGCACCGTCGCTACCGTGGTTGCCTCTTGGTTGGGTATCGCATATGCCTCAGGCCATTTGCTGAAGTAATCCATTGCGACCAGAATGTATTTGTTCCCCCTCTCAGACTCGGGAAACGGACCGGCGACATCGATGGCGATTCTCTCAAATGGGACGCCCACATTGTACTGCTGCATTCTGCCCTTGGTCCGGGTCTTCGGGCCCTTACTGGCGGCACATGTGGCACATTTGCGGCACCAAGCTCTGACGTCTTCGAAGTAATTCACCCAGTAGTACCGCTGGCGAACTTTGTCTAGGGTTTTATTCATGCCCAGGTGGCCTCCGGTAATTCCATCATGTACTTCGGTCAGGATGGCTGGTACCTTTTTCTTCGGAACTACCAGTTGGGACTTGGTTTCTCGTCCATCAGCGCTTTCCCAAACTCGCTTGAGCATTCCATTGTCTACTCTTAGAGAGTCCCACTGAGCCCATAACGATTTCAGCACGCCGGAGTATCTAGCTACCTCGTCCCATCGTGGCCTGGGTGCCCCTCTCATTTTGAGTGACAAGATTGGTTCGATGTCTGGATCAGCCATTTGATCCTGGATGCACTGTTCCGTTGTCCAGTCTTCGTTGGCCTGCACTCGGATCTGCCTGATGGGGATACCTTCTCGCTGTTCCGTCCTCAGACAATGTCCGCATTCCGCTCTACAGGGTCTTCTGGATAGGGCATCGTCGTTATTGTGCAAACGGCCGGCACGGTGTTCCACCTTGAAGTCGTATTGCTGTAATTTCTCCATCCACCTGGCCAGTTGTCCTTCCGGTGTCTTCATGTCCAGCAGCCATTTGAGTGCGGCATGATCTGTTCGGATTAAGAAATGGCGACCATACAGGTATTTGTGGAAATGGTCTACAGCCCTTATTATTGCAAGAAGTTCTTTTCTGGTGACGCAATAATTTCTTTCTGGTTTCGAGAATCCATGACTGTAGTACTCGATCACCCTCTCTTCACCATCTTGCACCTGGGATAGGACGGCCCCCAAACCTGTGTTGCTGGCGTCGGTGTCTAAGATGAACTTGCCGGACTGTGTAGGAAAGGCTAGGATTGGGCTGGAACATAGTGCTGCCTTCAGTCGCCTGAATGATGTTTCGCAATCCTGATTCCAATGGAAGGTCTCTTTATCAGTGGTCTGCCGATGTAGAGGGGCGGCGATGGTGGCAAATCCCTCAACAAAACGCCGGTAGTATGAACAGAGGCCCAAGAAGCTTCGGAGTTCATGTTTGTCTCTTGGAACTGGCCAATCACGGATGGCTTCTATCTTGTCTTCGTTGGTGCGGATTCCTGACTCGGACACTACGTGGCCCAAAAACTCTACTTCTTTTTGAAACAAGGAACACTTCTTCGGATTGAGTCTCAGGTTGGCGTTATTAATTCTGGAGAATACTTCTCCCAGGTTCTTCAGATGGTCGTCGAATGTCTGGCCCATGACTAGAATGTCGTCGAGGTATACTAAGCACGTCCTCCATGTTAACTCGCTCAGTACATACTCCATTAGTCTCTCAAATGTAGCGGGTGCATTACATAACCCAAAGGGCATGACCGTGAACTGAAACAGCCCTTTACTGGTGGAGAACGCTGTCTTTTCTCTGTCGTTTGCGTGTAGACCAACCTGCCAATATCCACTTTTTAGGTCTAGTGTGGAGAACCAACGGGAGCCTGCTAGTGTGGTCAAAGTGTCATCGATTCGGGGTAGTGGATAGCTGTCTTTCTTCGTGACGTCATTGAGCTTTCTGTAATCCACGCAAAATCGGGTGGTTCCATCCTTCTTTTTAACTAGCACGACGGGAGCAGACCATGGGCTGATGGATGGCTCAATAACTCCATTTTGTAACATGGACTCGATGTTTTCCTCGACTGCCTGTTGTTGCCCCAATGGTAGTCGCCTAGGTGGTATTCTGATGGGTTGAGCCTTTCCGGTATCTATTCGATGCTGGATGATGTTGGTGCGACCGGTGGTTCCATTTTTACTGTTAAAAATTTGCCAGTGTTTTGTGATAAATTGCTTGGCTTTCTTCTGGTTCTCTGGTGTCAAGTGTGTCAAATGGTCAGCAAACTGTTGTAGGAACTTTTTATCGGGCCCTGGCTCCTTCACCGACGTCTGGTACTCTTCTTCGCAATTGATGATGGTCTCTACTGGCTCGAAACAAGCTATCTCTTGACCATTGGTAATTCTGATGTCGTTGTTGGACAGATTCAGGACTCTGACTGGTATATCTCGTCCGGTTTTAACTATAGCCCGTCCAACTAAGTAGTCATGAGCTGAGTGTACGGGCTCCACCATTCCAACGCAGCTCCCAGGATTGCTGTCTAACTGCCCAAGAATAATCTGTTCCGTTCGACCGGGAATTCTAGCCGAAGACTTTGCCACAATTTTTATGGTGGTGACTGATGTGTTGACGGGCCGTGTCAATACAAATTCCTCATTTAGGGACCGAAGAACATCATATCTCGGGTCGAACATAAATCCATGCTGGCTAATTAGGTCCATTCCCAGTATAAAATCGTCCTCAATATTCGCTACCAGGACCCTATGCCGGATCATGTTGTCCCCTATCTGTAGCACGACATCTGCCTCACCCTGTATTGACATGGACTCGCCGGTGACTGTTCTGAGCTGGATATTATTGGTAACTGGCCGAATTTCTGATGCTCTCAAAACCCTGGACTTGGCAATGGACACAGCGGCGCCGGTATCGATGGTGATGGTAACTGCTCGCCCGTTGATGGTGCCTCTGATGACTAGGCTGCCGCTATCTCTGCAAAATCTCCGGATGGATACTGTCCTGGGGGCTGGTGGAGGGTGAGTCAGCATTCGCCCCCTTATGCTGACTGGTTGGAGTTTCCCTGGTTGGTAAGGTCGGTTTGTTGGCTACCCCTGGTTGGTGATCGTTCCGGTAGCCTTACTCGGCAGTCACGTTGGAAGTGTCCTGTCCGTCCGCAGCGGTAGCATGCCCCTCTGGTGCCAGTTCTTTGTGACCGTTCTAATATTTTGTTCAGGCCAGCAAGCAGAGCTTGAAATGGTGACTCTGACTCTTCCTGGTTGAAGGAAACTGCTCGGACCCTCGGCTTGGACATGTTCATGACGGCCTCTACTTCCAAAGCCCTAAGTAGAGCTTCATTACTTTTCTTGACGCCACTTAGTCTTAGATTTCTTTGTACTTCCACATCTCTGATGCCGTTTATGAAACTCTGTGTGGCCAACTGGTCTTTTGTTTCCTCCGGCAGGTCTGGGTAGGACAAGTGTACTAACCGTCTAATCTCTGCTTCGAATTCTTGAAGGCTTTCACCGGATTTTTGCGTTTTTCCACTGAGTTGGACTTGGTATACCTGGCTCAAGGATTGATTGTCGTAGCGTTTGTCTAGGATGGCGATGATCTTGTCGAAATTGCCTTGTTCATCGACTGGAATGCTTTAGAGGAGTTCTAGGGCCGGACCTCTTAGCGAAATTACCAGAGAAGTAGATTTTTCTTGATTATCCCATCCATTAGCTGTAGCCACGGCCTCAAATAGTCGTTTATACATGGGCCAAGATGAACTGCCGTCGAATGTGGGTGGTTTACTAAAGGAACCTTTGGTACTCACGGTGTGCTGGTATTTTCCTCGCTGTAAGTCCTGTTGCATTTTTTTGATTTCTGTTTCTACCTTGTTTTGGATGGCACTGATTTTATCTTGTACTTCACTTACTTCACTTTGTACCGTGTTTTTAATGGAACTGATTTCAAATTTCACCTGGCTCTGGATGGAATCGATGTCATCTACTTTGATTTCAAGAGTCTCCACATTACTTTTTAGGGTCTTTATGTCGTCGTTTATTTCTTTTATGTCTGATTCAACTATTTGCATTCTTTCATTAACTGTTTCATTAACTTGTGATACTATTTGCATTAGTTGTTCAAATTGCAATTGTCTTTTTTCTTCCGTTTTGCCTTGTTTTTCTTCAAATTTCTTAAATTCATTTTGTCGTTTTAATTCAGTTTGATCTTGTTTTTCTTGTCTCTGTTCATCTAATAATTTAAATTTCGAGAACAATCCTTCAATTAAATTATGTTGTTTTTCTTCCATCGTGGAAACAAGATTTTCTAAATCTATTTTACGTTTTTCATCAATATTAGTGACAAGATTTCCTAATTCAACTTTAAGTTTATCATCAAAAGATTTCACAAACCTTTGTTGAATTTCTTCTTGATGTTGTTTCTCCTTCTTGTCACGTTTTTCTAGAATCTGTGCTATTTTTTCGTCTAGTCCCTCCGTAACCTGTTTGATCATTTTTCTGGTAGTTTCGTCGGTTTTTTCCATACTTCGAGTTTCCATGAATCAAATTACGATTTTAACTAACTTAATCCTTCACTTCTAACACCAAATGTTATATACTTCGTGGGTTCAATTTAAAAATTATAACAACTAATATTTACTTTCACTTTTCTAGAACTTTATTTACATTCAAAACAGCTGATTCACAATACATTTTCATATAAGCTAGTCGACGCGGTATCACCCCCCGGCGATCGTGGTGTGCTTCTTTTATATCACCAGCGTAGAATTCTCCAGTAAAATCATTATAGTTCCTTCCGCTGCCGAGCCTTTTCGAGAATCGTATTTTTTTATCTTGAAGCGTTTGTTGTCGTGCTGAATGACACAGGGTCGGCTTTAGGTAAATTCCGTAACAATACTAATAGTTGGCACTGATGACAGTTTCAGTCTTTACTTGATGAAAATTCATTTTAATATTATATTAAAATAAATACACTGATGTAATTTTCACTTAAATTTATTTACTATTGACAATTGTTTCACCAGGTTACTGGCTTCTTCAGAATACAACGTAAGACTAACAGTTAAATGCCTTAAACTATTACAAAAAACTATGGTGATGCAGTTACAGAGGTATTTAGAGGATTATCCTCCGATTGTCAATAGTAAATAAATTTTTAAGTGAAAATTACATCAGTGTATTTATTTTAATATAATAATAGTTGGCAGTTTTGAATTCCTTTGTGACATTAATAGCCCCTTGTTGGCCTTTTCGGTACCTGTAAATATTTCAATATATTTTTTCGCATAAGAGATTCTGTTTCTTAATTGGGATTTAGGCCAATAAAATGTAGTTTTTTAGCAGTTGAGCTGTGGCCGTTGATATTCATTGTGTATTTGTTATGAGTAGATAAGCTACAGCTACAGGTACGAGCGCAAAATCGACCAAAAATACACATGTAATTTCCCATAAGAGAATTTAAGGTCCCGAAACCACGAAATTGAACCAAATTTACCCCCTCCACTCCCACTTCGCTAGTCCTTCGGGTGGTCTGCGGGGTCAAGCTCCGGGGTCGGGCGTCGGGGTGCGTCAGGCATCGTTGAGATCGGGAACGGTGGTTGAGGTGCAGGGGTGGTGACGTCATTGCGGTAGCAACTGGGAACGGTCTGGATATAAAAATCTACCGTTAAGGATTTGACAAAGCAACTGGCAGCGAGAATGTAGCGATACGCCATCGGAAGGCCACGCGAACCCCCGAGTCCGAGCGGTAGATCTCTTAATATAGAGAATTCGAGAATTTTAACAAAAAAATACCATATTAAATAACCGCAATGATCCCAAATATTTGACAATGACATTAAAATATATTTCTGCGAATGCAATAACAAAGATAATAGAATTCGGACAAAACTACAGCGACGGATGCTTTCTTATAGACAGTGTGATATAAAAATTAAATAATTTGTAAGAAACAATGCAATTATGGTGTTAAACGCAAAAACAAGGAAATTATGTTATAAAATATCGCAGAGAACCGATAAGTAGATGCGGTTTTCATTGAAAAGATAATATGTGTTGGTGATTGTAAAAAATAAATTAGAAAAACAATGTGCCTGATTTTGAACTTTTGTCTGTTCGTAGGATTTGTAATACCAAAGTACGTATCGAAAAAAGAGGGTGTGATATAACTTCACTTTGGTAATTGGGAAATATATAAAAAATTAATTCCGTTGGGAATACTGTGGATATTTGTTGGAACAGGGACGCTACAAATGGGGTAATGATAGAAATGACAGAGGAATGATAGAAACAGGAATGCTAGAAACAAGAATGCTAGAGGGCAATAGCTGAAGACTGGAGGGTAGTCAGCAGCATTGTTGGTTGATAAAAAGTTGGAATGTTGAGAAGTTTGTTGCGAATGGAACTCTTATTAGTTAAAAACCTATTGTATGGGATTAGGGTATTAAAATGGTAGGAATAGGAATATCTGAAATGGAAATGCTAGATATTGTTGAAGCCACTGCAAATGGTAGAAATTGTTAAATCGTTGAAGAAAATGGTAGGAACGAACCGTAGAAATGGTTGGATCCATTGCTAAAGGTAGAAACAGGAACAAGAATGTTAGAAACGGCCCGTTGAAACGACTGGGACAGTAAAAATCGCTGCTGGAAATGGTTGGAGCCTCTACAAATGCTAGAAACGGCGCATAGAAACGACTGGAACCGTAGAAATCGCTGTTGGAAATGGTTGGAGCCACTACAAAAACTAGAAACGGCCCATAGAAACGATTGGAACCATAGAAACGGCTGCTGGAAATGATTGGAGCCACTACAAATGCTAGAAACGACTGGAACCGTAGAAATCGCTGCTGGAAATGGCTGGAGCCACTACAAAAGCTAGAAACGGCCCGTAGAAACGACTGGGACAGTAGAAATCGCTGCCGGAAATGGTTGGAGCCACTACAAATGCTAGAAACGGCCCATAGAAACGACTGGAACCGTAGAAATCGCTGCTGGAAATGGTTGGAACCTCTACAAAAACTAGAAACGGCCGATAGAAACGACTGGAACCGTAGAAATCGCTGTTGGAAATGGTTGGAGCCACTACAAATGCTAGAAACGGCCCATAGAAACGATTGGATCCATAGAAACGGCTGCTGGAAATGATTGGAGCCACTACAAATGCTAGAAACGACTGGAACCGTAGAAATCGCTGCTGGAAATGGCTGGAGCCACTACAAAAGCTAGAAACGGCCCGTAGAAACGACTGGGACATTAGAAATCGCTGCCGGAAATGGTTGGAGCCACTACAAATGCTAGAAACGGCCCATAGAAACGACTGGGACAGTAGAAATCGCTGGTAGAAATGGTTGGAGCCACTACAAAATCTAGAAATGACTGGAACCGTAGAAATCGCTGCTGGAAATGGTTGGAACCACTACAAAAGCTAGAAACAGCCCGTAGAAACGACTGGGACAGTAGAAATAGCTGCTATAAATGGTTGGAGCCACTACAAAAGCTAGAAACGGCTCTTAAAAACGACTGGAACCGTAGAAATCGCTGCTGGAAATGGTTGGAGCCTCTACAAATGCTACAAACGGTCCGTGGAAACAACTGGAATCATAGAAACGACTGGAACCGTTGGAAATGGAACCGTTGGAAATGGTTGGAGCCACTACAAGTGTTAGAAACAGCCCATAGAAATGACTGGATCCATAGAAACGGCTGCTAGAAATGGTTGGAGACGCTACAAAAGCTAGAAACGTCCCGTAGAAACGACTAGAAACTTAGAAATTGCTGGTAGAAATGGTTGGAGCCACTACAAAAGCTAGAAACGGTCCATAGAAACGACTGGAACCGTAGAAATCGCTGTTGGAAATGGTTGGAGCCACTACAAATGCTAGAAACGGCCCATAGAAACGATTGGAACCATAGAAACGGCTGCTGGAAATGATTGGAGCCACTACAAACGCTAGAAACGACTGGAACCGTAGAAATCGCTGCTGGAAATAGCTGGAGACACTACAAAAGCTAGAAACGGCCCTTAGAAACGACTGGGACAGTAGAAATCGTTGCTGGAAATGGTTGGAGCCACTATAAATGCTAGAAACGGCCCATAGAAACGACTGGAACCGTAGAAATCGCTGCTGGAAATGGTTGGAACCTCTACAAAAACTAGAAACGGCCCATAGAAACGACTGGTAGAAATGGTTGGAGCCACTACAAAGGCTAGAAATGACTGGAACCGTAGAAATCGCTGCTGAAAATGGTTGGAACCACTACAAAACCTAGAAGCAGCCCGTAGAAACGACTGGGACAGTAGAAATAGCTGCTATAAATGGTCGGAGCCACTACAAAAGCTAGAAACGGCTCGTAAAAACGACTGGAACCGTAGAAATCGCTGCTGGAAATGGTTGGAACCTCTACAAATGTTAGAAACGGTCCCTGGAAACAACTGGAACCATAGAAATCGCTGTTGGAAATGATTGGAGCCACTACAAATGCTAGAAACGGCCCATAGAAACGATTGGAACCATAGAAACGGCTGCTGGAAATGGCTGGAGCCACTACAAAAGCTAGAAACTAGATGGCAACAGCTGAAGACTGGTGGGTAGTCAGCAGCATTGTTGGCTGATAAAAAGTTGGAATGTTGAGAAGTTTGTTGCGAATGGAACTCTTATTAGTTAAAAACCTATTGTATGGGATTAGGGTATTAAAATGGTAGGAATAGGAATATCTGAAATGGAAATGCTAGATATTGTTGGAGCCACTGCAAATGGTAGAAATTGTTAAATCGTTGAAGAAAATGGTAGGAACGAACCGTAGAAATGGTTGGATCCATTGCTAAAGGTAGAAACAGGAACAAGAATGTTAGAAACGGCCCGTAGAAACGACTGGGACAGTAGAAATCGCTGCTGGAAATGGTTGGAGCCTCTACAAATGCTAGAAACGGCCCATAGAACCGTAGAAATCGCTGTTGGAAATGGTTGGAGCCACTACAAAAACTAGAAACGGCCCATAGAAACGACTGGGACAGTAGAAATCGCTGGTAGAAATGGTTGGAGCCACTACAAAAGCTAGAAATGACTGGAACCGTAGAAATCGCTGCTGGAAATGGTTGGAACCACTACAAAAGCTAGAAACAGCCCGTAGAAACGACTGGGACAGTAGAAATAGCTGCTATAAATGGTTGGAGCCACTACAAAAGCTAGAAACGGCTCTTAAAAACGACTGGAACCGTAGAAATCGCTGCTGGAAATGGTTGGAGCCTCTACAAATGCTACAAACGGTCCGTGGAAACAACTGGAATCATAGAAACGACTGGAACCGTTGGAAATGGTTGGAGCCACTACAAGTGTTAGAAACGGCCCATAGAAATGACTGGATCCATAGAAACGGCTGCTAGAAATGGTTGGAGACGCTACAAAAGCTAGAAACGTCCCGTAGAAACGACTAGAAACTTAGAAATTGCTGGTAGAAATGGTTGGAGCCACTACAAAAGCTAGAAACGGCTCGTAAAAACGACTGGAACCGTAGAAATCGCTGCTGGAAATGGTTGGAGCCTCTACAAATGCTAGAAACGGCCCATAGAAACGACTGGAACCGTAGAAATCGCTGTTGGAAATGGTTGGAGCCACTACAAATGCTAGAAACGGCCCATAGAAACGATTGGAACCATTGAAACGGCTGCTGCAAATGGTTGGAGCCACTACAAAAGCTAGAAACTGCCCGTAGAAACGACTGGGACAGTAGAAATCGCTGCTGGAAATGGTTGGAGCCACTACAAATGCTAGAAACGGCCCATAGAAACAACTGGAACCGTAGAAATCGCTGCTGGAAATGGTTGGAACCTCTACAAAAAATAGAAACGGCCCATAGAAACGACTGGGACAGTAGAAATCGCTGGTAGAAATGGTTGGAGCCACTACAAAGGCTAGAAATGACTGGAACCGTAGAAACCGCTGCTGGAAATGGTTGGAACCACTACAAAAGCTAGAAACAGCCCGTAGAAACGACTGGGAAAGTAGAAATAGCCGCTATAAATGGTTGGAGCCACTACAGAAGCTATAAACGGCTCTTAAAAACGACTGGAACCGTAGAAATCGCTGCTGAAAATGGTTGGAACCTCTACAAATGCTACAAACGGTCCCTGGAAACAACTGGAACCATAGAAACGACTGAAACCGTTGGAAATGGTTGGAACCACTACAAATTCTAGAAACGTCCCGTAGAAACGACTAGAAACTTAGAAATCGCTGGTAGAAATGGTTGGAGCCACTACAAAAGCTAGAAACGGCTCGTAAAAGCGACTGGAACCGTAGAAACGACTGAAACCGTTGGAAATGGTTGGAGCCAGTACAAATGCTAGAAACGGCCCATAGAAATGACTGGATCCATAGAAACGGCTGCTAGAAATGGTTGGAACCTCTACAAATGCTACAAATGGTCCGTGGAAACGACTGGAACCGTATAAATCGCTGTTGGAAATGGTTGGAGTCACTACAAACGCTAGAAACGAATGGAACGTAGAATTCGCTGCAGGAAATTCTTGGAGCCACAGAAATGGCTGGATCCAATGCAAATGCTAGAAACAGGAAAAAGAACCGATAGAAATGCTGGAATGGGTTGGGGCCACTGCAAATGCTAGAAATTGCTGAATCGTTAAAGAAAGATCGTTAAACACTAGAAATGGTTGAAACAGGGCCGTTGCAAATAAATATGTTTGAACGTTTGCAACAGTTATAAATGCTAGAAATGATGAGAACGAGACTTGCATTAGGAGAAAACTTATGAAAGTTTGCATGGAGACAGTTACTAGTCAAAAAGGTATTCAAGTGTCAGTTTTACCACTGAGAATTTGTCACTGGAGAAGGTTACTATGCACAGGCGCAACTGTCATGGGATAACCAAATCAGTGCGTTTGAAATGTCAGAGAAAAAATTGGTTCGTAGTGATGATGGGGATAGGAGGACCCTGATTGGTAGGATCATTACAAGATGGTAGAATTATTGTAGATAGGTTGTAATATGATGGAAATGCAAGGAAATAAACATAAATACCTTGGCAGTGATGTATCATAATATATGTCGCTGTAATATAAAATTTTAAATGCAAGACCCTGTTTTACTACAATAATCAAAAGTACTTCTGATTAGAACCTTTTTATCTCTCCAGCTTCATATATTCAAGAAAGAGATCAGAAATCTGATAAGTAGGTTCAGTAAACCGTACCTTGTCTGTGACGTCATAAGTCCTGCTCTCATTGATTTATCACCTACTAACTATCAGTATATGTTTATAAAGAATAGTCTTGAATAAAGTTTCCTCAACTCACCCATATAGAAATTTTCGGAAGTAGAACAGGACCTACTCCCCCCTTTTACATGACGTCATAAGCTGCACTCTCATTGGTTTATCAGCACACCTGCTAACCATCAGTATATGTAACTTATAAGCTTGTACAGAATAAAGTGAAAATAATATCTTACAAATGATAAGCCTTTGATGTTCTTTAGAAAGCTTCTATGGATGTGAAGTGGTTGCGGTAGAAAATCATCTAGCCTAAGAGAAAACAAATGTGTAAGATGTGTGTACTAACCTTATAGAGTTCTATTCCATACCGCCCAGGAGGCTGAACTCAAAGCGCGCTTGTTTTTTTATAGTGGAGCATCCCCTATAGGCCTATATAACCACTTTATGACAATATGAGCAGTGAAGTCTAATCAAAATCAATAAAAGTAGTTCTTTAAGTAATCGTACTATAAGGCTGCATGAATAGTGATCCTTAAATTAATAAAGATAGCTCTTTAGTCATCATGCTATAGGGTTGCAGGAGCAGTGATCTCTAACTTAATAAAGATAGCTCATTAATTCACCCAGCATGTAATACATGGAAGCATAATCAATGAATATTAGATCAATAAGCGTAATTCTATAAATAATCATTCTATAAGGCTGCACTAACAGTGATCCTTAAACTAATAAAGATAGTTCTTTAATTCGCCAAAGAAAGTTATAGGGTTGCAAGAGCAGTGATCTCTAACTTAATAAAGATAGCTCATTAATTCACCAAGCATGTAATACATGGAAGCATAATCAATGATTATTAGATTAACAAGATTAATTCTTTAAGTCATCATACTATAGGGTTGCACGAGCAGCGATCTCTAACTTAATAAAGATAGCTCATTAATTCACCCAGCATGTTCACGCATAGACTGAATATGAGGAGGTTATAATGGATATAGCTATAATGTATTCAAGTATAAGGGAGTTTAAGTTTCCATAATAGAATAATGACCCCAAGCCAATGTGTCATAGGAGTCCAAAATCTGATATCGTTTATCATCCTCTGGACTTAGGGCAATTTTCTGTTGAGTAATTGAGTACACTGTATGTTTATTGGCTTTGATGAGATTTTGTTCGACTGATTTGTTTTTCCAGGCACTCAATATAATCTTCAAAGGTAATTTTGGTCTTAAGGGAGAATTTCTTTACTCCTTTAGCTTTCTTTGTGGGCTTTGTCTTTGTCTGATATCTTCATCCAACTTGCTGGTATACATTTTAGATTTAATCTATCAATATCTTACCATTATTCTCATCTTTCCACATACCGAGCACTTTCTTATTTATTAGAGGGATTCCGAATCTGTTGTCTGGAGGATAATCGGAGGTCTCAAATCTCTCATGGCAGTCTGTGTCCGTATATGCTACAGAGACATCATCACCGAATTCTTTCTTTAAATAACCATAATAGAAATCATATACCTACTGTTGTTTTCGCCAAGTCCAAAACAGTCATGCCTACGTACATGGGTTTATTAAAGAGGATTTCCAACTTTGCGAGCTCAACTGCAACTAAATTTTCATGGAAGATGGTACATGACTTGAATTCTGGTTTGGCTATCATTGCCTCTAAGCCGTATCTACCCTGCCATTTGGAAATCAGTCGAACATTGGTCCTTTTTCTCAAAATTTCTAAACATTTTCCAAATATGGCATTATTCATCAATTTGAATAAATTCTTTTCAAATTCTGTCTTTGCTTGACTCCTTAACCTGGTGTTTAAGTCTATGTATGACTTAAGCCAAGCCGATTGGTTAAATTTGAGAACGCGATGAATTTTTCTGAGCTTAAGACCATATTGCCTGTTTTAAATTTCTATAATCAATTACGTATTTATGTTTATCGTACAAAGTAGCTAGTAATTTTTTATTTTTGGACCCGGGAGGAATCATATGTTGCGGGCAGAAAGGTAGATAATTGTGCTCATCGTGGAGGTGTTGTGGATACTCCAAATCGACTTCTAAGAAGTACCCTTCAGGTGAATCATCGGAAATATCAGTTATATCGATGTTATCATCAATCGGTAAATCCTCAATACGGTAAATACTGAGTCATTGCGAATCCATATTGGTTATTGCAGTCATCATATTTTAATATCACTGCAGGCTTTGTAGGGTCATAAGCTTTCATATATCTATTATTAGCAACACACCGTCTCTATGAACATTGTGATAATCCCCCTCGGATTCCCATTTCAACAAATAACAATTGCTCAATGTCTGTAAGAAGCTTCAATTCCTGTCTGGTCTTAAAAAGCGTACAATCCCATGTATAACCATGTAATGTGAAATAATGGCCTGGATCTAGACCATAGCTTTCAAGAATACTGTTTCGAAACTTTTCAAAAACATCAGCCATCATCAGCAACATAATATCAGTCTTCATGATAACTTTTGTTTTTTTGGGGAATAACACCACAATAGAAATAAAACTACGTATATTGCAGGAATACCAAACGTTTCAAAGTCTATTCTGACTTCGTTGTCAATAAATATAAAGCCATTGACAACGAAGTCAGAATAGACTTTGAAACGTTTGGTATTCCTGCAATATACGTAGTTTTATTTCTATTGTGGTGTTATTCCCCAAAAAAACATAAAAGTTATCAAGAATATGCCACAAACAACGTTTAGAAGACAATCAGTCTTCATATATAGATCAGTGTACTCTCCCAAGTTTTTGATTCCAAACTCAGACTACACTCGTCTTGCATGGACGTATTGCTCATCGGTGATGGCAGTATCTTCCAGTTTGTTGTAGAATTTATCCTGACTTGGTAAAGATAGATCAGAAAATTTTTCACAACAGTCAAGATAATCATAGCAGAATACCCCCTTTTCAGTTAGTAAATTGAACTGATAGTTAGGCAAACCGGAAAATTGTGAATGTAGTTTAGGAAACTGTGGTAATGACGAGGCAAGAGTGTCAAGTGATGCAGCAAGAAATCTAAATGAATCGATGAATCGGAATTTAATTAATGAGTCGTTGAAATGCTTGGTGAATGAGATGTACTTTTCCTTAGTAATAGGAAGTATATCTATTTTTCCTTGAGCACACTGCGCAATTTGATTGATAATGAAGTGGCTATCGTATCCTGACAAGTTGTGAAAAACAACGAGTACTATATGCGTGTCTTTATAATTAATATTACAAGATTCATGGGCTGGACCACGATAGTTTGATTTTCTGCTATCACTAGTATTAAATCCAGAGGCAAGATGGAAATGGTCACGCACTTTCATGTCTTCAGGAGTGAACGGTTTCTCGCAGATATGACAATGAGTGGCTGTATCATACTGGTACTGCTCTTCATGTGAAAGTTGATCGATGTCGTACGGACAGAGGAAAATGGTGTTTAGATCTTCTGATAGCTGTAGCATTTCTTTAGCAAACCAGTCCATGCAGGATGACCCTCTATAGGAGCTGTAGAAAGATAATGACTCATCATAAGAACACTTCAGGTAATAACCGATAGCTGAATGGATGTGTTCTTGATATCTGGTTTTATCATTGAGAGGCTTCAGTACACTTTCCAAATCAGCATAAATAATAAATGGAGATCTCTCTTTGTTTTGAAAGTTTCTAAACTTTAAAATCTTGTTGGTATCGTCTGGTAATCTCATCCTACATTTGTTCAGCATACTACAGTCCTCCATATGAATATTAAGTTTGTCTTCGGAACAAAAATAATGCAGGCAGCGGTCACAAAAGTATTTTTTATGCTTGTCTTTACTGAGTTGAGAAGATACCAGTCTGGACAAATCTTTGATCGATACAAAATGATAACTAACAGGAGATGAATCATCTTTATCGTATCGGTCCTGAATCAGCAGAAGGTTTACATGACGATCCCGTTTATCTCTAGTGAGATATGTTGGTAGTACTATAAATTTTTTAGACTTCTTCAGTATGTATACATTGATATTGTTTTGTTTCTCAAATCGTGGGATTTGTGGTGTTGTCATCGGAAACTGGATGCCTTTGGGATTCAGCAGCTGTGTGTAGTGAGGATACTTAGAAGTTCGTTGTGGATCTTTTTCAACAGGATAAAGGGCGGACACAATGCTCCATGCAAAACAGGCATTATCTTCGTTCTTAACATTCATGCATGCTTGCTTCCTCTTTATTTCACCAGGTAGATCAATATAAGATGACCCAAGTTGGGGAGTATACTTGTTACACCCAAATTATGGATTCTTACTAAAGCCCAACCACTTGAACCCTCTGAAAATTGGTCAATATCTTTCATAAATGGTTGTACTACACGTTCGTCCACCACTCATTTAAATCGGTATCTTTCAGTATAGAAGCATTCGATGTGTTGAAATACTTGATTTCCGAGACCATTTGTTCAGCTTTAGACATCTCAAATTCAGCGGCAAACACTGTATTCACTTCCACGGCCTCTTCAGTATTCAAAACATTCTGGATACGCCTCATGAAAACTGATTTGCAGTCGGAGAAAAAAGCTTGAATATTCTTATGCTTGAGATTTGCTATTACCCCAGTCCTAACACGCCTCTTAAATGCAGATATACAGTCAAACCATCGCACTCTGTCATTAGTACATTCTCTACGCGATGAGCCAACTCCAGATCTTTTCTTTTGCAAATATTTTATTTGAGTTCGGAAAGTCTTAATGTTGGCTAACGTTGCCTGGAGGTTCTGTTTTTCACCCACTGTAGTCGCTTTCTTTATTTGATGATGAAGATGTCGGATCGCCTTGGTACTTTGCCTAAGTCCATCCTCTGCGGTGGATCCATCAAATTTCTTACGCAGATTCACCAATAGAGCAGTTACTGTAAAGAGAATACTCTTCACCACTGCAGAGAGAACCATGGTTTCTATAAGAGAGTGAAATAAACTAATCTATATATAAATAGGCAAAACAAAACGATTAGGTACCATTTTCTCCTCTGTCTCTCAACCGATTTTCTTCATTTTTGTTTTGTTTAGTAGCTACTGACGACCTTCAGTGCAGAATGCTAATCTTATTTTATAATATTGGTTCATTCATTAAATAAAATATAATAAAAATTCATTATTTACGTCAATAATGTCAATGCCAAACAACTGAATGTGCCGCCGCCGCCAGACTCAAAACATTGAGTAATTATATATAGACAGACCAATGCTGTTGTATACTTAGAGCATGTACTTCTGGAAGTGGCATGCAAGCGTTGTTATTGTTTAGTGGGTAAAGTAATCGTATATTATAATTATACAGGGCGATTACAGATATTTTAGAAATCATTTTTTTCGTAGGTGGCACATAAGCAGTTGCATATATCGGGTGTTTCAAATATAGAGTAGAGTGCAATTATAACTAATAAAATAATTATATAGGGAAGCCCATTAACGGTTGAATTTACAGGGTTCTTGGAATAGAAGGTGCACTAGAATTACAAGTATACAGGGTGGTGCAAAAAATGTTATACATAGATGCATATACAGGGTGGCGGAAATGGAAATGCAACATTTTGTAACCCATAAGCAGTTGTATATATAGTTAAGATGACATATAGGGTGAGAGAAATTATAGATATACAGGGTGGTGATAAAAAATGTTAGAAAAGGAAATGATTTATAGAGTAGACCACGAAGAGTTCCATATATATAATGATTGAAATATAGGTCGGAGTAGAATTATAATTACAGATGATAATTAAAAATTGCATAAACAAAAAGAGTAAATATAGTGGGTCATAGGCAGTGGCATATACAGAATGGTTTACCCGGTGGTTCAAAAATGTTAAAAAATATGGTGCGTGGTTCATGAGCAGTTGCATATACAGGATGGTGGAAATATATAATGAGATGGAATTATTATAATGAGGATTTTAATAAATGGTAGAGAATTGAGTGCAATTATAGCTATACAGGGGTGTTAAAAAAAATAAATATGTAGGGTAGCCCATTAGCGGTTGAATTGTTGTCATATTAAATTAAGAATTACGAATTTGAACACAAATAAAGTCCTATGAATTATATCTAAAAAACCTTGAATTTTGTTACTTATTTGTAGAAGCGAAATGTAAGACCGACATCTAGGATTTTCGAGGAAACTATCACAGAGAGGTTCCGAATCTGGATCCGTTCTGTGTAATTGCTGTTCTCCCTAAAGTCCTAGGATAGAATGTCACGATAAATTTTCATGTTACTTAACCTGGCAGAGATATTAACACAATTGGTCGAATTTCGACCATTGGGCGACAGCTAGTATAGTTTAAAATCACCGTTTTAGTTGATATGCACTATAAGCACGTCTTGACTCACTGAGTGAAACTCAAAGACTAATGTATTCTCTAGTATGAAAAACTACTTTTATAGTCATATATTCATCACCACTCACCTAAGGGTATGTTCCGAATTACGAGTGAGTTCAGAAACTACTAACATAATTTAATATATGAAACCTGGAAATGAAATAATGGTAGAGTATGTGCGATGTCGAATAAGTAAATACTATATAATCGTTGAAATATACTTCCAGAACACGATCCAACTTCCATCAAATAAAAATAAAGGTCAATTGATTGAAATCATGTAGCTAACTGAACTGAATAAGCGGTAATAATTGAGACAATAGAAAACCAGAAATTTTAAGCAGACAGAAAATACTCGAATCGAAAAAGAACATACTACAAACTTATAAACAAACTCTAATAATATCTAAAATTTTTGAAAGGCAAAATATTAGAAGCAAATTGACCAAAATTTTGAAATAGAACATTGAAAACTTATTGAAAAAAGCAGACAGAAAATACTTGATTTATCAAATAGCATTCTGCAAATTTATAGAATCTAAACACTCTAATAGTTCTAGAAAAACAACTAATTAATGCTTATCATATAGGAACTTCCTGCAAAAGTTTATTGCTACAAACAACATGATAAATTTATCAAACCACAGGTTCCGGTAAATTCATTTAGCTCGGTTTCAATTAGCGTAAACAAGATATCACAGTTTCCTTTCACTGCGGTCATCATTTCCGTTGCGGTTTCGATATCTAACCTACCAAATGAAAAATATACGAATTTATTATCAGGAATTTTTAAATAATTACGGATTCATGATTTATATTATTTTTCGCTTTTATTAACATTACTTTTAAATAAATACAGATTTGAGAATTTCTTATCAGGAATTTTTAAATACATTTATGATTTTATTGGTATGAATTTTTAAATAAATACAGATTTTTATTCATCCCTCAAGACGTAAAAAATTCCTGGTTCCACCACGAGTAAACTAATCATATCTGGGAGCCCTCCTATTGCTGGGGGGCGAACTGAGCATCTATGAAATCAGTACGACCGCCCATACCTGCACGTTTCATTTGGGGTGGTCCTACATCTGTTTCGGTGGCTGGTATTTCCAAACGGATATTTAGCTTTTCCAGTAATAGCTATGATATCAATAAGATTTACGCTGGTATCTATACCATATCAACATTAATCGTACACATTATCGTAGACGGGTTACAGTTTCAAAGGACTCAGGGTCTTTATCTGCTAATATTTTACAAGTCGCTACAGATGATTTAGAAGCATACCGAAAAGTGATGGTAATGACATCAGCACACAAGAGTGCAGCAGGTCGTTTAAAAGCTTGAAGCCTATATACTATGCCAATTTTCCACCTTTAACAAAGAAGCAATGTTTTACGGGAACCGGTATTAAGTTAACTTAACAAGTCAATGGTGTATTTGGATGATCCCAACAAATTAGTTGAACGGTCCAAACTACTGATTGTATCCAAGGAAGAACTTAAAAAAGCTAATAATACACGAGATTTCTATTGAAAAATGATTGGTTAAATATTAACCCTTATTAGCAAAGGTATCAGTTACGCAATGACGCTTAACAAATTTGGGCGCAGTACCTCCCATCAGTCAGCATTCTCACATGACCTAGCTTTTATGGAACTGCCGTGTTCCTTTACCGCAGAGGGAAATATTGATGCTGAGAAACTGAATATTACCAATGTTGAAGTACTGACGAAAGCTATGGATGCTGCCAACAAGCAGTACGTTGATAAGAAAATAGCAAACGGACTGCAACAACACCATAAGGATTTTCACGTAGCTTTCAGCAACTACACCAAATATATAAATTTTCGCAGCTGTAACCAAAAATCAAAAGTTGTGATTGAGGGAGTAGAAGTTTTTGAATCTGTCAAATTCCTAGGCCTACTTATTGATCCATATTTCAAATGGGATACTCATGTTGAACGATTATGTAATAAATTAAGTTCTTGTTATTTTGCAATTGCAAGGATAAAAAGCACCTTCTCAAAATCAATTCTAATATCCTTATATTATTCACTGGCATACTGTCACTTGAACTTTATTATTATTTTCTGGGGCAACTTTGTCGATCATCACAGAGTTTTCACAAATCAAAAAAGGATTATAAGACTTATTTTTGGATTGAATTTTAGAGAGAGCTGTAAACCATGTTTCATTCAAAACAAAATATTGCCACTACCCTGCATCTATATCTTGAAAACATTGCTGTTTATTAAGCAAAATATTGAGAATTACCTTGCTAATTCAAATTTTCACTCCTATTCTACACGAAGTGCCAACGATCTTTGTCTAGAGAGTCACAATACAAGGAAATACGAAAGATCACCCATGTACATGGGAAAAAAACTCTTCAACAAGTTACCACAAATTGTCAAAAACCTATCATATAACAAATTCAAATTATATGTTAAAGACCTACTATTAAAAAAATGTTATTATTCAATAAATGAATTTATGGAAGACATATTAGATTCTGTACCATCATAGATACAATATAGAGTATAGCATGTAATAATCATTAAAATATTTTAATCTGTAAAATTATACTGTTTAATATATTGACGTGTACATTTTTATTCTATTCTACACTGGTGAAGTTCAGTAGACCTTATCTGTGTTAAAACAAAACCAAAAGGCTAGCGAGGAACGTGGAGCTCAAAACTTTGCTGCAATGAATACTCGCATGTTGAAAACCGTACAAGCTATGGAAATCCAACTACAAAATATATCGCGTCTCATTTCAAAATTCAATACAATAGAAGCTCAGTTGGAATCTGCCCGGAAAGAATATAAGGAAACCATCACACAATTTGAAGCCTCGTTTAATGACAACCGTATATCTCAGCAAAAACGTATAAATGATCTGGAACTTTCTATGAAACAAGCTCCTAAAGGTGTTGATGCAGCAGAAGTATTAAATATTGTTCGACAGGATAAGGCTATAGATCTTTCTGATCTAACTGAACTTAGAGACAAGATGACAAAAGTAGTGCCTGACCTATACCGAGACATGCAAAAACTACATGATGATATTGCAAATCAAATGTTGGAACAAAATCAAAAACTTGAAGCAATCGCAGACAGTAAATGACGAAATTAAATTACGTCACTGATAAGTTGTCTACTGCCTTAAGTCGTTATTTGTTAGCAACATGGTAGTGTCATATTTAATAGGAAAATTATTCATGGAAACTTTGGCCATTAAAAACAATGTTTTGTTTACTTTTAGTCAGTAAATGTAATGTCTCCTATGGTGAAACACTTTAAGGAAAAGATCTTGGTTGTTAATGAAATGTGTGAGAAGACAGTTTGCTCAACGTTGGGTAATAATCATGGGTTTGATGAAGAGTCTGAATTGAGTAAATGCATATAAATTAAATGATTAGATTTTATTTCATCAGTTCAATACCAAGGAGTGTCACGATTATTATCAAATATATGAAAATCGATTACGTACTTTTGAAAACTGGCGGTCGAATTTCTCTCCTGAAAAGTTAGCCAGAGCGTGCTTCATTCACCAACAAGAAGCTGTGAGTCACAAAGACGACGTTGTCATATATCCGTTTTGTGAAATTGAAGGACCCAGCTGGTAAGATGGTGACGATCCTTTGACTGATTGTTTAGATTGGAATTCGTATTGTCGCTTCTTTGATATACATGACACTTACCATATAAACATACCAATCATTTACGAAAACATGGCAACGGTTGACAGTAAGCTTGCGACTTTTAAAGACTGACTCATCTGAGACTGAGACAAAAGCCTGAACAGATTGCGAATGCTGGATTCTTTTACACTGGTTATGGTGACCACATAGCCTGCTATTGTTGGGGTACAGAACTTAGGAATCTCTTACCTTACGATAATATCGAAGAGCTTCATGCAAAGGCGTTTGAGCAGTGTTTGCTCCTTAAAATCTGTACCCCTCACTGACTCCAACACATAAAATTTGCTTAAGTAATGGATATTGCCTTATAGACACTTGGCTAGTTGCTTAGATTATTCTATGAAATTAGATCACTGTTGCTTATGAAGAACAGCTATAGCTGGTTATTTAAAAATATATGTATGCTAAAAATAAAAATGCTTGAAAATATTTTGTTTTATTTAAACATATAATACTTACTGTACCATAACAACAGTAACACCTATTGCTACGATAAATACATAAACTGTTTTATTCTGGGTTGGTAGTTGGTTGGGAATCGTTATAATCAACCAGGTTCGAATTATTCCATGACTCAAGACAATGAAGCTGATTTCTCAACCTCTAGCGAGCCATTTTAAGTTCCCAAGTCAGAGACATTTCTTTAACAAGTTGGGCAGTAGGTGCTACAGCCCTTATAGTTGCATGGAAAGACTCCCGCTGCCTACGTATGAGGTACCATTCACTCTTACTAAGAGCCATACATCTCTGTTTTTATGGTTAATGGACTTGGGAGCTACTCGATTGAGTTCATCGTTCCTCAAGCGTGAGTTTGTGTTACAACTCTGAAATGGAGTGTTTTTTCAAGTGACTACTGATAGAAATTTCTATATGTAAGTTAATTTTTATTCACCTATTTGTCCATGAATTAAGTCAAACCCAATTTTTGATTGCTTCAGCAAAGTCCGAAAACAACCAACATTGTTTTGTAATTTTTTCAAAGTTCCCACACATAAATCTCCATGACGAATAGCTCAATTAAAAAGTCTCAGATGTCGCTAAGCGACGCTGGTATCTCAGCAGAGGAAACAGAGTCATCCAACTCGACTGTTTACATTTTTCAGCATAGTTGTCACTATCTGTACCAATTTGATTAGTCAACATTTTTGAAAAATCTCTGCCACTGTAGTTATTTGTTGATTTTATTGCTTCTGTTTGCCAACAATTCTAAACATAAATTAACGTTTAATTTTTTTAAATATTTTGCTTATACGTATAGCATCATTTATTGGCTATAGTATAGGCAATTTATTACTGCTGTTGAATTATTTGGTTTTCCAGCAAAATAAAAATGCTGATAAATCATAAGTTTTGTAAAAACCACAACATCCACATCCCTACCTAAATTTGGAGTGGGCTATTCAAAATTCAATTCATCAGATATATTAAGTTGCATTATGCTTACCAATTTTTAAAATATTGATATTACTCTTTGCAAGGAATTCAAATAAACAAGTGAAATGTTTATTTATAATTAAAATTATCGCTGAAATTATATAACTCTATTCTTCGTAGAACCAGAAGAGGTATCTATATTTCACACTTTGTTGAATGATCACTCTTCTCCGTCCAGATGGTTGCTGTTATACAATACTCATACTTCTCCATAAATAACGATTATTATAGCCTCTATATGCAGCAAATTAAGAAATTCTTTAAAGCCACTGTAAAATTAATAGATGTCACTTTATCTTTTGGTAATGGGATTTGTTATCAATGTTGAAGAACACCTTCATAATTGTTTGACTTCACCATTACTGTATCATATTTCCAAAAAATTGGAAAACTTGTAGTGTGCTATCAGAGAGTATTTCTTCTCTGGTAGTTGCTTTGGCAGAATTAAACCGCGTTTTCCGTAAAAACTGGGATGTATGTTCATTATTTCTCTCCCATTGCAACCAGATAATAAAATCTAAAGATAGCTGTCGCCTCCTATTTATTAGCAACATTTTTTAATTAAAACAACTATCACCTCTACAGGTTTGATTTCTAAAAACACGTCAAATCTAAACATCAATTTTTTTAAAGTCATTTTATGCAAACGAAAATTAAGATTTTCCTGAAAAAATATGTTTAACCTTTCTATAAAAATATGTAGTAAATTATTTGTTTTTGTAGGGTGTATCTAAATTAATTTAATGCTTGTACTTGATTATTTCTCTGATTCTACTATCTTATTACTAATTATATATAAACTAAATATTAAGTCCAAAAACCATCTGATCACTGTATTATAAAGCCAAACAACTATCGCTTCTACAGGTTTGATTTCTAAAAACACGTCAAATCTAAAGACTCCAACAACAATTTTTTTAAGCCAAGCAAGCGAAAATGAAGGTTTTCCTGTATACATATTTTTAACATTTACCTATAAAATATACTATAATAAATTATTTCGAAGACATGTGTTTTTGCAGGATGTAACTAAATTAATTTTATGCTTGTACTTGATTATTTCTTTGATTCTATTCTTTTACTTATATATTTAAAATTGAACACTGCTAAATAATTCCGATTCAATTACTATCATAAAAATAATATTCAATTTACCCTGTCTGAACTTTTTCGCGTAAAGATAAATAAATTCCACTGCATTGTTAACCGCAACTTCTTCCGGGAGATATATTATTAATAACTAAACGAATTACATTTTATTTTCCCATGTATATATGCAAAGTAAATAAATTTGAGATTTGGATGGTATTATTCTCGGGTATTTTGTCGCAATATTTGGTTGTGTTTCGGTATGAAAAATAAAATATTTTAATCATCAGTTACTAAGTAAATTAATTGGAGAATTATATTTAATTTACGGGTTTTTTGTTTCAATATTTGATAGTCGTTCCCTGTGCAAATAGTGAACTGTTTGATAAATTATTTCGAAGAGGATCTGTGTTGGAAAAAATATATGGGTATGTATAATTAAGCATTTTTTAAATATATATTTTTATTTAATTGATATTGCACATTCAACATTAACGTTGTTATAATTCTAACCATGTACAAGAATAACTCAAAAAGTTTAGCGTAGAATAAGGAAATTTCTGTGGTTGCATATATTTAATACAATTAATCCCATGCAATCTGCTATAAGTTTTCAGCTAATACGGGTCCCATTCCCAACAATTTTCTCAAAATTCCAACTTTTTACCATTCCAACAATCAGTTGCGGCTAACTTATTAATCTAAGTAAATTAATTGGAGAATTGGATGATATTTAATTCACGGGTATTTTGTCGCAATATTTGGTGGTGTTTCGGTATGAAAAATAAAATATTATATTCGTCATTTATTAAGTAAATTAATTGGAGAATTATATTTAATTTACGATTACTTTGTTTCAATATTTGGTAGTGGTTCCCTGTGCAAATTTAAGTGGTTGATAAATTATTTCGTGAAGGATTTGTATTGTATAATTAAACATTTTTTAAATATATATTTTTATTTAATTGATATTGTGCATTCAACATTGTTATATTTCCAATCATGTACAAGAATAATACAGAAAGTTTGGCGTAGAATGAGGAAATTTCTGTGGTTGCATATATTTAATCTAATTAATCCCATGTAATCTGTTTTAAGTTTTTTTATAATTTTTTATTAACCAACAATGCTGCTGACTACCCTCCAGTCTTCAGTTATTGCCATCTAGCATTCTCGTTTCTAGCATTCCTGTTTCTAGCATTCCTCTGTCATTTCTATCATTACCCCATTTGTAGCGTCCCTGTTCCAACGAATATCCACAGTATTCCCAACGGTATTAATTTTTTATATATTTCCCAATTAGCAAAGTGAAGTTATATCACACCTTCTTTTTTTGATACGTACTTTAGTATTACAAATCCTACGAACAGTCAAAAGTTCAAAATCAAGCACATTTTTTTCTAATTTATTTTTTACAATCACCAACACACATTATCTTTTCAATGAAAACCGCATCTACTTATCGGTTCTCAGCGATATTTTATAACATAATTTCCTTGTTTTTGCGTTTAACACCATAATTGCATTGTTTCTTACAAATTATTTAATTTTTATATCACACTGTCTATAAGAAAGCATCCGGTCGCTGTGGTTTTGTCCGAATTCTATTATCTTTGTTATTGCATTCGCAGAAATATATTTTAATGTCATTGTCAAATATTTGGGATCATTGGTTATTTAATACGGTATTTTCAAACATTTTTTGGTTAAAATCCTCGAATTCTCTATATTAAGATATCTACCGCTCGGACTCGGGGGTTCGCGTGGCCTTCCGATGGCCCATCGCTACATTCTCGCTGCCAGTTGCTTTGTCAAATCTATTCCTTAACTGTAGATTTTTATATCCAGACCGTTCCCAGTTGCTACCGCAATGACGTCACCACCCCTGCACCTCAACCACCGCTCCCGATCTCAACGACGCCTGACGCACCCCGACGCCCGACCCCGGAGCTTGACCCCGCAGACCACCAGAAGGACCAGCGAAGTGGGAGTGGAGGGGGTAAATTTGGTTCAATTTCGTGGTTTCGGGACCTTAAATTCTCTTATGCGATATTACATGTATTTTTGGTCGATTTTGCGCTCTTACCTGCATAGCTTATCTACTGTTGTGTATTGAGTTTATTGGTGGTTCATTTTCCCTATATGTATGATCTGTGGGTTCATTGTTCATTTGTTGGTTGAGCTATAAAATTATATAAAATTCTATAAATATAAAATGTATTCTTATGAAAAAGATGATTAATTGGTTAAAATTGAATCTTGAGACCCAAAATTCCACTGGCTACGGCCTTGATCATAAATACAAATATAATTTAGTTCAAGTTTATGTTCTTTATACCTTTAATGTTAGGCTTATTCATATAGTGACCAGTTTTATATAATTGGTTAAAAATGATAATTGTGTAAATACTTTATGGAGGATTACTACTACTACTAAATACTAAAAACCACAAATATAGTGTAATTTCATATTTACTTAATATTTTATAGTAAAGAATGTCGCAGTCCAGCCGCAGCCCCGAGGATGGCAAGTGAGATACAGATTAACCCAAGAATAATATTAAAAGAAAAGAATAATTGCATAAACATACCTATAAATTTATGCTCAAATAAAGTATACTAATAATTTTGAGTTTCACTTAATGAAAGTCCTCTTTTAAAACCTCACTTCATTTCAATTTACCCTTTAATTTATATAAAGTTGTGGTGCATTTATTTGTTATTTACAGATAAAGACAGATATTTATTTTTAGGTGGATACACCAATAAAATCCTTCTATTATCCATATAAATAACATTTAATCTGAAACAGTGTTTAATCTTGATATTCCAGTCGATTCCCTATGATTTCATTTTAAGGTTATGAGTTTTAATAATTAAAGTTTAAGCACTTTTTGGGAAATGATACCATAATTCACAAAATTACTGTATATTTCCAAACCTTTCGGGGTCTAGGTCCGACCCCGTTGTCAATGGCTATAGAATCTAAGATCCCACAGGTAACGTGCATACAAAAATCCATACGATTACGGGGTACATTAAACTCCCATTAATTCCAATAAACAAAACTCGCGAAATTGGACTGGCAGATAGATTCCGATAAACTAGCGATCTTTTGTTTCTTTTGAAAACTTATGGGTATTAATGTGGACTGACAGCGACAAGAACACATTAGATTCCCATACACTTTTTTACTGGAATCTATGGAGTTTTTTCAACGGGGAGACTACAATAGAAACAGATACGATCCCACAGGTAACGTGCATTCAGAAATCCATACGATTACGCGGTACATTAAAATCCCATAAATTCCAAAACAACAAAACTTGCTATATTGGACTGGCAGACAGATTCCAATAAATTAGCGGTCTTTTGTTTCTCTTAGGAAATACGCATAAGCACCATAATTCTAAACAGACTACAATCGAAACATATACACTCCCATAGGTTTCGTGCATACAGAATCCATATGATTACGGCGTACATTAAAATCCCATTAATTTCAATAAAGAAAACTCGCTGTATTGGACTGGCAGATAGATTCCGATAAATTAGCGGTCTTTTGTTTCTCTTGGAAACTTATGGGTATTAATGTGGAATGACAGTGACAAAAGCACACTAGATTCCCATACACTTTTTTTTATTGGAATCTATGAGATTTTTTCAACAGGGATGTCATTTTAATAAATGAGTATGTCTGTGTTGAGTTGCTGGGGGCTACTGGATTGAAAATGACAGTATTTTGTACATAAAATTATTTATTCAATATCATTCTAGGCAAGTTTATTAATTCTTTCTGTAGATAGTCTAATTAATGACTCATTGCCACAAAGTTAATGTCTCACCCATGTAATTTATGTCCAAATCTCAACATTTTGTTTTGTTTTTTTGGTGTATTTAATATTTCAAAATGTAAAATAGGGAACATAGTAAAAAATTAAATTTTTTAATGTGTAAGAATTTGATAGTGAATGGGTTAAATCAAATGGCAAATTTAAAAAAAGTGGCATGAATGGATCTAGTCAGAAATAGGGTAAAAGTGGATATGGTGTTCTAAAGGAATTTTATGTATACAAAAACTGCCAAAAATGAGAGACCTACTAACAGTGGTGAAATTACATATTTCTTAGAGTAGACCACATCACCCAGGGTTGACCTTGTTAAGGGGGTTAAATTTTGGCAAAATAAACACCAAAAAGCATGCTTGAGGCTGTTGCCCCTCCTCCTGTTAGATCCACCCATGATACTATGTCAAAGGATATAAATTGATAGTTGTCTCTGGAATCTACTACCTCTAAAATCTGCTGCTCAACAGATCTAAAAAACTGGTATAAACATTTTAAACATAAACAATTAATCTTCAACCAAATATCAAAACCAATGTCCACAAAATCTTAGATTTTCTGGTAACATAAGTCAAATCAAGAATTTATTCAATATACTCATCATACCAAAGTTTATTTGGAATCTATTACAAACTATATATCTAAATCCCTAAGTTTTATTTTTTTTACTGGTAAATTGATGACGTCTTTTACACTTCTTCTTTTTGTAATAATACTCTGTGTCATCTGTAGTTTCAATATCAATATTTCCTTCATCTGAACTAATTTGTATTGGATGGTTATATATTTCTGTAGGGATCACCTTTCCCACATGTTTTGTAAATTCTTCATCACTTGATATTAGAAGAGTTTCACTATATTTGTTATTAATTTCTGTTTGTTGTTTAGTATTTTCTGGTGTATTTTTATCAGACTGTGTATCAATACTCATCTCCTCAGGATTAGTTGAAGGAATAAACTTTGTTTGACTTGTTAAAATTTCATTTATTAATTCTCTAGCTGTTCGTTTCTTGCCAAGGTACTTCTTGGATTTATATGAAGCGTTCTTTTTCTTTTCTTCAGCAATTTTTCTTTCTTGTCTTGTGGTTATACTAAAATCAAGCAGAAAATGATTATTAGTATTAAACATGAGATAAAATCTTACCGTTGGTTTGATGATACCATATTGGAAACTGTACGCTGGAAAAAATTCATGTTTGGTCGAACTCGTGATTTTTCAAGCTCTCCTTCCCTTACTCTGCTTTGCCTCACTAGAGCCGTAATGACTTCACTGAATAAATTAGTTTTTTTTAATGACAGCTATTGTTCAAACAGTAGGTATTGATCAAGATACTTACTCATCTGATATTAACGATTTGTAGTAATCCAAATTGTTCATTATTAAACAATTTTAATTTACAATAATAACAGCAAACACAAATCTACGTCAACAACGAATTCAAATTTTTGACAATTTGACAGATTAAATTGAGGTTATGTTCGGAGTAACCTTTATCTCATAGAACATCAAAATCTTTTTATTCAAAGTTCTATCTGCATGATCTGTGTTAGTAACGTAGAACATTATTCAAATGTAGTCTTAGGGCATATACCTAGAGAAAATAATGACGTCATTAGTGACGTTTTCACTCACAACGACCGCAGTCGTCATGTGGAACGGCTGAATGAGTATTTTAAGCGTTCTGATCGCTAAGTGGAACACACCCAGGTTATATCTAGATGGTAAATGATCTAAGAGCATAGTACATAAACTTAGAGCATTTACTTTCTAGAGATAGTCTGCAGTGCACAAATGTCGTGGAGTGAGAGGGCAATAGAAAGGGCAAGAGGCTATTTCAATCAGTTGGGAGCTGCTTCCAATGAAATACGTTCAGCATGTTGTTCATTGACTGCTTCCACCCACTAAGTGAAATAGCCTCTTACTGTCTCTATTGCTCTCTCTTTCTAGCATTGCCACGATTTTATGCTTGACAGGATTGCTCGACAGATTTATTCCGAAAGCATACGTCACAAAGTGGCTGCTAATATTTGCACCGTAACCTTTTCTAATTAAATTGTTACCAATATCACATTAAACAGATTAAACAAAATTAGAAAATGTCTACAACTGTCAAGGCCCCCCGGGAATCGTCACAAGTTTGCTGGTTTTACTAAGAAAATTTTTAACATTGATCAAGCAATCCTTTGTTAATTATCCTTGAATATAAGGGGTTTCGCAGAAGCAGTTCTGAATTGGTTCAACGGTAATATTACCGAAATTTTCTGAAAACGCCGTTTGCGGAACCAAATTACTGAAAATGAACCGATATAGAACTAAGTGAACGAATCCCAAATAAAACAACGTCCTATAGACGATAACACCCGGTAACAATAGGCCTTTTCAGATTCGAAAAAAAATTATCATTTTTTTCGAGCACTTCCCAAATTATTCACTGCAGTTTATGTTTGTTTATAACGTGAATACAATGTTTTTAATGTAATTTACTAGTTTAGTATTAGTAGTAAAGTTTTAAATAGTTCTAAACTTAAAGTGAACTATCAGTATAACGATTTTAATTAACATATAAAACATTATATCAGTAAAGAATGGAGCAAACAGCATTAATGTCATGGAATATGTGGGAATATATGTACAGTAAATCATTTTTGGAGAATTTATTTGACTTTATTAGTTTTCCAAAGCCTTACATCGAATCTCGTCGAAATAAAAAAAAGTTTATCTAAAATGTGCTAAATGTGATTTATGAGTTAGAGATGTGACCTAAATGATGGTCGATTATAAGTAATTGATTATGTAAATAAAGACACATATATGTGTTTATGTGTTTGTTTTTAAGACACTAAATTGCTAAAAGATATAACATTAAATAAGACTAGTGTTAACGTTTTCAAAATCAGTTGTACATAATGTACTGTGACCAGACATAAGGATGCAAATTGAGTTTAAATAAATCTTTGTATACTGAATTTTATATTTTATTTGTACCAACTGTACAGTGCATTTTATTTTACCATAAGATATTTCATGAAATCGCGTTTTTAAAACTTTCAGATATCCAGAGAGGCATCAACCTAGTCGAGCAACTATATTTAGACTAAAGAATAATTTACTAAGTTCTAACCTCGATCAAAGGTGTATAACAAAGAAAATCGAGAAATGAATGAAATAAATGTGTTAGCTAGCATTCATGCCTATCCCCAGACTTCTTGTGCGAAATTAGAAAATTACACTGGAGTTTCTCAATCACGGGTCCAAAGAATTTTAAAAAAATATAAATTTAAACCTTACAAAGTCAATATTGCCCAGCACTTATATCCTGGTAATGCAGCAAGACGGTTAAATTTTTGCAATTGGTTTTTAGACCAAACCCGAAGGGACAATGATTTTGTAAGGAAAGTTATTTGGTCAGACGAATCTCATATAAGCAGTGCCGGTATATTTAACAGGCAGAATACAAGATACTGGTATGATGAAAACCTGCACTTAATTTTTGAGGGACAACAGCAGGGTCGATTTGGTTTTAATGTAGCCTGTTTCATACTGGGGACAAAAATAAAGTACCGCATTTTTGAAGGAACCCTTCTAGATTAATTGGGCGCTTTTTAGAAAATAATTTTCAAGGATGTTGGATAGGAACACATGGACTAATTAGGTGGCCTCCTAGATCACCCGATTTATCTATATTGGACTTTTTTGTGGGGTTATTTGAAAAATAAAATATATACCAACAGACACAACAGTCGCGAAGAACTTCGCGCCGCAACGGAGGCAGCTTTTGGGGATTTACAAAGGCGACCTGTTATAATTTTAAATGCACTCAGGCGTATTGAAAAGGTTTGCCAATTATGTGTTAGGGAAAATGGACAACAATTTGAACAGTTAAATCAATAAGGTAATAAATAATGTCCAAAATTAATTTTAAGATAGATATTTGATTTGTAATACTTGTTCTGTTTGTTATATATAATGAACAATGTATAACTATTAGTTGCTTTTAGGTACCTAAATTTCGTGTTTCATGTTATTGAATTATTGTTAACATTATTTTTTTGCTGATAAACTCCTTTAAAAAATCTCAAATGGAATTATTTGTTTGATTCTCCTTTTAAATGGAAAATACATGGCCTACTACCAAAAAACTCAGCTTTTTAGTGTTTTTTAGCATTTCTAATAATACCATGTGTATTGTATTATACATTATTTTAAAGGGAAAAAATAACGAATTCAATGAAATAATAGAATACAGGGTGTTCCATTTAAAAATATATAATGTTGTGTAGTATCTTCAAAACCATACTCGGTAAAAAAAATTGAGTACTCCACTGCGGATTGTATGCAAAATTTTCTATTAGACGTAGTTCTTAGCGCAAGAGTATTTCTAATAACTTTGTAGATATAGAAGGGGTCCAAAAAGTATAAATTATCAAAATCGCCCTGTATCTTATAAATGGAAACACTTATGCAAAATCTGATATGGCCATCCTGAGTTTCACAAAAAAGTAGAACAGGTATGTGAAAACCGCAAGACTCTATCTTCAATAACAACCGAGTAACCTGGCAATCTCAACCAAAATGGGATGCACTGTACAGCCTTCAGTAATATTACATACAATTTTTGTACAGATTTCGTGAAAATCTCATAAAATTAACTTTCATATATCTGTCAGTCGAAAGATGAATAGCCAACATAATTTAGATCACAAATTGTAGTAAAAAAGACAATGACTGATAAAACCATAGTAATAATAAATTAATTAAATTTGCATTACTAATATTTATTTTATTAATCATCAGTATATTAATTACTTTAAATCTAATGTGAGTATCATTTTTGCCCTAACCTGTCAAATATTATTTATTATTTTCGCCTTGTGACTGAAAATATCACTTTAACCAACTTCATTGATATAAATGAGGTTATTAATACTAGTTCCCTATGCAAATTTGTGAAATTGCACGAAACTTTCATATTCCCGCGTTTTTACCATGCCAAACGCGTCTACGCATTACTAAGGGTGAAAAGATCTATAGCATCCTAGAATTGTATGGTGAACCAAATCTATTGTTATAAAATTTGGTGGTCTGGGTTACAGTTATAGAAGTATTATACTGTAGAGCAAGTGAAGTAGCGAAATTTATGTAATAGCAATAGAAAGAGAGAGAGACTAAGCGGGTCGTTCCTGATTGGTCAGTTTCACTTGTGACGCCTACAACTTCGAATACTGGTAGCTTAGAGACATAGCAAGCGCACCCTGATATTGTCTTTCTCTTTCTATTGTTATTCCACTGCCACTTACAGTAAGGCCCATACCTAATTCACTCTACAGTATAATACCTCTATGGTTACAGTAGTATTGAATTCGGTGTTCGCGGTAAGGAGTTATTGGTTCTGAATTTGCTTGCTCCGAAGCAAGGTTTTTTAGTTCGATCATACCTTAGAGTGTATATAAGTAAAAGCTCTAAGAATTATTCGCTTCGACCGCATTTCTAACCCACTCGGCTGTCCGAAGTCTATCGAAGTATGTTTAGTTCAGCTTTCTTTTGAATTTGATTTTAGCAGTTGGAGAGAAGTAGAAATAGCCATAATCCCTTCTGTAAATTATTTTTAATTTAATGTAGAAGAAATAAAATTGTTCCAATTTTATTACTAATTCCTGTTAGAACTTAGAATAGTATTTTTTCATAAATAATATTTTTAATTGACAAAGATATTGGACTAAAATTTGTTTAGTGATGAGGACTGATGGATTTTTAGAAGTATATAATATAGGTAATAGATAAGTGTCACAATAAATTCAAAAATAATCAATTTTCAAATTAATTGGCAGAATGGATACCCAAAATTAAATCATTGAAATGTATTATACTCTTTTATGATTTGCTGCAAGTTAAGTAACTTCAAATATATTGTTGACTGCTTTAAAGTAAATAAAAAATATACTAGATAGGTAGGTAATTAATTTGTGCAGAATGAGAACCTTTTAATATTTAAATTTTTTACTCTGTGTGTAGGTACCTAACAACATTGAATGTGTTATTTATTGTCTAGAGTTATATTTCATTATAATTATTTTCAACTTTTTAGTAATACTTGGAAGTCGGTTACATTTTTTTAAAAATGTTTTATTCTAAAATACTTTAGCATGTTCTTTGGTTGAAAATGTCCTTTGCTATAAAGTTACATTTTTTAAATAATACAATTTAAAATAAATTGAGGATTATAATTATTAAAAAAGACACATAGATATAACCAGGCCCTAGCTTTGTATGCCACTACATTTTCAGAACTATTTTAATTGTAAAAAACTGTTTACAAACTAATTTAAAAATGCACATATACCAATACACATGAAGATTAGAATAAAGAGGTTGGGGTAATTTTCAGTTGATGTAAATGAAATCTTAAGTCCAGATAAGTATTTTCCGTAACATAAAATGGCAGATATATCGGAATTTAATATAATAATAAAAGGGGAAATTGTTTACTTTATGAAAATGAAGAGGTCCATTTAGTTTCAGTTTCAAAGTCAAATTTTACAGCCAATATAGTAGCTTGCCAAATGTTCAAAGACTGATGTTAGAATTTGACATAGATTATTTTATATGTAATTGTCATATAAAAAACATATAAATGCACATTTAGATTTAATGAAATTAAACAGGTGCATTTCGTTATATTTTCGAAATGTAAAGTTAGAAAACCCATGCAGTTTGCTAAATATTGAATGTTGGATACCTGAAAATATGACATACAATATTTTTTGAAAGAAATGAAATAATTACAATTTTAAAGAAATATTCATTTACATTTTATCAAAATAAAGATGTGTACTTCATTACATTTGCAAAAAGTTTAATTTTACATCCCATATAATTTGCTGAATATTGTATAACAAATACTGAAAAAAAATTGAAGCAATCATTTTAATACAGAATATTTTTCAAATAATGCCAAAATCAAAATTTTAAAGAAATCCATATTTAGATTTTATAAAAATAAAGATGTGCATTTTATTACATTTGCAAAAGTTTAATATTACAGCCTTCCCAGCAAGCAAAATGATGTCTTCATGAAATCATAAAGAGTTCTTATTCAAGATTTGAAAGTCAAAGTCAGTTCCAAAATGGAGTCTGTAAGAAGTCTTAAGACGTTGAATGTGCCACCTGAAGATGTCTTAAGGACTTCTTAAATGACCTCTTAAGGACTTCTTAAATAAACTTCATAAAGAAGTCATTTTCTGGACTTCTTGATGAAGTACTTAAAGAAGTCATTTTTGAGTTTGCAAAGGACTTCTTGGCAGCCTCATTTTTTGAGGTCAGTGATGAATTCTTATTGGGGTCTTAAAAAAAGACTCCTTTATGACTTCTTATATCAAATTGGGATTATAGGAATTTGAAGAGATAAAAAAATTTAATTAAATATTATTTATTAACACATCAGTGTAATATTTAGTCATTGTTGAATTTGTTTTTGTTTTTTTAGTGACTACTTTCACACAATCACTTCCATGTTGGAGCCATGACTTAATGGCATGTTCTAAGTCTGGTAATGTGGCTGTCTTGTTAGAATTCATTATTGAATCTGGAACAATCAGATTATTTTTCATGTTTTAATGAATTTTGGGCATAATTATTGATTATAGTACTATGTAGGTTATAGGTAAGGGACATGAGTAAATTGAAAGAAAAAGGTTAATCAATGTCCAGTCTTCTCAAATTGTCAGTATACAATTTTAATTTATGTATGTATATTTAAGAAAATTACTCAAAAATCTGAAAGTAAAAATAAAATAGAAAAATCAATTAAGAAATTTGTTTTAATCAAACAGTTGTATCTTTATTCAATTTTTATAGTGTTTCAATTCACCTTAGCTTCTATTAGATAATATAAAGATTAACAAAAAGGTTGTCAAGATTGAGATATAAAATAGTAATGAGTTATTAGTGAAATGCAATTAAAATGGTAAAACCCCATTTTATAAACAATGTATTAGTTTAATTTTAAGATATAACAAAAATTAGTAATCATAAATGTTAATGAAAAATAAAAACTTACTCTGTAGATACTTGATAAATGTCATTCCCTTTACTGAAATGGTATTTTTTTGGCCATTCCAGGATAATTTTATACATAACTCATCTGTAAGAATGTATGCCAAAACTTCTCTGACATTTTTTTCCCATCTATCCCCCCTCTAGTTGTTATAAGTTTCTTCTGAAAAAATATTAATATAAATTAATATATCATATATAAAGTAAAATTAGTAATAAAAAATTACATATTGTTTGCAGGTCTCCTCACTCTCTTGTAACTTTTGATCAAAATTCTCTAAGCTTTCAGTGTCTGATAGAGGGAAATCAGGAAGTACATTTTCCATGTATGACTATTGGTGTAGCATTAGTATACATCATGAGTAAAGTTTCCAAGTTACGTAATTTTAAGTTATGTTCTGATTGACATGCAGCTGTAGAAAAGATTGGTATTATTATTAATCAAATTATACAGTTAATTAAGATACTATAAAATTAGGTGATCTTTTATTTAATAATATTTACAACTAATTAATAATAACTAATTTCCATTAATAGATTGTTAATTTACATAAATCAAAAAAAAATCAGAGGTTCAAGTTCTATTTTATTTGTGTTGTTTTTTTATATCAATTCAAATTATAGGTTACTATAAAAACATAGAATTTATGTGAATTTGCACTTTAATAAAAATAAATATCAGTTAATATCTACAAATACAACTTTCCAAAACTGATTTAAACAAACTGAATGCTTTGATTTCTTCAAGAAAGCTTTCTATCAAATTATATAAATAGGTGATAAGAAAACATGTATTATTGAATTTAAACTGTACTTACTGCAATAGCTATGAACATATTGTGTAATAGATTTATTTTTAATGGTATCATCAAGTGTTTGTGCACATTCAGTTGCTTGATCAGCAGATTGGTTATCAACCAAATCTCTGTAAGTGTGCTCTTGGGTATCTGTCAAAGAATTACTTTCTGAGTTATTACTTATATAACCTTTGTTTTTATGCCCAAATTAAGCTTTGTTATCAGTGTTAACCCCCCCAATCTGAAATTAATTACTTAAAGGATTGAGAATAACTTTTAATTATATACATAGGATGAGTTGATAGATACCTACTTTACCTTCAATGTCTTCAGTACTAGTAGATCCATCTTCAGAGCTTTCCTGATAGCGCAAAGGTGTCCTATGAGAGTGTTTAGGTCTTTCTTGATTGTCATGGGGATTAATATCTTGGAATGATGCTTCATCAGATGTTGAAATGTCGACAGCAGCAATTTCAACAGCCCTTGTAATATCATAGTTGTCTTTAAGAAAATAAAAAATATTAACAAATATTAAATATATATTTTTAAATAATTTAATAGCGCCTAGAACTTACCATAAGGTCCCAACAACTTGGTGTATATGACACAAGGCCAGTTATCTTTTGGAATTGTTGCTTTCTTTGTAACTGCAGAAGCATTTACAGGTTTGGAAGGCCATTTGCATAGAAAAATGAACTCTCACGTGTTTCGATTTGGAACACAGTTTTCAGCGCACCGTACGGATGCAGGAAAAAGTTTTAGCTGCAATCAGCACCCTCTATTAGTCAATAGGTGAACTAATCTACTCAATCTTACAGGTGCTGACATCTAGCGGTAAATATGACACTAAATTATTCAAATATATACAAGGTGTTCCAGATGTTTCTTTACAGCTGATACCTTGTTTTTTTAGTAATGGTAGGAACATTTTCTAAAAATAATGTTAATGAGAACAAATTATGTTTTATAAATGTAACAAAAAAAAACGGACAAAATTTGAAAAAAAAAGTTGTATGTATTGGCACAAGTTTTTGATTACAGTTTTTTAAGGATAACATGTTCTCGTCAACAATGATTTTATGAAATTGTTCATATCTTTACTAAAAACAAGATATCAGCTGTAAAGAAACATCCAGAACACCTTGTACATATATAGCCCCAAAAAACTTAAGTAAGCATACTTTCAGCATGAGATTAGCACAATTTTTGCTATTAAATATATGTATGCACACTTTCAATAAAACAATTAAAACATATCAAAATAATAAGTGTATTAACAAAAATATATACAGAAATTTATAAAATATTTTAGATAAAAACATGTTCATGACTTAGATATACAAAACAGAATACAATTAATATATGAGTGTTATCTACACACAAACAACACAGCACTGATATTTGTTAAAAAAAAATAGAAATATTGAATCCATATTTACATAGTTAAGTGTGAAATTTACAGTTACAAAATATTGTAAATTCATTTTATATTTTAGATCATGAAATATAAATAAAATTTTTTCCTAAGGCATAGTTTGTAAAAAAACATTGAAAGATTTGACAGTTGCTTAATAGTTTTTAAACTTTTGTTTTGACTGAAATTTTCTATATGCATGAACTTTTATAGGATCAACTATATTTGGTTTTAAAGCTACATATTTAGAAAATTTGTCTTCTCTTCCCTTGGCAATATTATTTACACTTCTACACCACCAAAACTACATTTAACTAGGAGTTGGCATAGCTTATTACCAAGATTGTGTTGTTGCAAACAATTCAAAGGATTAATTAAATAATTGTGTTGTAACACTTGTTCCAACACTTGAGAAATGCTCTGGTTGCAACACAATTTTGGAATTAAGAAATATAAGGAGGATAAACAATGTGTTATTAAAAAATTTAAATATGTATTTGGTACTTGCCAATGTCCTCTTGGATACTTCCTAGCATCAATGAATTCACAATCTTCTGATTCTAAATTAGAGTTTACAATTTGTAAACAATCATTACAATTATGATAATATTTTTTTAATAACCTCTGGATGTACTCAATACAATTGTACATCTAGCAATTTTAGAACTCTGTCCTAACAAGTTGGAAGGTAATGGGGCTGATATTGAAGTTTCAAAAGTAGTTCTGATAGTTGGAACATACTGCCCAGTTAAAAAACGTTTTAAATTGTCTAAATTTTCTTTACAAACATCTTATTTGTAATTATAACTGGGGGAATGTTTAGCCATAAAATTGTTCCTGTTGCTTGAACAAATAATTTGTCTTTATCCTTGGTGTTTAAGTACTTCTTGGGAAATAACACCACAAGTTACAAAAAATTGCTATATATTCCAAACATTTTGGGGTCTAGGTCGGACCCTGTTGTCCTTGGTGTCTGAAAAAATACATATTAAAAATACAGTGTCCCAAATGTAGTTAATGCTAACATACCCCAATCAAATTTTCTTTTCAGCAATGCTAACATTTCTGTAAAATATTGAACATAATTTGTTTATTTCATTTTTGATAACATGGACATCTGTGGGTTTACAATAGTCAAAATGATGACAGAATCATAGTTATAAGTCTTCAATGAAAATCAATTTTACTATTTTTTTGGACCACTTGAAGTTCTTTAGCAAGTTACTTCAATGCCGCTACTCCGTGGGGCATATGAAACTAATGACCAATTATCTGGTATAAATAAAGGAATGCACTGGATGATAAACCTGTTTTGGTATTTATCATAATATAGGTACTTTTAATCTACGCCAGTATTAGTAATGTAGTAATTTTTTTGTACACTGCCATATTCGTTAAACTGTTCGAATCAAACCTTCAAAGAATATCTTAAATATGTTTTCTTTGTTTTGGAATAAGTTCCCGATTTCAGTATTCATTACTCAATAGTCAAATAATTTAGAAAACAACACTTCTTTCAGCTTTGTGACAACAAACGCGATATTTTTAAGGTTAATAAATTAATAACGACAATCAACTTTGGTGAGTTATCTTGCTAAAATTTATGTTAAAGAAAACTGTAAAGAAATTACAAAAATTCCGATATCAGCGGCCTCATACGGATGCAGGGAAAAGCTTTTTTAGTGTTCTCGTGTCTCCCATAAGAGCTTCCCTTCTATTTAAATCATTTTTCTATGGCCATTTGACAGTATTCACCTGTTTATCTACCCAACACTCTGGAACAGTCGCACACCAGTCCTCACAGAATATGACAAAGTACTGAAAGTACATGACAAACTGTTGTTAACGTTTGCTTACGTTTTATGTTTTGTGCTGCACAAAACATGAAACGTTAGCAAACGTTAACAACCTTAGATCATTTAACATCTAGATATAGCCTGTCAAACATAAAATCGTGGCAACACTAGAAAGAAAGGGCAATAGAGACAGTAAGAGGCTATTTCACTTAGTGGGTGGAAGCAGCCAATGAACAACATGCTGAACGTATTTCATTAGAAGCAGCTCCCAACCGAGTGAAATAGCCTCTTGACCTCTCTATTGCCCTCTCTCTCCTTAGTCTTACCACGTCATTTGTGCACTGCAGGCTATCTCCAGAAAGTACATGCTCTAAGTTAACAACAGTTTGTATCTGCTGAACTCACCCATCGTTATACGACATTTATGCCTTATGACGACAAATTGACGTCACTTTTCGATTCTACAATACTTTTCTATTCATCAGAGTCCCACGGCAGAGCTGCCACAGATCATACATGCAGAGCTGCGACTGCGCAATGAGAGAGTGACGAAAATAATAAAAAAAGATGGAAACACGAGCACTAGCGCCTCTTTGTTAGGGACAGGTCGAACTAAAAATTGGGGCTTATTTGAATTTTTATTATGTATTTTCTCAGATTGTACGATATACCATTTAAACCAATTTGTCATAAAAATTGGATATGTACACAAATATAGATTTTTTTCAATTTTATAAATTCAATAATAACTATACAATTTTATTTTCATTATTTTGGTAATAAAATAGAAAAATATCTACATTAACCCAATTTTTATGAAAAATTAGTTTAAGTGGAATAGTACAACTGAGAACAAATACAAACGGCCAGGTTTTATTATAAATTATATAAGCAGACATATCACACAATCAAGTTTATTTACATATTATTGCAAGAGAAGTGAAAATTATATAAAACAAAAAATAACTGACAAAAATTATAAAAGCACAGCATTTCATTATAAATGGCACCTATCATACCAAATTTATTAACAGATAGGTAAGATATATACATTCTGAGTAAACTATGAAACAAAAACAATGATAAAATATATTTAAACAAATTTGTAATGTTTTTTGTTAATCCAATAATAAAAATGCAAACATATTTTGAACAGTTTTGACTAAAATTTTAATACTTCATGATGCTGCCTGGCCTTTTTAGTATCAAGATAATGCCATTGAAACCATTTCCTATCTAATTCTTTGTTTCCTGAGACGGTACATGGAATGGATGCCAATCCACTCAGTTGCATGCAACAAAAAAAAACAGCAGTACGTAACATCAATAGAAAAAACATCAACAATTTGTAAAAACAAATAAATAGTGGGTATACTTATACTGCTTATACATTTAGAATAGTAGCAAGAAAGAGAATCAAGATAATCAACTGTTTTTGTTATAAGAGATATTGAAAAAAATGGAATTTATGAATTAAAATTAAATACTACTATTTAAAAATTGTCTTTTTCTAATTATCTTTTTTGTAAAATTTCTTTTAAAATATTTTCTCAGGGCAAAATTTACTGAAAACTTTAAGTTAACCAATTGAATGGAATATTTTTTAACAAAATTTTTGACAAAGTAGCAGAAAATTGTTCAATATGCCCGTAAACTTAAATAAATTGTGTTGTCCACTCATAAATATTTATTAATGAAATAGCTAATTGTTGTAAAACATAATACAACCGTTGTTCTTGATCATCCCTCTCTCGAAACATAGTAAGTAGTAGGGATATCTTTTATCTTGCGATAAATATACCCACTTACATATGAAACTGCTGAAAGTTCAACATCATTCAAATTTTCTACAATTGGGCCATTGAACTGAAGTATTTCAGTATTGCTATATTCTGTTAATGGATGAATAGGGTTTTTTAAATAATCTTGTAAATTTTCTAAACAATCAAAATGATTCTCTTCACAATTAGAATTGACTTTATATGGAGTTTTAATAAATTATTGAGAAGAGTGGTTTTCAAACTAGAAATGAATTGGACTGTAGAAGGATGTGTATTTCCTCTGCCAAGCTGCCTTATATGACAAAATAAATTTTCCAGAGAATCTTGATTTACTAATCTTAAAGCCAGAAATTTAAATCCTTTACTTTGACTTAACGGTCACAAACGTATACTACCAGTCATTGAAATTAACCAACCTTTTTTAAATGGCATAGTATTTCTAATTGTGAAGGGTTCAGTTTTAGATATAAATGCCAGAACTGCACATGTCCAGAGTTTGAATTCACACAACATCTGAGAAATTTAGAACTTTGTGGGTACATTGTAATCCCATTTAAAATGTCAAAAATTTTATCTATATTATCAATGAATTCTGAAGTATGAATTGCTTCAGCTGGTAGATGACCTAATGAACATAAAAAATTTATAGCAGATGCAACCCTATTGCAGCTATAGAAACTTTCATTTTATGGGAACCTTTTTTCAAAATAGCAATCTTTGAGAGAATATAACAACTTTACTCTGTTGTGTTTGTCAATATTAAAAGCATCCTGAATGTAACTTAAAGTTTCAATTTCGAAAAAGCCGTTTTAAAATTTAAAACATTAATTTTATTCAAGCGAAACATACAAGTTTAATGTAATGCAATAAAAGCTAACATCAGAATGACTAAATTATATGAATTGAAACAAAGAACGTTAAAAGCGCTGATTAAGAAAATGCGTCGAGTCTATTGTGGGTTATACTGCTGTCGGATGAAGTCAAACGTGGTTCGTAACTTTTCTATCCCTTGGGGAAGTCCTGTGAGGGATGAACAGGACTGGGTTCACTCCTGAAGATGTAGGTGTTGTGTGTCTTCCTCTAAGGCACGGTAGTCTGTCGTAGAACTTATAGGTTATCCATAATATACCCCCTAAAACCAATATGTATAAAGGGGTTGTCCAAAAATGAGTGTTATCTGAGTTTGGTTCCAAGAGTTCTGTTGGATGTAGACTATGGAATTCTTCTTGAAGTTTATGCAGTTCGTCTAGAGGAACCCTTTCAAGTTGTATAGGGTGTCTGTTCTTTAGTGGACTGCGAACAACTGTTCTAATTTTAGGGAGTGTCATGGGCGTTCCCTGACGGTTTCTTTCTTGTTTACAAACTTGTGCTGAGAGGTACTGAATTCGAATCCAGGTGGAAGTTGAATCAGAAATGTTCCATGAGCTTCTAATATACTGGTAGTTTCGCAAGCAGTTGAAACTTTTGTTGGGCTTGGAAATATACCAATATAGTGGGCGTCTGTAATCTGCTCGATGAGTGTGGTGTTCATGAAAATCTTTACGTAGTCACAAAGGGCTTCTTCATCGGCGAGCTGAAGGATTTGTGAGATGCAGTCGGGTGTCCTACTTCTATACTGGATGGCTGTACTCGTACATAGATACTGGGTGTCGATTCGTCTACATGGTTGGCTCGTATATTGATGAATTTCTGGATTCAATGTCAGATAAGGAAGGGGAGGAATGATGGTGTTTGAGTTAATTGTTGGAATTGAGAAGAGGTGATAGTGGGTAAAACTTTTGGTGTGCAACAATGGAAAGTGCAGAACAAAAATTATATCGGTATTAAGTCTCTTTGTTCAGTAAATAATAATTGCGTCTTATCATGGTTTTCGAGTAATATGTCGGCTATCCATTCAATTTCATTTTGTTTAATTATGCTATTGTGTAGTGCATTTATTTTAGCAAAAGTAATAGCATTTTCCAAATCAGTTATTAATTGAAGAATTATATGTAAAGATATATTGAGTTGATCTAGAATATTACGAGCTGGCATGTAGTGATTAAAATCAAAAATAAATTTTGTAAAATCATAGTTGATATTTTTTATTTCTTGGGAAATTACTCTTTGATTGTGAGTAATTAGTGACACTGTTTGATTAAAATTGTCCATTGTTCCAATTGTAAGCGACATATGCTGATTTAGATTTTTGATTACATTTTTTTGATTTTTCTGCAAAGCTGATATTGCATCATCATACCTTTTGGCATCTTCTTGGTCTAAGTTTCCGGAGATTGCTTTGACCGCAGTGCCTAGAAAGTTAAGAAGTCTTCTCTTGTTTCTAGGAAGAGGGTATATAGCTTGAAATTTTAGCTTAGCACTTTCTAGTTGGTACTTTAAAGCTCGATCAAAATTATGCAACATGTCAAAATATGGCGTGCTTAATTTCTTAGTTATTGCTGCTGCTGCTTCTTCATACTGATTTTCAATAGCATTGAGTTCTTGAGATATCGGCGTCAAATTGTAATAATGGATGAAGTCATGGGAACTTGAATTTTTGCTGGTCCCAGCTTGAGGGGAAGGATCCCTGGATTGTCTTTCAGGTCTAGTATGCTTATTTTCTCGGCTGCTATCAGGCTGCATCTTTAAGGATGATTTTCTCAAATTAAATTTTCTTCTTGGCATGTGTTTAATATTTTTCTTGTGGAGTTTCGTATTATGAAATTTTACAATAAATTTGTTGTAAGATTTTACAATTTTTGGTGAAAATCTCGGGAGAAGTTTATTTCTTTTTTGAGTGGTTTTCGTATACACCCTTGCATTTGGTTCATAATTAACAGGTTGTTGTCTGTGGCGATTTCGATTCTCAATAACCCTTTCTTTGGATTCAGTAGCTCGTTGATTTAATTCTTTATAAATAATTTTAGTTTTTTCGCGATGTTGTTGAGCATAGTTATTGATAAGAGTTTTGTTAATGTCGACGTCAAAAGGATCGTGACTGTTGAAATGTCCGTTTAGAATTTCAATCGGTTTCTGTTTGGAAGTTGAGTGTATCGAGTTGTTGTATCCGAGAATGGCGTAAGGCATTTGATCTTTAATGTTCAGGTTTTTATGATTCTTCTGTAAGATACGAAGATGTTCTATTAGATTGCGGATTTTCTGGTGTTGTATAGTGTATAATTATTTTATGGGTATCCACAAATTCTTGCATTAGTCCATTTTTAAATTCCGTACCATTGCCCGCAACAATTATTGTTGGTATGCCATGATGGGTGATGAAAATCATCAGAGATTTTATGATGTTAATAGCATTGGCACTCTCTATGGGGTATGCTTGTCCGTATTTTGAAAATGAGTCAATGACAGTAAGAAATTTTTGTCCCGCTGCTTGAAAGGTATCGATGTGGACTATTTCTAATGGTTTTGTTGGAGTGGGTGTTACCATGAATTTTGGTTTGGAGGGGTTTCTATCGTACTTGTTCATTGTTTCAATGTTGGCCAATAGAATCTGTTTCTAATTTCAGCTTCAGTTTCATTTATACCTCTGTGATTGTTCGGTCCTTCGTGATAACCTTTAATAATTTCCTTTTGTCTTTGTTCGTTGTTAACGTCTTCTAAAATTTTCGTGCATTTGACTAAATCATATGATGAATTTTTGAAAATTTGTCTAAGAAGTTCGCAGGTGGCTTGGTACGTGTTTTCTGGAGTAAAATGAATAGCATATTTTATTTTTGGTCGTACGTAGTTTTTGAAAAATTCGATAATATTTCTTCCTGCTTCATTTCTGCCAATTTGAACATGAATTCTTATTTTGTTTGGAAATATATGTTCAGTTATAGGTTTTACTAGACAATATCTAACAAAAGTTAGCCTTATTTGATTGTTGTAATAGTTTAGAGGCTTTTCGGAAATAGGAATTGTAAAAATGGGATTTTCCTGTTCAGTGTGAAATGTATTTCTATCGTAGTATTTGTCTTGAGATGGATCGGGAACTTCGTCAGCTGTGTCTGTACTTGACGTTTGACGTACTCTGTTGACCTTATGTTGTGTGTGGTCAGGATCTTCATCAGCTGTGTCGGTGCTAGAGGTATTATGTCGTTTATCGTTGTGTTGACCTAGGTCTGGGTTTTCATCGGCTGTTTCAGTTGATGACGTATCTGTGTCAGTTATGTCGTGTAAGGGCTGAATGTCTTCGTATGTAAAATCTTCTTCGCGATCGTCTGGTGGGTTATTATACATTGATGCATTGTCATTATCTTCTCGAGATAAATTTTCATTTAAGTCCTCATTATTTTTTTTATGGGCTGTAAGTTCTTCTACTTCCTTGGTGTTGATTTCTATTCTAGAAAGGGCGTCTGCGTAAACTACCTTGTAATCAAATTCTTCGAGTTTCAGGCGCCATCTTACTAGCTTAGAGTTGGGTTTTTTTACGGAAAATAGCCACTCCAAAGGACGGTGATCACTCAGGACCTCGAAGGTTCTGCCGTACAAATATTAACTAAACATCTGTGTAGCCCATACAATTGCTAACATTTCTTTCTCGATAGTTGAATAATTCAACTTGGTATCGTTCAGTGTTCGAGAATCGTACGCTATTGTCTTAGCCTTGCCGACTGGTCCTTGGGAAAGAACTGCTCCTAATGAAACGTTGCTAGCGTCGGTTGTTAAGTTAAATGGTTGAGTAAAATCTGGATATTGCAAGAGCGGTTCGTTAACTAATAATTGTTTGCACGTCTCAAAGCATTCAATGAATTTCTGTGTGTCTTCAATCTTCGCGTCTTTCTTCAAGCATGCTGTTAGCGGCTTTGTAATTTTGGCGAAGTCCTTAATAAACTTTCTGTAATATCCCAGTAGCCCAAGGAATCCCTTAATTTCTTTAATCGTTCGTGGAATTGGATATTTCAGAACAGCTTGAATTTTATCAGGGTTGGGCTTTATTCCTTCCGGAGTGATGACGTGCCCAAGGAAGGCTACTTCCTTTTTAAGGAATTCGGACTTGTCCAATTGAACTTTGAGATTAGTTTCCCTAAACCGTTGGAAAATCTTTGAAAGGTTGACGATGTGTTCTTGTAAAGAAGCAGAAAAGCAGACGACGTCATCCATATACGTTAAACAAATTGTTCCTTGTAGTCCCTTTAGTACATTATCCATGACTCTTCGGAACGTGGCGGGGGCGTTCTTGAGCCCAAATGGCATCCGCACGTATTCATAATGGCCATGTTCGACATTAAAGGCAGTTTTTGGAATATCTTCTTCTGCCATTTCAATTTGATGGAAGCCACTGGCCAAATCTAATGTTGTAAAATATTGGCTTCTTCCAAGTTTGTCCAAAATGTCGGTGATGTTTGGGATTGGATACTTGTCATCAATAGTTTTCTCATTCACTTTTCTGTAATCCACTACAATTCGCCATTTACTTTTCCCTGAGGCGTCCTGTTTTTTTTGGGACAACCCATATCGGTGATGACCATGGTGATTCACTGGGGCGTATAACACCTTGTTCTAGCATTGACGAAATTTGATTCTGGACCTCCTGTTTGTGAACATATGGGTAACGGTATGTCTTTGTGTAAACCGGTATTTGTCCTTTGTCTTGATCCGATGTTTAACCTGATTGATGAAAGTTAACGGTTCATCAGGACGATGAAAAATGTCCGAGAATTTTCCGCAAAGTTTCAAAATGTCGTGTTTTTCTTCATTATTCAGATGTTCTGTCCTTATAAGTTCTTCTATGTTACATTTTTGAGATGAATTTTGTTGATAAATTTCGGTCGTGAAAAGATGATATTCTTCCAATTATCTAATTATCCTGGTATCCACTGGTTCAATAAGGGCGATTGGTATTTCCTCATTTGTATCGTTTATTAATTCTGCCCACGCAAGCTTGTTGTTGGCTATGGTCAATGTATCCTGAAGAAGTGCTCCTTGAATATTTTGTTTTGGGAAGATTATATTGCCTTCAAATTCTTTAACAGGTAGTCTAACAGGTGTTATTGTATGGGGATCAAGTAGTATTGAATAGAATTGAGTTTTGTTAGTTTCGTAATAATTTATCGATAAAGTCGAATTTTGAGTTAAAAGAATCGAATTCGGAAAGTCGAGTCGTGCCTGTAAAAGTTTCAAGTTGTCTAAACCTATCAATCCGTCAAAAGTTTTATGAAACTTAAACAAATAAAATTTTAATTTATGATTTGAATTAAATTCCTGAAAAGAAGGTATAATCTTGTGAATAATTTTGAAAAATAGATGAGACGATAAATGGTTCAAATTTAACAGAATCTTTATAAAATTGATTAGCAATATCGGGATTGAGAAATGATTTCGTTGACCCTGTATCTATTAGCAAATTCAAGGGAGGATTCGAAATTGTTATATAGGGAAGTTCTTTTTTATCTGTAATATTATGTAATTCTACTAAGTTTCTCGCGTTGTTTTGGCAATTTTCTTCTTCAATTTGTGAAGGTTCGTCCACTACATTTTCTTGGCATGGCTCATATTCGGGATAAGCTTCATATGCTGGGTAATGATCATCATCGGGGTAATGGCTTATTGCTCCTTCTGCGTAGGAATGGTCTTGTTCGATGTTAAATAGTTCTTCAAAGGTGAAACTCGGGCGTGAATTTGGATGTGGTGTAAAGATATTATTATTTTGACTTTTGAACTGTTGGTTTGATAGTATTTCTGGTTGTACAGCTCATTGGTGTAGGAGGTGACATTTGTCGCGAAGTGCCTGGTTTCTTGGCCCAAACATTTTGAGGTTTACCGAATACTTGTGAATTTGTCGGAAGTCGTCGCTGTGGAATTGGTCTAGGTGTTATCTGAACTGGACCTGTTGGAAAGGGGCGTTGCTGTGTTTGGAAAGGCTGTGGTTGGCATGATGGTGTAAACTAGGGTGTTGTCTAATGACGATAAACTGGTTGCTGCCATGTGGGTCTAAAAGCCTGTGTTGGTGCTTGTGATTTTTTAAACGGTAACTGTTGATTTACAGGAGCTTGATTTCTCTGTAAGTATCTGATATTATTCTCTTCGTGAATATATTGCATTGCTACTGAGAGATTGTCTGGTCTCATAGCTCTTATGGTGGATCCTAAAGGTTCTCGCAATCCTGCCAAAAATGTGGTCAGGGTTTGTTTTCGGAAAAAATTCTTTTTACTGTTTTTGATTACTGGATTATTGTTGTGTAAATCGATATAGTTGCATAATGTATTAAGCTTTGCCATACATTTTTCGTAAAACTGTAAAGGAGTCTCTTGGAGTTGTTGTCTTAAATTAACAAGATCCCTTGTTAAAGAATTTTCGTCCCTCTGGTCTCCAAAATTTTGAATGAGCACCGTCTTTATATCTTCCCACGTTTCGCATCCATAAATTGATACAACTTCCTTGGCTCTTCCGGTTAATTTACTTAAAATGCCACGGAACAAAAGTAGGTTTTGCAAGTTGCCTACACTGGTGTTATCATAATAAAATGCAAAAAGAGTAATCGCTATATTTATAAAATCGTATAAATCGCTGGAGTTTCCATCAAAGTTTGGTAAAATTACCAAATTTTTAACATCAAATACTGGTGGAGCCATTACGTTATTATTACTTAAGCTATTACTACGATCTACGTTTTCGAAATTGTTTTTTGAAATTCTTAAACTCGAAATTTGTTCTACTAAATCTAACTCTGCACTAGGGTCAGTTAAAGGATTAGAAACAGAGGAGTCTGACATGAATTACTTACAGTAAAATGCTGATTGCTTGATGCATCTGTTTCGCTTCGTTGGCGTTCTGCAGGTAAGCGTCGATGCTGCTACAGGAACTAACGGCAAACAAAAGTTCGTTCAATCGCGGATAAACGTTCAATAACGAAGTTTTTCTTATACACAGAAAACTTCCACGATACTACTGTGCTGCGCCACTTAAAGTTTCAATTTCGAAAAAGCCGTTTTAAAATTTAAAACATTAATTTTATTCAAGCGAAACATACAAGTTTAATGTAATTGCAATAAAAGCTAACATCAGACTGACTAAATTATATTGTGGGTTCCTAACTTGTATTTCATTTTAACAATTTTATTTTTATCTTTATTTAATAAAATATCATAATTATATAAACAATTTCTTGTGTTTTTAAGGAAATGAGGAACATCAAAAATATGAATAATTGGATGTTCATTACAAAAATAAACATAATCATTATTTTTTTCACGTTCAGGTTCTACCAACTGCTTTATGCAAGAAACATTTGTGGTATCCTGATCACATATGCTACAGACAATCTTTAATCCAGTTGAATGTAGTTTTTCAATAACCTCAAAAAGAATTTTCTTGAGATCATCTGTTTTAACTACATCTTTGGTTAAATAATATGCTACAGGTTGCTTACATTTCTTTCTTAAACCCTGAACCATAAACACTAAAGCATGATCTGCAATTTTATTGCACCGTCCCAATGACCCTTGATCAACAAATCCTACAATTTTATCTAAACTACGTTAACTCAGGTGATATTGACATTTCATCAAAAATTAAAGAACAGTATTTATCAGAATTATTCATTTTTTGAACCCTATTTTTTAATTTGCTAATTAGGTGCTGATTTAATCCTGCATGAAAAGGAATAGAATCCAAACATTTTCTAAGGGTTGAAGCTGAAGGTAGTTTTAATGCACTGCACAAAAATCGATAAGACTTTGGTCCCCTTTTATATAATGCCAAAGCAAAAGCTTTATTCTTTAAACTCCAAATAGGTCTTTTCCTTGGTGCATTTATCAATAGTGAATTCAGAAAATCCATAACTGCAGCACTCAAAGATTTGTTTAAACTTGACAGAATAAATTGTTGATTATTTCTTAAAGATATATTTAATTTTTTTCTTGTAAGAACTAACTTTGATTTTAATTTGCAGATTTTGGACTGTTGGTGACAGTTAATTTTATAGAGAATTATTTCACGAGAAGTCATTTGAGAAACATTTGTACATTTAATCTTTGTCAAAATACCCTGCTTAACTGCCCTGGAAGGGCTGGTAAATGAACATCTGCATATTTGACTACTAGAAGATGGTCCTGTACAAATGTCACATACTTTTGAAATTTTTGCAGTTGTATGTAACCTTTCCAAAGAGTAAAGTCGTTTTAAAGATACTGCTACTTATTTCTATAGGTATATTTTCATTTAAGGGACAAGAAATGCTACTGTTAATACTGGATTCATGAACACTACTTGGATTAAATATTGTTGGTATCGCATGTTTCAAAATTAGCCTTCTTTTTAAAGTACTTGTAAAGTATTTTGGCTCAAAATGGTCTTCACATATGAAAACAGAACTATGAGTAAATGAAACCAGATGTGAACAGTTTTCATTAATTATGTCAAACCATTTTTTCCTCATTTCTAAATTGCTAGGAAAAGAAAAAAAATGCTTTTGATTTACATTACTCAAACCCCTATGATATGCGTTCTGGCAAAAAGGGACATTGCATTTTCTCTTTGTAACTTTCAACAGTTTCTCAATTTTAAATTATTATTATTAAAACACTCACCTAAATATTTGTCTTTCGAAAATCGACTGGATGTTTGGTACTACAGATGACTAAAAAAAATTGGTAAATTATAGTATTTTATCGGTTGCCTACAGTAAGTAAAATGAATACCGACGGTAAATTTAACTTACCAAATCAGTTCAATACTTACTTATGCGTCCACTGCCCATCCACCCACTAAGTGAAATAGCCTCTTACTGTCTCTATTGCCCTCTCTTTCTATCGTTGCCGCGATTTTATGCTTGACAGGCTATATCTAGATGGTAAATGATCTAAGCATCAACAATATGTAAATTTTTCGGAATTGAAAATATCTCCTGAATCTAAAAATTTCAAATATTGAATGAATATCACTATATAGAAATTCCTTTTCAGTCAGCATTATTATTCGGAATATTTAATTTATATTTATTTGTCTATAAATTTAATACTAATGACTCCACAAAAGGGCATATAGACCATAATTATAGCTAAAAAATGCTTAAAAATTACTGACCCTATAAATATTACTACCCTGAAAGTAGCCGACAAACGACAAAAAATCTGAGAATATTTTGGTATTAATATTTAGCAAGCTACATGGGCAGTAAAATTAAACTTTTTGCAAATGTAATAAAATGCACATCTTTATTTTGATAAAATGTAAATGAGCATTTCTTTAAAATTGCAATTATTTTATTTTGTATGAATTTTGAATTTGAATTTGAATTTTGTATATGTGGCGGCCATTGTACCCTTGTATGCAGTGACGCCACCATGCGGTTAAAGTTCCGTGAATCTTCCTCATTACATAGTTTTCTAGATACTTCGTCAAAAGTGAAGTTTAAGAAAAAGATTTCTTTAGGATGGCACTTTTCTGAATTCTTAAGAAGTAAGAAAAATGAAATTTTCAAGATTTCATTTTTTTAACTTCTTATGAAGTCAGAAAAATGGAATTTTCGAGATTTTATATCTTCGACTTCTTAAGATGTCAGAAAAATTACATTTTCAATATTTCATATCTCCGACTTCTTCAGAGGTCAGAAAAATGACATCTTCAGGAGCTCTTAGTTAAGATTCCTTGAAAATGACATCTTTAAGAATTCTTAAAGAGTTAATTCTAGAACTTCTTGAACAAGTCTTTAAAAAGAATTCAAATAGAAATCTTTCTGACTTGGGTGTTTGCTGGGTTGTAGCCAGTGAGTAATTTACTCACTGGTTGTAGTTTGCTAAATATTGTATAACAAATATTAAAATATTCTCAGATTTTTTGTCGGATGTCGGCTACTTTCATGGTAGTAATATTTATAGGGTCAGTAATTTTGAAAAGCATTTATTAGCTATAATTATGGTCTATATGCCCTTTTGTGGAGTCATTAGTGTTAAATTTCCAGACAAATAAATATAAATTAAATATTCCGAATATTTTACAACAATGCTGACTGAAAAGGAATTTCTATATAGTGATTCAATATTTGAAAATTTAAATGTGGAAGATATTTTCAATTTCGAAAAATTTACACCGTTTAACCCATAGAAATTAACCACAAAATGATTTTTACAGATGACATGAAACAAAACACTATGTGAACTCCGGTGATCCGATTTAGGGACAGAACAAAAATAGAACTAAAAATAATGAACCGATTCTGAATCGATTCAGAACTGCTTCCGCAAAAACCCCTTTTTATGGGTTAACGCTCAAAACTCGTTTCCCAACTTAGAGCATCGACTTCCTAGAGATAGCCTGCATATCAACCAATTTTTCATGGTGTAACATCCCTGAAGAATTGACAGTTTGCAGAGGAACTTCAAGAGCTGTGGTAATGGAGAACTCAAAGTCTTGAGAAGAAACGAAGGAGAAGAGCTTAAGATCTGTGAGAAGGACTGTATTGAAGAGAATTGAAAATTCGTGGACAAATGGTCTTTTCACTAACTGAAATGAAGAAGAAGAACTGTAGGGCTGAAGAATTCAAGAACTGGCTCGATGGACTGAAGAAGAACATACTTTTAGCCTTAGATCATTTACCATCTAGATATAGCCTGTCAAGCTTAAAATCGTGGCAACGCTAGAAAGAGAAGGCAATAGAGACAGTAAGAGGCTATTTCACTTAGTGGGTGGAAGCAGCCAATGAACAACATGCTGAACGTATTTCATTGGAAGCAGCTCCCAACCGAGTGAAATAGCCTCTTGCCCTCTCTATTGCCCTCTCTCTCCTTAGTCTTACTACGACATTTGTGCACTACAGGCTATCTTTAGAAAGTAAATGCTCTAAGCTTTTGGCAAATTTTATCAGGAATTCATAAAATGTCTTAATGAAGCGAAAGGTGAAGCGCTGATCGGAGACACTTAAGCTCCTGAGGGAATAGATGAAGAGGTTAAGGTTTTTCTGTGCGAAGAAATAACGCCAAAGTTTGAGAAGCTGAAGAATATCTTTAGAATTTTACAAGGGATATGAGGCATACCTTACCATATTTTTTTAACGCATCATGCAATACATCAAATGAAAGGGCTCATTTTGAGGAATAGAAATATATATTTTTAAAATTAATTGTTTACAAGATATTAACATAATGATATAAAAAATTCTCATTTCTCGCTTTGTTTCCGAAACCATACTACTTAAAATTTTGAAAATAATTAGGGGTACTGGGGCTCACTTAAAATTTATAAGAAAAATTATTAGAAAATCCACATAGTAATCTTAGGGACAAATTATACAATTAAATGGAAACTAAAAATTCAATTTACAAACACATCATGTAATATATCAGATAAAAGGCTCATTATGCGAATTTCAAATATATCATATTTATAAATCATTTGTTTAAAAGATATTAACAAAAATATTAAACATCGACTTAATTCCCACTTTAGAAACTACACTAATTAAATTTTGAAAAATATATTTTATTTGTATTTTTAAATAATTTTAATAACAGATTTAATAATTTATAATTTAAAACTTGAGCTATTTTGCCCTTTATCTTCCAATCTACAGAGCCTTAAAATTGAGGCAGTAGATTATAAAAGGCTTCCCTGAAAGGTTATTAGTAAAATAAAACTCTAATGTTAGTTTTTGAGGGCCAAATTAGAAAATTAAATACATATGTATTCTTATAAACTTCAAGCGAATCCTAAAGTAGATAAAATAAAAGTGTGTGTGGAAAATGAAAGTGTATATTTTTTATAAATTTAAAACGCTTCCTTTATAAGATATTAGGGTAAATATAAGAAACTGCACTCATTCCCTGCTTGTCTGAAACTGGAATATTAGAATCTTGAAGGTGGTACGGAACCCTTAGTATGCGAGTCCCACTCGCACTTCACCAAATTATTTTATTCACCAATTTCTCCACGAGTGAAGTACAAAACCCATTTAGCCTAGCGATTTGTTTGATAGTTTCTTGTTCACGATTCTACTTGCATTCACGTAAAGGTAGTTTTATATACGTATTTAAAAAACTATGTAATGCTGCTAGTTTATGTTGTACAGGATGATTGGACTCATTATGAATGATAGTATGGGAAGGTTTTCTGTAAACATTTCCTAACGTTAAAGTGAGATCCAGGAAATGCTGGGATAGGGTCAAATTATATAGTTAAGAAAATGGGTTGTTTTCGTGGGAACCATTGCAAATGATAAGGATTGTGGTTCAGATATCTAGAGTAAAATTTGATATATTGAAAATAAATATATTTGTTATTATTATTAATATGAAATTTATAAAAATGTCGGCTAAAACAAGAGAAAGGGGTGAGCTCATCGAAAGGCCATGTCTTAGTTCATATATCGTACTATCAAAGCAAAGAAAAAGTTCCGTATATTCTGATAGTTGTACTGTAGAAAAGGACGTTAATTCCATAACTGGTACATTTGTGAAACATTTAGATACATCTAGGGAATTTAGGATATCATTATCTGCTATTGATATATGTCTAACTTTGTCAATAAGTTGGGAACTCGTCTTTATGGTGAAGGTTAGTTTGTCAGTGTACAATTGTTCAACTTCTGGTTTAACAATTTCGACAAGTTGAGTCTTGGCTAAAGTGTAAATAAAAGTACAGGTCTAATCGGTATCTCGAGGAAATTATCTGTTTTTGGATTTTTAGAGGGTCATATAATCTTGTTTTGTAAAGATGAACATTTTTTGATATGGTATTTTTTAAGCGTTCGTTGAATGAAGTTATATCTATGTTACTAATATTAATATCGTTGTCTTTTAGGAAGTCTAATACTTTTATATTATAGTCCAATAGTAGAGGAGCAAAGAGAGTTCTGCAGCGGAAGTAGGCATAAAGGTACCCAGTCATCGAGTTCTCGTCAGGAGCTGCTGCCCAGCTGTTGTTAGTTGTTGTTTGGATAATAAGAGTAAATGAAAGACAATGTATACAGTGGGTTGCTTGTGCTTCAGGGGTGCACGCCATCTGTTGTTGGTTCTGGTGGTTAGAAAGAAAAAAGCAAATACTTGGTCTGATATCGAACCCGGCTTGCCTGATTACAAAGTCAGGTGTCCAGCGAGTTGTGCTAATGCGGTTCATGAACAAGTACTTATTTGAAAAGGTATATTATATGCCCATTGCGGGCGCGTGTTTTCATCCTTGTTGGGATAATATGTTTGATGTATGTTAGAATTTGGCAATTTGGGTGCTAGAATTTGGCTATTTGGAGTGTGGGGTGTGGTATGTTAGTTGGAATTTTTTTAAAATCTTTTGTTAATTATTCAATTATTAAAGGGTTGAAGCGAGCGCCTGCCTACCTGGGCAAGAACAGCAACTCCTTTGATCTCGGCTTTTATCGGACGATTAAAGGCTGAGCGTAATAATTTTTAATTGATGGCTCGAAATGAATTAAACGATGGACAGCTGCCTGTATATTTTGCTCGCCTGTCAAACACAACGCAAAATTTCAAGCTGAAACTGATATTTTCTGGTGACACTGAAGGTGACACTGATTGGGTTTAAGCAGCATCTTGTGAAGATGAAAAAACTTTATTATCCAACAGCTCAATGACTATACGTGATGTCAACATACAAGAGGAGCTCCACAAAATGCTAATTACAATATTGTTACTTAATTATTTTTATGTTTCTTTGGGGAATAACACCACAATAGAAATAAAACTACGTATATTGCAGGAATACCAAACGTTTCAAAGTCTATTCTGACTTCGTTGTCAATGGTTTTATATTTATTGATGTAAATTCATTTTGCAATTTACATCAATAAATATAAAACCATTGACAACGAAGTCAGAATAGACTTTGAAACGTTTGGTATTCCTGCAAAAAAAAAATTTACATCAATAAATATAAAACCATTGACAACGAAGTCAGAATAGACTTTGTAACGTTTGGTATTCCTGCAATATACGTAGTTTTATTTCTATTGTGGTGTTATTCCCCAAAGAAACATAAAAATAATCAAGAACATGCCACAAACAACGTTTAGAAGACAATTGTTACTTAAATCAATTATAAAATGTATAAGCAAAATAATGCATAATTAAAACACATAGCTGTGTACAATGTTTTATTTATTTATGTAAAACACATTCAGAAGCCAATAATAAACTACATCAACATTTTTTTTGCACATCGTACTGGGTCATTGCAGCGGCAGTGAAAAATGCATGGAGAGTCAGAAGGTTCCAGGTCAACAGTGCCTTTGAAGTTTTCCAGATTGATTAGATGATAGTGTGATTCTCCATCTTCGTTAAGTAGTTTTCACAAATTATGAATTTTCAGCTCTTCAAATAACTTGGTAAATATAAAGTCATATTTTTGATGACCTCGCACATATCTGTGCATTTAGTTAAGAAAATTCTCAAATATCTTTCATAGTATTCAAATCATAGTGGCCATCAGAATAGTGGAGTCCATGTAGCCGTTCTTCCAAATATCGTACTTGCCTTTTGTCTGCTCTTAATAGATAGTTAAACGGTTTGGGTGGTTTAAACAAAAACACAGCAGTGCGTTTACGACTAACTTTTATAATGTTCACTGGTAGATCGAAGCTGTAAACTTGCTTGCATGGCAGCAGTTGTTTAGAGAAGCCTAGAATATCACCGATGCTGTCTTGCGGTTGAAAGTCCACCGCGTACTTGCTGCTAAAAAGCTCACACTTGAGAGTATTGTTGTTGGGTTTCAATGAGAAAATTGTTTCGACGTCCTTTGCCAAATGAATGCCAAGTGCCTTTCTAATATAAGGTTCGTTGTCACCAATCTCATATGAACATGTAACGGGTGAATTGCCGTTCTCCCTGTTACATTGCTATTTTTCTAATAATTGTCGCATGTAAAATTTATCGTCCATATTTTACAAATTGCTTTCCTAATTATATCGTTTTCTAAACTATGTTTTACCAGTATAAACTGCTGTCTTTAGCTAAATGGGCGAACATGCAAGTAAATATTTCAATTTCTACCGCTTACGCTATCATGCTTCTAATTGTTTAATTATCTTATAAATAAAGCTATTTCAGTGGAAAATATTTTGAGTCCAGACCTGTCGAACTACGTACCGCCGGCAAACAGCTTGCCAATACCAATCGTCTTTGAATTTTTCTTTGGGTAAAACAGCAACTATTTTCATATTGTTTTCGGTTAAATAATCATTTTGTCTATTTTCGTTTTTTTATAGTAAAGTTCAATAGCCGAATAGTAATTTTTAATTATTGCTGTGTTGCTTGTTTACTTACTTCCAGGTGTACCTGGGCTACCGTAGTAAACTGCTAAACTCCCCAAAAGGGGGACAGTTTTATTGAATATTGTCATAACTATATGCTACGTGGCCATTTCATTTTTTTTGTTTCTTGCCTGGCCTGCTAATTGCTTAATGGCTTAACTAGCCCAACTTTTAACCTCTTGTATAAGAAATATACTGCCTTTATTTTGAATTTTTAGGAGAAGAATCCATACAAGACGGGAGCATTCCTGTGGTAGTGATAAAGCCATTATAAGGATACAATTACCGTACAACAGAGGAGCTGTTTTCCTCCTGATTATTAATAGAGTGGACATCCCTACAGAGTGTTGTTGGAAAGTAAAAGAGCCAATTCAGGGGTAAGTAATTTTCATTTTTTTTTTTGCTAACTTCATTTAAAAGGTGCAACATATAGGCGAGTATATGTGTAAAAAGCACTAGTTGTTTTCGTAATCACTCACCTGCTGCTTTGCTGTTTTTCTGTAAGTTTTTGTAACCAGCATGTTGAATTGAAAATTTAAAAACACGTTTTTTATTGCTTCCATTGGAATGTTCGTCTTAAAGGGTTAGACAAGGTCAGATAATTATTTTAAAGTTGGCACTTAACTCTTAATTACCTACAGTTAAATAAACCTTAAGTACAGATAGTAAATATTTAATTTTTGTATCGCTTATTGAATTTGATTAAACCAGAAATTACCAGACCACGGTGATCACAGTACAGCCTTATTTGTTATTATGTATTTGATTTCTCTGTTTTGAAGTTAATTTGAAAGAACCACTAATTGATCTGAGATCTCTTATTGTATTCATATTTAGCTGATCAGTTAAAGTTAAATAGTGTAAAAATTCTTTTCCTGTTAGGTAAATTATTTAATATTTAGATATTTAATTAGTTTGGTTATATTTTGTATTTTTTTTGTAAATGCTTAATTGTAAATACTTCTGATTTTCCTGTACATACTGTTCAAGTCAATTAAATTTATTTTTGTAACTGTAATGACACAGATATTACCTCATTCATAAATTGAGAAGTTAAGGAAATAGGATAACTTACACCAACATCAGATAAGCTGGTGATTCGGTTCAACTCTGGTGAAATACATGAGGACAGACCACTGATTGCTTTTAAATCATTTCATATTCGCTGTTTCCAAGTCCAGCGAAGGGGGCACGCAGCCTCAAGACGTTCAATGGGTCTACCATTGGTTCCACCGGGAGGGCTAGTCCACATTAAGACAGCCAACTATCCAAGTACCCTTACGACCCAGTAACCAGACCAACACGAAGCCATCTGTCCATAATCCCATTTACATCAGCCAGTGAGTGAGAACCATTGTGCCGAGTGGGTCTACTATTGGTCCCAATTGAACGGCTAATCCACACCAGGCCGAACAAATAGCCGATAACCGCTGATAGTCAGCAACCACGCCAAATCAGAAGCCCTTCGACCATACTCCCATAAATATCAGATCTCTGTAAGTAATTAAATTGAGCACATTTTGAAAGTACTTGTTCATTTCTTTTCTCCCCTTCAGGGAACCATTGTTAAATTTTTCTACCCCGTCAGGGAACCATTGTATTTTTATATAAATATTGAAATAAAACTTGTATTGGATTTAGTATCTTTTCTCTTTGTGTCCTCCCAGCCTGGCGCTCTAAAAGTAAGTGTTCAAGATAAAAACATAGTACCCACACCCTCCGGGAAAATATACTAAGCAGCTCATAGGCACTGTTATCGTCCCTAGCTCTTCAAGCCAGAGGGATCAAAAGCAAGCCGTTAAACTATTATCGCGTTTCACAGGTGTATCGCTTCAAACCATCAGGTAAATCGATGAATGTTTGCCTCTTTTACCCGCCAAACAGGTAAATCTTGTCACCTCTCTCAATGTTTGGGATGCTGTTGTACGAGTGAAAACTCTGTAAAGCTAATCCGTAATTGTAGTCGGGATCCAACTGAATAGGTGGTTGAAAATCAATCGACAGTATTGGGCTGCGACCTTTCAATGTGATGATCACAGAAATGAGTGAAAATTGACTGTTTGTCAGCTGCTAATATAGGTACAGGCAAAACAACAATAATGCAAAATATTTATTTTTTATCATAGAGAAATTTCAAGCATAAATGGCCACACTTTGATTGATTGTATGTCTGATAAGAGTCACTGTTGTAGAGGATTTTCACTCCATTGCCAAAGTAGTTGGCTAATTCTCGGGGTGGTTTCAAACATCCAAAGCTACTGAACAGTGTTTCCATTTCGCACATAAGCTACCCAATACGTACCGTGACGAATGTACGTGTATCCAAATTAACGATGGCAGACTCCCATGTTTGTGAATGTTTAGGTAAGGCGTCTCGCATAAATACTCCCCTAAAGTGGGGATCTTCAATTGTTTAACATATTGCTCAAGCTCGTGATTGTAGAGTGCTCGATTGGATAGCTTTATTGGGAGTTTTTTGACTTCTTTAAGTAAAGCCCAAAGACACTGCGGGACTTTTTAAGAAAAATACCGATTCCTTTATTCGCAATCTCTTCCATTGCTTGATTATGATGTTGGTCCTCCTCCAACTTCTTGCGGGCGTTTTTTGCATCTATCAAGGCTTTGGCTACCTCACTGACCCCGCTGGCAAGAGCTCCAAGTGCTGACAATACCGCAAATAGGGGTATTAGAGGGAGAAAACCAATTTTCGACTCAAAAGGAATCACTCGAGGTTCACGGATTTTCTTGCGACCGCCTTCTTAATGACTGATCGGGCTGCTCTCAACGCCAATAGCGATGTTTTACGGATATCACCTCCAGATTCGGCGATAGCTCTCTTGATTGGTAGAATCACATGCTGCCGAAAAGATTTTATTCCACATCGTTTTTTTATTCCAAGTCTCATCTTCCGTTTAGCCTCCATGCCTGTAGTTATAAGCCAAGAAGCTACGTTTTCTCCAAGTAAAGCATCCTTTGATTTGAATCTCTCCCAGGCTCGATTTTCCAACTCGTAATCGGCCTTATGTCGAACCGTCAAAGACTTGTATTTACTGTAGGCGATATCGTGTGCTCGACAAGTAGCTTCTGTCTTGTTGATTCCCTGCTGACCCCAAAACGGATAGCCAGGTAGATGTAGTTCCAATGGTAATTTATTAATTGCGGTATTCAGTAGAATACCTCATTCGGGGGTTAGCATGATATTGATTGAAACTGAGATGGACAACTTTATTTAATTAGTATCTGAAATAAGGATGATACCAGTATATCGTAAGATCTTGTTGCTTCATAACAAGATGTCCAACAGCCTATCGAAAATTTGGACCTTATTGAAGAATCGTTGTCATCAGCAAGTCGACATGGAAAATTATTACCAAATTCCCTACGAGCAGCATTCTGCGGACCTAGTGGTTGTGGAAAGACCAACGCATCGTTATCACTGATATTCAATGAAAACGGTCTACGATTCGAGAACGTCTATGTGTAGTCACTCTACCAACCAAAGTACCAGCTCCTACAAGATGTTCTCAAGCAGGTTAAAGGTGTATCGCTTTAAAGACAACGATAAAAGTAATTGATCCGAGTGATGCGCGCCAATGTTTAGTATTATTTTCGATGATGTGAATGGTGATAAACAAAATAAGATTCAGAGTTTCTTTCCGATGGGAAGGCACCGGAATATCGATTCGATGTATTTATTTCAAACGTACAGCAAAATGTCTAAGCAACTGATTCGAGACAATTGCAACGTGATTGTCATATTCAAACAAGATGGGTAAATTTGAAGCACGTCTTTGATGAGCACGTTTCCCCCGACATGAACTATGATAAATTAAGCAATGTGTTCGGAATGTTGGCCAAATCGTTTTGGCTTTATTACAATAGCTAAGAACTTCAACTTGAATGATGGTCGCTACCATAACGGATTCGATAAATATATGAGGGTGCCACCAGTCAAAAAACATGAGTTGGAAGAGACACAATTTCTCGATGAAGAACTGATCGCTGAAACTAGTATGCACACCAATGATGATTAGGTTAGGAACGAAACCTTTTACGAGGATCTCGGTAATCTTTCTAAAGAAGCAGTAGAGGACTACATGGAACTGTATCCTCCAGTTGCACACAAGTATGTTGAAGACTGTCTTACTAAAAACGATGACGTTGACAACATATATAGACCTATATATGACGTTGCAAGTTTCAAATGGTTTCTTGGACAAAAGGAAATCAATATCAGCCGTAGTACGGGTCACATTATCGTTGATGGGTTACAGTTTCGAGGTACTCCAGGGCTATTCCAATTAATATTTTACAAATCATCTGATTACGCTCCTCATCATTTGAAAGCATACCGCAGGATTTTGACAATGGCATCAGCACACAAGAATGCAGCAGGTCGTTTGAAAGCTTCAGACCTACATAAATATACTGAAATTATTTCGTGGAACCTACAATAACAAGTCAATGGAATACGTCTACTGGCATGATCCCAACGAATTGGTTGAACGGTTGAAACTACTGATTGCATCCAAGGACGCAGGCAACATATTTCATGCAACGAAATATTGCCATTATAAATGAACTTAAAGAAGCTAATATTATAAGAGATAAATAAATTTTGAAATTGAAAGTTTATATTATTCCTCAACTTATGTCAAACAGTCAGTTTCACCATGACTTTAAACATTTTGGGCGTAGAGCCCAACAACAACCAATTTCATCATCATCACATAACTTCTCATTCATGAAAGAGCTGTTTTCCTATACCGCAGAGGGAAATATTGATACTGAAAAACTACGAATAACCAATGTAAAAGCTCCGACAAACGGCATGGATGCTGTCAACAAGCATTATGTTGATAAAAAATTAAGTGATCAAATAGTTCAAATTAAGGATGATTTTCAAATAATTTAAGTAATAAAATCTTCGTTAAGTTCTCTGAAATAAACGCTGACACATCATCTTTACTGACTGATATTAAGAAACTCTTTTCGTTACTTCAAAACAATAAAAATAAAATTACCAAAATGGATGGTGACATTAAAACTAATTTGAGTGCTAATAAGAGTCACTTTTCCAAAATAGATACTGACATATCATCTTTAATGAATGGATATAATACTTTAGGTTCACTTCGAAACAATATTACTGCAATTGAAGTACACTTCAAGGAATCCATCTCAAAGTTCGAAACCGCATTTACTGACGTTAATAACCATACAACTCAGCAGCAAAAATTTGACTGAAAAACTTAACAAAAATGTTTCAGAGATATCTATACTAAAAATGTTTGATACAGAAACCAACACACAAGATATCATGGACTAAGTATTGACTGTCGTAAGTGAAGACCAAAGAAAAGCTATATAAAAATTAACCTGTCGATTACACGACCAAAATAAAAAAAATGAAGCAATCGCAGACAGTATTGCTGCAATTAAAAAGCATCATTAGAGTCAATAAAAACATGACTTTGTCTATTTTTACGTATTATACAAGATGGGTCCTATACCGAAACATTCCTAAGAAAAAGTTCATGTCGTTAAGGAATTGCATAGACCTGTGAGACGAAAGTTTCCTCGCCGACGTGTAATAATAAAGGGTTTTGATGACTCCTGGCAGTCTGACCTCGCACAAATAGATCTCTATGCGAACTTCAATCGTAATTTCAAGTTCTTCCTGGTTGTGATTGATTGCTTTTCAAAGTATGTGTGGACGAGACAGCTGAAAACTAAATCCGATGAATAGATAAGTAGTGCCTTTGAGAGTATTCTCAAGGAAGGACGGCACCCGAAAAATCTCCAAACCGACCAGGGTAAAGAATACTACAATATATGCTTTCAGAAAGTAATGAAGTCATACGGAAACAACCATTATAGTACATTTAGTGGAATGAAAGCTGTAATAGCTGAACGAGTAATTAGAAAGCTGAAAGAACGGCTCTACAAGTACTTTTGTTTGAATGGCACCTACAAATGGGTGGATATTCTACCGGAAATGGCCAAGGACTACAACCATTAAAAAGACAAAGATGAGACCTGCGGACATTAATTGGAAAAACGCTCGAGATATTAAACTATACAATAACTCAAAAATTGCTGGACCAAGAAAACTGAAAGTCGGAGATGTTGTGCGAATAAGTAAAACCAAACACGTCTTTGATAAAGGTTTCCTTCCTAGCGGGAATACGGAATTGTTTAAAATTATGCAGGTTAAAATAACTAATCCAATTACGTATATTTTGGAAGATATGCACGGAACACGGATTCAAGGGAGCTTTTACGAAGAAGAATTGCAAAAGGCAGCCTATCCTCATGTGTATCTCGTCGAGAGAATTTTGCAACGAAAAGGAAAACAGGTTAAAGTTCGGTGGCTTAGGTTTGATTCGAGCCACGACAGTTGCATTGACGCAGAAAACAGACTATAACACCAAGGTCAATCACAAATGTATAATAAATTATCTTAAATATTGGTACGTGCTTGCATTGCAAAATGAAGACTCAGTGTGAAAACATCACACTGTAGAGTATTCGAAGGGTTTAACTCAACATATCACCAAACCTAAACGATTACAGAAAGATATCGAATTTCATTTTGAAAAACAACGAGTGATGCAACATATAAAAGCTTTACATATATGAAGATGGTGAGGGGAAGAGAGGAGATCTTAGCAAGAAGAGATTTACTTTTCCAATTTGGCGTAGAAAAACATAATTGAAATCAACCACAATCAGGTAGTGGAAGGGGTAAAACTATAAAATTGTGAAAATTCCCTAGATATATTCCCTGTACCAGTTTACCTATCGAGTGATTTGTGAAAATGAGTAGCATCGCAGTTTTGAAACCATGGATAGTGATAGTGGTTACAGTACTGATTCCACTATCAATTACAGTGCGGAGCTGGAGTGTTACAAATGTACGATGAAGCTGCCAAAAAGGAACACTATTACTGAATTCAGAGTATGACGATCAATGTGCACTCAGTCCTGCAAGATCCTATTCTCCAGTAGTTATCTTCCAAAAAACTCCTGTAGTCGCAGGAACGCCCACGAAAATTGTAATGACTATGTACGAGTGGGAAGATGTCATCATTGAGCTCAAACTCATGAAAACAAACTTTTTTGAAAATTCCAGACCTCCAGAGTTTGCTGCCTCAGTAACATGCGGAGACTGTTTGCATCTATCCCAGATCCAGTATGAAGATGTGAAACAAGTGATGGTGATGAAAAATATTTGCGCACTATATTTGGACTATAATGATGTGGTTGAACTCTTAGCTATTAACTATTATCTCAAGTAAAATAATTTGTTTATAGCGCTTACATTTCTGTACTTTTTATTATAACGTAATAGATGAAATTTGTTTATGGTTAAATTTACTAAATCGTTTACCGAGTGAAAATTTGTTAAAACCATTTTGTTTAGATGACAGTTCTCCATTATGTATTGCATTAAAAGAACATATTTATTATTATAAAAACATTATTTTGCGAAGATATTGACATTAGAAAATTGAATAAATGTATATAAATCAAATGACTGGGTTTTATTTCATCAGTTCAATACCATGAAGTGTCGAGAATACTTACAAATATACGAAAATATTGAAAACTGACTGTCTGAGTTTCCACCTGAAAAGTTAGCCTGAGCAGGTTCATTTACCGAGAAGATGCAATAGAATCCGTTGGCAGTTTAAATGATGTTGTTGAATGTCCATTCTGTGATTCAACTGGGAGGTGGATGATAACCCTGTTGCCGATCATCTTGACTGGAATCCACATTGCCGCTTTTTTGATTTTGATGACACTTACCACATCACCAGACCAATTAGACATAAAAGCAAAGTGACGTTTGAGAGCAGACTTGAGACGTCTAAAGACTGGCCTATTGCCTTGAAACAGACACCCACCGAGCTTGCCAACCCTGGCTTTGTTTTACACGGGCTATGGTGATAGGAACACTTGTCATTGCTGTGGCTTAGAGCTCAAGAATCTCTTACCTCATGATGATTTTACAGAGCTTCACAAAAAGGGATCAGCTAAATGTTTATTTCTTAGAAGCTACCCCCCAAATCTTCACACTGACTAATAATAATACTTGTAAAATTTGCTTAATTAATGAAATGACGATTGTTTTTATGCCATGTAAACGCTTTGCTAGTTGCTTTGATTGTTCTTTAAAAATAGATAATTGTTGTATATGTACACGGAAAATTGCAGGATATTTAAAAATATACGTATGCTAAAAATAAAAATGCTAATATGAACATATTTTGTTTTATTTAAACATATAATACTAGAATATTGTAATATAGTCCGTGGGTTCAATTTAAAAATTATAAAACTAATATTTACTGTCACTTTTCTAGAATTTTATTTACATTCAAACAGCTGATTCAAAAATACAATAATAATCCCATATAAGCTAGTCGTCGCGGTATCACTGCTCGGCGATCGTGGCGGGCTTCTTTTATATCACCAGCGTAGAATTCTCCAGTAGAAATCATCATCGCTCCTTCCGCTGTCGAGTCTTTTCGAGAATCCTATTTTTTATATTCAAGCGTTTGTTGTCGTGCCGATCAGAAACATCCCCTCCATGGTAGGGAGCTAGTCGATCTAAATGAACCACCTTCAATTTAGCCTTGGGGTTTCGACGGATCCGGTAGACGACGTCATTAAGCCTCTTGACCACCTCGTATGGACCATCCCAGGCGGGTGTAAGCTTTGGGGATTTACCCTTGCTCCGTTGGGGGTTGTACAACCAGACTTTGTTCCTCTCCTGGAACCCGACTGAATTGGCCTTGAGGTCGTATCGCGTCTTCATCCGGTCACTGGTGGCCAACATCTGCGTTCGGGCTAAGTCGTGTATTGCCAGCATGTTATGTCGGAGCTGGTCGGCATAATCGTCGATGTCTTGGGGAGGTTCTTCGGGGGAGCCAAATGCCAAGTCGCATGGTAATCGCAGCTCCTTTCCGAATAAGACCCTGGCTAGGGTCAGGCCTGTACTATTATGTACAGCAGAGCGATATGACAACAGGAATAGGGGAATATGCTCATCCCAATCACGCTGGTTATTGCTGACGACCTTGGATAGGTGTTGTTCCAAGGTCCTGTTGAATCTTTCCACCATTCCGTCTGACTGTGGGTGTAATGGTGTTGTTCTCGTTTTCCTGATCTCCAACATCGTGCAGACCTTCTGGAATACATTCGATTCGAAGTTACGCCCCTGGTCTGAATGTAATTCCATCGGGACGCCAAACCTGCTGAATAGTTGTTCTACTAGCACCGTCGCTACCGTGGTTGCCTCTTGGTTGGGTATCGCATATGCCTCAGGCCATTTGCTGAAGTAATCCATTGCGACCAGAATGTATTTGTTCCCCCTCTCAGACTCGGGAAACGGACCGGCGACATCGATGGCAATTCTCTCAAATGGGACGCCCACATTGTACTGCTGCATTCTGCCCTTGGTCCGGGTCTTCGGGCCCTTACTGGCGGCACATGTGGCACATTTGCGGCACCAACCTCTGAAGTCTTCGAAGTAATTCACCCAGTAGTACCGCTGGCGAACTTTGTCTAGGGTTTTATTCATGCCCAGGTGGCCTCCGGTAATTCCATCATGTACTTCGGTCAGGATGGCTGGTACCTTTTTCTTCGGAACTACCAGTTGGAACTTGGTTTCTCGTCCATCAGCGCTTTCCCAAACTCGCTTGAGCATTCCATTGTCTACTCTTAGAGAGTCCCACTGAGCCCATAACGATTTCAGCACGCCGGAGTATCTAGCTACCTCGTCCCATCGTGGCCTGGGTGCCCCTCTCATTTTGAGTGACAAGATTGGTTCGATGTCTGGATCAGCCATTTGGTCCTGGATGCACTGTTCCGTTGTCCAGTCTTCATTGGCCTGCACTCGGATCTGCCTGATGGAGATACCCTCTCGCTGTTCCGTCTTCAGACAATGCTTGCATTCCGCTCTACAGGGTCTTCTTCCACCTTGAAGTCGTATTGCTGTTATTTCTCCATCCATCTGGCCAGTTGTCCTTCAGGTGTCTTCATGTCCAGCAGCCATTTGATTGCGGCATGATCTGTTCGGATTAAGAAATGGCGACCATACAGGTATTTGTGGAAATGGTCTACAGCCCTTATTATTGCAAGAAGTTCTTTTCTGGTGACGCAATAATTTCTTTCTGGCTTCGAGAATCCACGGCTGTAGTACTCGATCACCCTCTCTTCCCCATCTTGCACCTGGGATAGGATGGCCCCCAAACCTGTGTTGCTGGCGTCTGTGTCTAAGATGAACTTGCCGGACTGTGTAGGAAAGGCTAGGATTGGGCTGGAACATAGTGCTGCCTTCAGTCGCCTGAATGATGTTTCGCAATCCTGATTCCAATGGAAGGTCTCTTTATCAGTGGTCTGCCGATGTAGAGGGGCGACGATGGTGGCAAATCCCTCAACAAAACGCCGGTAGTAAGAACAGAGGCCCAAGAAGCTTCGGAGTTCATGTTTGTCTCTTGGAACTGGCCAATCACGGATGGCTTCTATCTTGTCTTCGTTGGTGCGGATTCCTGACTCGGACACTACGTGGCCCAAAAACTCTACTTCTTTTTGAAACAAGGAACACTTCTTCGGATTGAGTCTCAGGTTGGCGTTATGAATTCTGGAGAATACTTCGCCCAGGTTCTTCAGATGGTCGTCGAATGTATGGCCCATGACTAGAATGTCGTCGAGGTATACTAAGCACGTCCTCCATGTTAACCCGCTCAGTACATACTCCATTAGCCTCTCAAATGTAGCGGGTGCATTACATAACCCAAAGGGCATAACCGTGAACTGAAACAGCCCTTTACTGGTGGAGAACGCTGTCTTCTCTCTGTCGTTTGCGTGCAGACCAACCTGCCAATATCCACTTTTTAGGTCTAGTGTGGAAAGCCAACGGGAGCCTGCTAATGTGGTCAAAGTGTCATCGATTCGAGGTAGTGGATAGCTGTCTTTCTTCGTGATATCATTCAGCTTTCTGTAATCCACGCAAAATCGGGTAGTTTCATCTTTCATTTTAACTAGCACGACGGGAGCAGACCATGGACTGATGGATGGCTCAATAACTCCATTTTGTAACATGGACTCGATGTTTTCCTCGACTGCCTGTCGTTGCCCCAATGGTAGTCGTCTAGGTGGTATTCTGATGGGTTGAGCCTTTCCGGTATCTATTCGATGCTGGATGATGTTGGTGCGACCGGTAGTTCCATTTTTACTGTTAAAAATTTGCCAGTGTTCTGTGATAAATTGCTTGGCTTTCTTCTGGTTCTCTGGTGTCAAGTGTGTCAAGTGGTCAGCAAACTGTTGTAGGAACTCTTTATCGGGCCCTGTCTCATTCACCGACGTCCGGTACTCTTCTTCGCAATTGATGATGGTCTCTACTGGCTCGAAACAAGCTATCTCTTGACCATTGGCAATTCTAAAGTTCTTTTTTTCACAAATTCAGGACTCTGATTGGTATATCTCGTCCGGTTTTAACTATAGCCCGTCCAACCAAGTAGTCATGAGCTGAGTGTACGGGCTCCACCATTCCAACGCAGCTCCCAGGATTGCTGTCTAGCTGCCCATGAATAATCTGTTCCGTTCGACCGGGAATTCTAGCTGAAGACTTTGCCACAATTTTTATGGAGGTGACTGAACTGTTGACGGGCCGTGTCAATACAAATTCCTCATTTAGGAACCGAAGAACCTCATATCTCGGGTCGAACATAAATCCATGCTGGCTAATTAGGTCCATTCCCAGTATAAAATCGTCCTCAATATTCGCTACCAGGACCCTATGCCGGATCATGTTGTCCCCTATCTGTAGCACGACATCTGCCTCACCCTGTATTGACATGGACTCGCCGGTGACTGTTCTGAGCTGGATGTTATTGGTAACTGCCGGATTTCTGATGTTCCCAAAACCCTGGACTTGGCAATGGACACAGCGGCGCCGGTATCGATGGTGATGGTAACTGCTCGCCCGTTGATGGTGCCTCTGATGACTAGGCTGCCGCTATCTCGGCAAAATCCCCGGATGGATAACGTTTTGGGGGCTGGTGGAGGGACAGTCTGCATTCGCCCCCCTATGCTGACTAACTGACGGTCCCTGGACATGTGGCTGTTCTGTTGGTTACCCCTGGTCGGTGATCGTTCAGGTGGCCTCACTCGACAATTACGTTGGAAGTGCCCTCTCCGTCTAATATTTTGTTCAGACCAGCCAGCAGCGCTTGAAATGGTGACTCTGACTCTTCCTGGTTGAAGGAAACGGCTCGGACCCTCGGCTTGGACATGTTCATGACGGCCTCTACTTCCAAAGCCCTAAGTAGAGCTTCATTACTTTTCTTGACGCTACTTAGTCTTAGATGTCTTTGTACTTCCACATCTCTGATGCCGTTTATGAAACTCTGTGTGGCCAACTGATCTTTCGTTTCCTCTGGCAGGTCTGGATAGGACAAGTGAACTAACCGTCTAATCTCTGCTTCGAATTCTTGAAGACTTTCACCGGATTTTTGCGTTTTTCCACTCAGTTGGACTTGGTATACCTGGCTTAAGGATTGATTGTCGTATCGTTTGTCTAGGATGGCGATGATCTTGTCGAAATTGCCTTGTTCATCGACTGGAATGCTTTGAAGGAGTTCTAGGGCCGGACCTCTTAATGAAATTACCAGAGAAGTAGATTTTTCTTGATTATCCCATCCATTAGCTGTAGCCAAACAGCTGATTCAAAAATACAATAATAATCCCATATAAGCTAGTCGTCGCGGTATCACTGCTCGGCGATCGTGGCGGGCTTCTTTTATATCACCAGCGTAGAATTCTCCAGTAGAAATCATCATCGCTCCTTCCGCTGTCGAGTCTTTTCGAGAATCCTATTTTTTATATTGAAGCGTTTGTTGTCGTGCTGAAATGACACAGGGTCGGCTTTGGGTAAATTTGGTAACAATATATAATTGGGAAACAAATAACACATATACTAATGTCACTATTATACAAATACTTTATTAGGGGTTGGTAATTTGTTGGGCATTGTTGGAAATCTCCAGGGCAACGTTTTCATTCATGATGGATTCTATATTTTTAACCAGGTCAGAATCATACAATGGCTCAAGAGAATAATGCTGATTTCGCAGTGTGTTGCCTCTAGCGAACTATTTTAAGTTCCCAAGTCGGAACTTGAGGGCGTTTCCTACATCTACAGGGTGTGAGACATTATACTACTCTTTAACTAGTTGATCATTAGTATTTTTCTTCAGCACTGCCTTTTTAGCTGCATGGAAAGACTCTCGCTGTCTGCGTTTGAGGTACCATCGGTCTTACTAAAAGCCAACAGAGCCATACATCTCTTTTTTTTGTGGTTGATGGACTTGGGAGCTACATGATGGACTACTTCGTTCCTCAAATGTTTCACTACCTGAGACTGTATTTTGTTAGATACCACGTTCAGAACCTGACAATGACGATGCCTTGACAGATTTCTCTTCTAGTCTAACTCGATGCAGTTCGGCTTTGGCCCTAGCTTCCTCAGCTTGAATACGTTCTTTTTCAGCCTTAACTCGTTCCTCTTCAGCTCGTATACGATCTCGATCTGCTTTGTTTCTCTCTTCTTCGGCTTGTAATCGTTCTTTTTGCATTTGAATCATCTCAACCTCAGCGGTATTCTTTACTTGAATAATAATCTGCTTAAGTTCATCCAACTCAGTCATCAAATGCTCGTTTTGTGCAGAAATTAGGTCGTTGTGTGCAGAAAGTTGTTTGAGACTCATTTCCTCGTGATACTTCTCGTACTTGATATATTTTATAGAGATGAGTTTAATTAAAGTGTAGAGGATGCGAATATCTGTAGCTTCTTGCTCCGCATCTGCATAAGCAGCATTTCAAAGTTGATGGCGCTCATGCAAATATATTTCTTTTTAGCATTGTTTTTATCCTGAATTTCGTTGTACTGCATAGGAAGTTGCTGATTTTTTAGCAAATCCAGAAAGTGTTCTTTCATAGTTCTGTATTCGCCGCTATATTCTAGGACGGCATCATTAATGATAACTTGGTTGCTCCAAGTTAGCTGCCAGAAGAAGGCATTTCGTTTATTATTTTCAACGTCTAGCACATATTTGAGACACACTTCGGTATAAGTTTATTTTTTCATCGGTGTAACCCATTGTTTTACTTCTTGATCACTCTGAAAACAATTTAGTTTTGATTGAATTGGTAACATCTTGAAAAGCAGTTTATGACTGCGTTAATGAACTGAAAGTTATTTGACGTGAAATATACTCCTGCTACGTGATGTATCTAATGGAAAGTGGTGGAGCTCAACCAACCAATGATGAACATGAGTAGCTGATGACATAGTTTCTGTGATGTCATCAGATCTCTTCTTACATATTTATTAGTAACATGTAAGTTGAAACCTAATATTCCCTGTACGTGTTATGTTTCTTGTGTTTTGATGGGAAGGTACAGCTTATAAAAAAAGGGAGGAGGCACAGGTTTGCTATAGCAGGCGTTCTAATTGGAAGGAAATTTCTAGTACTTATCAATTGTCTATTATGGCAGTAAATCAATGTCTTGTATTTAAATTTTTATTTCAAACAAGCAACGTATGATACATTACGATATACCAGCACCTATTTCAAAGGCATTTATGGTTATTTCCAAAGAAATAATGCGTTTTAAGCCCCACCCGCTACCTTCTGTTGAAAATTCTTCGAGGGAATTTATTATTGGATCCTTTACGTGATTATCAAACCATTCTTCCAAGTCTGTTCCCCGATCAATAATTTCTTTTTTAATTTTGAAATATTTGTGATTTGCAATTTCAACCATGTCCGACTTCTTTATAAATTCTCCACAAAAACAAGTATTCACTTTAAGGAAAGTTAGTTTCTTCAAAATCTTACTAATTGTGAACCTGAACATAATTGAAGCATCATCCAGAAACATTAAGATTTCTTTATGTGATTTGTTAATTATTATCCCAGTTCTAACACGGTTTTGAAAACATGAAGCAATGTCATCCCATCGAACTCTACTAGAGCGTTTATTGTTTAAACCCATTCCAATTTTGGACTGCTTCAGGAAAGTCCGAAAGCGTTTTAAATAACAAACTTTGTTTTGTAATTTTTCAAAGTTCCAACACATAAATTTCCATGGCGAATAGCTCAATTAAAAAGTCTCACATGTGTTATGATGTTCCTAAACCCCCTCTGGTATTTCAGCAGAGGAAATAGAGCTCCAACTCGGCTTGTTTACATTTTTTGACATAGTTGTCACTGTCTACACCAATTTGATTAGACAACATTTTTGATGAATTTCCCCCACTGTAGTTATTTGTTGATTTTATTGCGTCTGGTTGCTTACAACTCTAAAAATAAAATAACGTTAATTTAAAAAAATATTGTTCTTATACATATTGCATTATTTATTTACTACAGCATTCAGCTAATCGTACTACAGTAAATGTAGCTCATCATACGCAAGTTAATGTGTTATACTGCATCCTTCTTATGACGTCGTGAATAGTCACTGTTGAATTATTTTGTTCCCATATCCCTGTCTAAAATTATATTGGGCTCTTTAAAATTCTGTTCATCTGATATTTCAAGTCCTATGTTGCATTATACGAACCAATTTCTAAAATTTTTAAAATATTGATGTTCACAAATTCATATATTTATCTGCTTCTAACTATGTCATTTGCGTATAAGAAATTTTTTTTTCGTTCTAGAAAAACAACTTATTAATGCTTATCATATGAGAACTTTCTGCAAAAGTTGGTTGCTGTAAACAACTTGATCATTTTATCAGACCACAACTTCCGGTAAAATCATTTAGCTCGGTTCCCTTTAGCGTAAACAACATATCACAGTTTCCTTTCGTTGCGGCCCCCATTTCCGTTGACGCTGTTTAAGACATATTTTGAAGAGGAATGCTTTTATTTGTAGTGTTTGTTGACGTTACACATTCAAGGCAATAAGTCGAAATAATTTATTTCCTTTATTCAGTCTTGAGTTGAAGCAGTAACAAGCCAGACAAGTTTACTTGATAACCAACAAAGATTTAATATTAGTGCAGTGCCAACGAGGAAAATACAGCCGAAAGATTTAACTGGAAAACTAAACCCCAAAAATGGATGTTACATGGTACCAGATATTTTAACTGTGATTACCTGCAACGGGCACCCTTCCAAATTTGTAGCAGTACCAGACCTATTAACTATTAATATTACCGACACCCAGACCGCACTCAAAATTGCTGTAACAATTCTACATTTAACGGTAGAGAGTTACACGGTGTTTAAAAAATACATCGAATATGCATATGGTTTCCATAACGAACCTTCACATGTACAGGGTGAACCTGACACTGTTTGGGATGATTGCCAGCTTTGTTCTGATGGAATTTCATTACGTCTGAATTTGTGGTTGGATGATGGTAGTCTTATTATAACGTGTACAAAGACAAGATCACAAATTGTTTTAAGTATTAAGAATGTTTTGAAAACTCATAATATACTATACGTTAATACACTTATTTAAACAGTTTTAATACAGCTAAACTCATTATTTACACCTTAAATAATATTAAATGTCACATTCAGCCGAATGAAACAATAAAAATTGAAAATAAAACATCAAATTCTTGATTTGAATTCATCATTAAAATTTTCTCAAAATTATTACGCTCGGCCTTGAATCGTCCGACAAAAGCAGAGACTCGAAGGAGTTGCCGTTCTTGCGCAGGTAGGCGTTCGCTTCAATAATTCAATAGTTAGCAAAATATTTAAAAAAATTCCAACCAACATTGCCAGAATACCACACCGTACACTCCAATTAGCCAAATTCTAGCACCCAAATAGCCAAATTTTAACAGACATCAAACAAATTATCTCAACAACGATCAAAACACGCGAGCACAACGGGCATATAATATACCTTTTCAAATAAGTATTTGTTCATGAACCGCATTAGTGCAACTCACTGGACACATGACTTTATAATCAGACAAGTATTTGCTTTTTTTCTTTCTAACCACCACAACCAACAATAGATGGCGTGCACCCCTGAAGCACAAGCAACCCAGAATACAATGTCTTTCATTTATTCTTATTATGCAAACAACAACTACCAACAGCTCGGCAGCAGCTCCTCACGAGAACTCGATGACTGGGTATCTTTATGCCCACTTTCGCTGCAGAACTCTCTATGCTCCTCTACTTCCAATCTATTCATAGATAATTATTGTGCAATTACCTTTTTCTGCTTTGATTACTGTTAAATTACTCGTTGTTATTTTTTCAGTAAGGTTGTCTATTTGACTTGTAGTTGGGGAGGTGTTTCAAATCTCTTTATAGGCGATTTAAGGTTACCTCTTATATCACATTTATTTATAATGTCAAGAAACTGTATTATCGCTTCACATTTTACCGCGACTGTTTGGGCATTGTACTTTCGTTTTTGGAGCAAAATTTATGCTTAGTAATATTTCTAAAATTAGTACCTGAGAAATTGTGAAAATTATGGAAACATGTATTTTTATGATTATCTTTAATACTATCCTTAATGGATCTACCAGATTTTAAATTACTAATTTTCGTTTTTTATTTATTTGTCTAAATTAATTAATAAGTGAGTTATTCGTGGAAAATGTGAAAAAAGTAGCATTTTTCAATCACTCGTAACTCTTATTTAAAAAAAAATAGAACGATGAAACCTCACAAAAAGTTTTATTTGCCTATCGAAAATAACTATTCAAAATTTCAACTGCATGGCTGTAAAGGTTTTCTCACAATTGTCATTTTTTATCCAGAGCTCTTTATTTTTGGTGATGTTTACAATGCTCCCATTTTGCATCAAATTACTTTTTTATAAATCTGAATGGAACATGGTAATTATCAAATCTTTCGGTACAACTCATCATATATTAATATTATTTTGGATTTGTTCTATTGTCTGTAAATTTAATTTAAAATCCTGCATTTTGGTATTGGGCAACGCATAAATATTAGTAGAGGGGGATCATGATTCCCCTCATGGTAGAATAACAATAGCATGTCATCGAATTGACATGACGTGACGTTTAAAATGCTTTTTCCAAGAAAATTACACTATATACGAGGGTCAATCAAATATAGACCTTATTTTTGCTATTCTGCTTAGAATGCAGTTCCCAGCTTGATTATGTTGTTTGGAGTAGATGTTTGGTTTCTGGGCATTGGAGAAACCCGCCGGGTACGCGCGTATGCTTGGCTTTGCGTCAGTACCTATTGTATGATGTGTAGTCAGTACAGAGTACAGCCATGACTAAGCTAGAGGTACAATCGTCTGTTGTACAAGAGATTATCATAAAGTTTTTAACTAGTAAAAGCGTTAAACCCTCAGAAATTTTAACCCATCTGAAGGCACAGTTTGTTGATAGTACACTGTCTCAGAATCGTGTGTATATGTGGGTGAGAAAATTTAAGGGTGGACGAGAACGATAACCCTGATCGACGCACAAGGACCGCCGATTAATAGTGGAAGAATTTCCTCAGAATTAGGTGTCAGCTGTGGAAGTGTTCAATCAATTATCATTGATCAACTTGGATTCCGAAAAATTAGTGCTAGATGTGTTCCGAGGTTGTTGACTGTAAACTCAAAGAATGTGAGATAAGAGATCGTTGAAATACTTCTACATAGATTTCAGCCAGAAGGGAAGGCCTTTTTGAAGCGCATCATCTAAAGTGTCGAAAAAAGATTGAAAGCCAAAACTCGTCTCTCATAAGGAAATTTACTAATCAATTTTCTACATCTTCAACGTACAGTGAATGTGGATTACTACTGCTAGTTGTTACGGTTGGCAAAAGCCGCGTATTAGAAACAAAAAACAAAAAACACTGCAAGAAATGGGCTGAGAAACCCTCGACCATCCTGACTTGTCCTCTTGTAACTATTTTTTGTTCGTGCCTCTGAAGCAATCACCGGGAGGAAAACGATTTGGAATAAATGAAGAAGACGAGGAACTTGCCCTCAAACACTCAATAAATAGAGAAAACTCCCAAGTCGGTGAGAAAAGTGTGTAGATCACACTGGAGTGTATATTGAAAAATGCTGCATTAATGATTTCTGTTAAATGTTATCCAATAAATGTATGAAAAAAATTCCGTTGATATATGATTTACCCTCGTAATTGTTTTGCTGACTTGAATATCAAAGTTTTGAAACAAAGTCGATTGCAGTATTACAATTAATTTATTCGACGATTTTAAAAGTAAATAACTTTAAAAAGGAAATAATGAGAAAATAGAAAATCAAACTCAACAATATAGTTATCGCAAATCATTAATATTAATGCATAATTATGAATACTCAAAAATAATATTCGTTTCGCAGCACTGTAAAACCTTAACTAATGAATAAATTTAAAAAGTTTACAATGAAAATTTTCTTTAAAACACCATCTATAAAAATGATCTGATGTCATTTTTTTTGTAAAATGATTAGAAAAAAAGTTATATCGACAATTAGAATTTTTTTTCTCAGATTTTCATTGATTGTTGCTTATAACTTTTTTATTTAAGGTTCGACGGCTAAAAGTTACTTGACAAAAGTTGTAGATAATTTTATTTGCAACAAAAAATATTACATAATTTGTTTTGTGAGCCCTATAGTTTGTCAGATAAACCATACAAATCATTTGAACGACTTTTTCCAAGATTGCGGCCGTGGGACAAGGGTTGCAACCACAAACTTCGATTTAACTTAACACTAACCCCCCTTGATATCTAAAAAATAAAATTAGTCCTCTGACAAATGCACGGTAAGCCCAAAAATATGTAACATTTCAATTGACTAATTATGATATTCCACCGTTTCTCTTCCTGGGCTATCAGCAGACAGTTTGACAGTTGGCATGACATTTGTATTAGGAAAAGAATCAAAGCGATTTGAAATGTATATCCGTTCGAACGCAGTAGTAAATTGAGAGGAAAGTGCTTCTCTACCACTACATTTTATTTAATTCCGAAGACCAAAATGCAGACTTTCAAACTGATTTTACATACAATAAATCAAAACCAAAAGAAAATTAATTTATGAGGGATTGTACTGAAAGATCTGATAATTAATATGTTCCTTTCAGATGGTTAAAATATTAATTTAACGCAAAATGGGGGAGCATTGTAAACTTCACGTAAAATCAAAAGCCCTGAAAAAAAATCAGATTTGCGAGAAAACCTTCGGGGCCGTAAATTTCAGATTCTTACCAGTTATTTACCTCGTAGAAATGAAAGTTTCTGCGGAGTTTCAATATTTCAACGTATCTTATACAACAGCTATGAATGATTGAAAATTGCATATTTTTTACAATTTTTTCAAAAGCCTTTCAAACACCTGTGGATTTTTTTGCAAATGAAAATACTAACTTCCCTACAGCATATATGCAGTACTATAACTGCCTCACCTAGTATTGACATGGACTCGCCGGTGATTATTCTGAGGCTGATGTTGTTGGTAACTGGCAGGATTTCCGACGCCTAAAAAAACCCTGGACTTGGCAATGGACACAGCGGCGCCGGTGTGATGGTGATGGTAATTGCTCGGCCATTGATGGTGCCCCTGATGAATAGGCTGCTGCTATCTGGATAAAATCTCCGAATGGATACTGTCCTGGGGGCTGGTGGAGGGTTAGTCAGCATTCGCCCCCTTATGCTAATTAATTGGAGTTACCCTGGTTGGTAAGGTCAGTTTGTTGACTACCCCTGGTTGGTGATTGTTCCGGTAACCTCACTCTGCATTCACGTTGGAAGTCTCCTGTTCGTCCACAACGGTAACATGTTCCTCTGCTGCCAGTTCTTTGTGACAGTTTTAATAGATTGTTCATTCCAGCCAACAGCGCTTGAAATGGTGAGTCTGGCTCTTCCTGGTTGAAGGAAACCGCTGGTACCCTCGGCTTGGACATGTTCATGACGGCCTCTACCTCTAAAGCCCGGAGCAAAGCTTCGTTGCTCTTCTTGATGCCACTGAGCCTTAGATTTCTTTGTACTTTTACATCTCTGATATCGTTTATGGAGCTCTGCGTGATCTTTAGTTTCGTCTGGCAGGAGTGGGTAGAACAGGTGTACTAATGGTTTAATCTCTAATTCGAATTTTTTCAGACTTTCGCCGGATTTTTGCGTTTTTCCACTGAGTTGCACTTGGTATACCTGGCTCAAGGATTGATTGTCATATCTTTTGTCTAAGATGGCGATAATCTTGTCGAAATTGCCTTGTTTATCGACTGGAATGCTTTGGAGGACCTCTTAAAGAAATTACAAGAGATGTAGATTTTTCTTGGTTATCGCATCCATAAGCTGTACCCAGGGCTTCAAATTGCCGTTTATACATGACCCAAGATCAACTACCATCAAATGTGGGTGGTTTACTAAAGGAACCTTTAATACTCACGGTGTGCTGGTATTTCTGTCTCTGCAAATCTTGTTGTAATTGTTTAATTTCAGTTTCCACTTTGTTTTATTAGCGCGGATTTTATCTTGAACTGTGTTTTGAATTGAACTGATTTCAAATTTCACCTGGCTTTGGATGGAATCGAGGTCATCTACTTTGGTTTCAAGACGATCCACTGTATTTTTTATGGTCTTAATGTCATCATTTATCTCTTTTATGTCTGATCAATTATTTGCATTTTTTCATTACCTGTTTCATTAACTTGCGACACTATTTGCATTAATTGTTCAAATTGCAGTTGACTTTTTTCTTCTAATATTTTAACTTCATTTTGTCAAATTTCGAGAACAATCCTTCCGTTAAATTTTGTTGTTTTTCATCTATATTAGTCACAAGATTCTCTAATTCAATTTTACGTTTTTCATCAAAAGATTGTACTAACTTTTGATGAAACTCCTTTTGTTGTTGTTTATCTTTCTTGTAACGTAAGATCTGAGTTATTTTTTATCTAGTCCCTCTGTAACCAGTTTGACTATTTTTTTGGTAGTTTCGTCCGTTTTTTCCATGCTTCCTGTTTCCATAAACCAAATTGCGATTTTAACTTCACTTAATCCTGCATTTCTGATCACCAAATTGTTATAAACTCCTTGGGTTCAATTAAATAATTAAAAAAAACTAACATTCATTCACTTTCTAGAACTTTTATTCACACGTAAACATCAACTATTCTCAACAGCTGATTCTAATACGATAACATCGAGATCATAACAATAGGTAAGCTCTACTAACTAACTACTGAAATTAATATCGCCTTATACAGCGTACCCGGATTTGTCTGGTTAGGCAATATCGAAAAAGTTAAATAGATTTGAAAACGGCATCCAATTAAGGCATTGCATCACTAAAAATTGTTAAATTAATACATTTAAAAAAACAACAACAAAATAATTTGTTTGCTACAACAATTAAATAGTTTTTCTGAACAGCGAAGTTGCGAAGTACAACTTATCAATGTACTTCCCAAAACAGTTTCACTTTAGCTTGGCACCGGCTTCATAAAAAGTATTTAATTGTTGTAGCAAAAAATTATTTCATAGTTAATTTCGTTTATTTTTTAAATGTAAAGTAAACTGATAAAAGTTATAACAAAAACAATAATAAATTTAATATATATATATATATATATATATATATATATAAACAGAAAAATTATTTTGTTAAAAATAAAGATGTTGAAAGTGAAAGTGAATATTTTTGTAAATTTTATTTGAACCCACAGAATGTATTGCAATTTGGTGTTAGAAGTGTGGGATTAAGTGAAGTTAACAACTTAAATTGAGTCATGGCTACAACTCGAAGTATGGCAGAAATGGATGAGATTAGCATAAAACATTTCAAACAGGTTGTTGATAAACTAGACGAAAAAATAACTCAGATCCTGGAAAAACGTGACAAAAAAAGAAGCAAAATCAAGAAGAAATCAAAGGTTAGTGTAATCTTTTGATGAAAAACGTAAAATAACTAATATAGATGAAAAACAACAAAATCTTGCCACTGACATGGAAAAAAAGAACAGAATTTAATTAAGGGGCTATTTTCGAAATTTGAATTAACATCGCCTTCTTTTGGAAGGTCAATATGATTTTAAAATATTTGAAGAAAAAACAAGAACAAACTGAGTTGAAGAGATAAAATGAATTTAAAATATTCGAAGAAAAACAAGAACAAACTGAATTCAAGAGACAGACTGATGAATTAAAACGACAACATAAATTTGAACAATTATTGCAAATAGTAACTTGCTTTCCTATTTGAAGCAGTTCAGAGATTGCAAATAGTGAAGTCAGACATAAAAGAGATAAACGATGACATTAAGATCCTAAATAATAAAGTGGGTACTCTTGAGACCAAAGTAGATGACATGGATGCCATCCAAAGCCAGGTAAAAGGTGAAATACCACAACACCGTGAGTACTAAAGATTCCTGTAGCAAATCACCCACATGTGATCGTAGTTCATCTTGGCCTATGTACAAACGGCAATTTGAAGCCGTGACTGCAGCTAATCTACCTGTCTTGTAATATTTTTAAAGGTCCGGAATTAGAACTCCTCCAAAGCATTCAACTGGTAATTTTGACAAGATCATCGCAATCCTAGACAAAAGATAAGTCAATCAATACTTGAGCCAGGTACACCAGGTGCAACTCAGTGGAAAAAGCAAAAATCCGGAGAACGTCTACAAGAATTCGAAGCAGGGATTAGACGATTAGAACACCTGTCCTACCCAGATCTAGCAGATGAAACTAAAGATCAATTGGCTACACAAAGTATTATAAATGGTTTCAGAGACGTTGAATTGCAAAGAAATCTAAGGCTTAGCCGCTTCAAGAAGATGAATGAAGCGTTGCTTCGGACTTTGGAAGGTAGATGACGTCATAAACATGTCCAAGCTGAAAGTGTAAGTAGCTTCTTGCAGCCAGGAAGACTCAGAATCACCCCTCTAAGCGTTGTTGACTGATAGGAACAAACTTAAAGAACTGGAACGAGAGGTGTTTGTTTCCCGTGTGGACGGACAGAACATTTTCAACGCGACTGCAGAGTGAGGCTGCCTGAAAGATCACCAACCAGAGGTAGCCAATAAAACAACCTCACCAACCAGGGAACTCCGATCAGTCAGTCAGCATCAGGGGGTGAATGCTAATTCACACAGGACAGTATCCATCTGGGAATTTTGCTGAGATAGCAGCAGCCTAGTCATCAGGGGCACCATCAATGGCCGAGCAATCACCATCACTTTTGACCCTGGCGCCCTTGTTTCCATTGCTAGGTCCAGATTTTTGAGGTCATTGGAAATCCGGCCAGCTAATAACAACATCCAGCTAAGAACAGTCAACGGCGAGTCCATGTCAATACACGGTGAGGAAGATGTAGTACTGCAGATAGGCGACAACAGAATCCGGTATAGGCCCTGGTAGCGGATATTGAGGACAATTTTATACTGGGTATGGACCTAATTAGCTAACATGGCTTCAAGCTCGACCCGAGATATGATGTTTTCCCTTTCCTAAATGAAGAATTTGTATTGACACCGCCCGTCAACAGCTCAGCGACCATAAAAATTGTAGTGAGATCCTCAACCAGAATTCCTGGTCGAAAAGAACAAATTATTTATGGGCATCTAGATAGAAATCCTGGGAACTGGGTTGGAATGATGGAGCCCGTACATTCAGCTCATGACTACTTAGTTGGACGGGCTATAGTAAAAACCCGACAAGACATACCAATTATAGTCCTGAATATGTCTAACAACGACATCCGAATTGCCAATGGTCAAAAAATAGCTTGTAGACACCATCATCAATTGCGAAGAAGTGCACCAGACAGGGCCCAGTAAGGAATTTCTACAACAGAAAGCCAAGGAATTTATCGCCTACCACTGGCAAATTTTTAATAGTCAAGATGGAACTACCGGTCGTACAAACATCATCCAGCACAGAATAGATACGAGGAAGGCTCAACCCTTAAGAATACCACCTAGGCCATTGGGGCAACAACAGGCAGTCCAGGAAAACATGGAGTCCATGTTACAAAATGGAGTTATTGAGCGATCCATCAGCCAATGATCTGCTCCCGTTGTGTTAGTTAAAATAATTTAGGCGAGTGCGAGTTGGATTTGCATACTAAGAGTTCCGTACCACTTTCAAAATTTCTAATATTTGTTAACGTAAAAGCTAATAACATACAAAGTTGACGGAGATAATTTAAAACTACGGGGTAGTATAAAAAACTACTTTTTTCAATGTGTACAGTTTTTGCAATCAGTTTAATATCCTGTTGAGTATAAAGGGTCGGATATATATATGGTCTTATAAAATAAGGAATATATGCCCTCACTAGCTATATTTATGGCTCACACTGTATATTATATGAAGCACATACAAGAAATTATTACTTTAACGAGATATTAATTGTGCAATAACATCTTCTTATGTTTTCAATGCTGTAATAAAAAAATGATTTTGTTAAATATTTATGTTCAATAATGTACAAATCACAATTTCTCCACTAACCGGAAATAAAACACATCTATCATGCGAAATCTGATATAAAAAATGCGGCATTTTCGATGTTTAATATCCTGTATCTAGAAAACTAGTCATAGAATGTATTTGAGCCCAACGACTCTTTTTGTCAGAACATCAACTTCTACAATATACCAAAATTTTAAACAATTTGACGGAAGTCCATTTTTCCATAAGAAAGGTACCTGGTCCTTATAAATATACACTTTTATTTTTCATACATCGACTTTTTATTTTATGTGCTACATAATTGATAAAAAATAAAAATATGGATTTAATTTTCTAACTTGGCCCCCAAAATTAACGTTAGAGTTTTATTTTTACTATCTGAATTTTAGGCTCTGTACTTTGGAAGATAAGGGGGAAAATAGGTAAATTTTAAATAATGAATTATTAAATCTTTTAAACAAATTATTTAAAAATACAAATAAAATATATTTTTCAAAATTTTAGATAGTGTAGTTTCTAAAGTGGGAATTAAGTCGATGTTTAATATTGTTGTTAATATCTTTTAAACAAATGATTTAAAAATATGATATATTTGTAAATCATATAATGAGCCTTTTATTTGATATATTACATGAAGCGTTGAAAATTTAATTTTTATTTTCCATTTAATTCTATAATTTGTCCCCAAAATTGATATTGGGGTTTTCTACTAATTTTTCTTATAAATTTCAAGTGAGCCGCAGTACCCCTATATATTTACAAAATTTTTGATACTATGCTTTCGGAAATAAAGCGGGAAATGAGAATTTTTTATAATTTTTTGTTAATATCTTGTAAACAATTAATTTTAAAAATATGAAAAATATATATCATAATGAGCCCTTTCATTTCCGTTTAATTCTATAATTTGGCCCCCAAAATTAATATTAGGGACTTCTTCGTATTATTTCTGTAAACAAAGGTCTTACAGTTTGGGGAATAAAGGGGGAATTGGTATTTTTTTATATTTTTGTTAATAAATTTTAAAATATTCCTTTTAAAAATATGAAAAAAAAAATTGTATTTGTCATTATGAGCTCTTTGATTTGATATATTACATAATGCGTTAAAAATAATCTAATTTTATGTTTTCCATTTAATGCTGTAATTTGTCCCCTAAAATTAATATTAGGGGTTTCTCCTTATTTTTCCAGTAAAGTTCAGGTGAGGTCCTATATCCCTAATTTTTTTTCAAATTTTTACGTCTTATAGTTTCGAAGATAAAAGGGGGAGTGGGTAATTTATTTTATATTTCTTAAAAATATGAAAAAAATATTTGTTTTCTCCACAATGAGCCTTTTCGTTTGATATATTCCATGACGTGTTAGAAACAATTTTAATTTTATATTTTTCATTTAATTCTGTAATTTGCCCTCCCAAAATTAATAGAGATTTCTCCTTATTTTTCCGGTAAAATTCAGGCTCTATATCTCTATTTTTTTCAAAATTTTAGTTCTTATACTTTCGGAGATAAGCGGAGGAAACGGTCAATTTTTTTAGTTTTTTCCCCAAGAAGTACCCCTAAAATCATTTACGATATGTACTCCTGATCGGGTTACCAAATTATATAGTGACACCAAATTTCAGTCGTCTCCGTCCAGTAGTTTAGGAGAAAATTGCTGTAATGTGAAAGAGGGAGAAATCCGGAGTAATATTATAAGGCTATCCATATATTGTATATACGGAACATTAAAAAGAATGGAACAACCCGATTTTGCGTGGATTACAGAAAATTAAACGATGTTACGAAGAAAGACAGCTATCCGCTCCCCAAAATAGACACACTGACCACACTAGCAGCCCAACCCTAGCGTTTCCTACACAGTCTGGCAAATTTATCTTAGGCACCGAATCCAGTAACAAAGGTTTGCCAAGTGCAAGATGGTGAAGAGAGAGTGATCGAGTAATACAGCCGTGGATTCCCGAAACCGGAAAGGAATGATTGTATGAAAAGAAAGAACTTCTTGCAATAATCACTTCTTAATCCAAACCTATCATGCCTCCCTCAAATGGCTGTTAGACATGAAGACACCGAAAGGACAACTGGCCAGGTAGATGGAGAAATTACAGCAATACGGTTGGTTGAACACCGTGCCGGCCGTGTGCATAATAATGCTGATGCCTTGTTAAGAAGACCCTGTAGAGCAGATTGCTGACATTGTCTGTAGACAGAACAGCGATATGGTATCCTCATCCGACAGATGCGCGTACAGACCAGTGAAGACTGGACAACGGAACAATGCATCCAGGGCCAAATGACTGACCCAGACATTGTACCAATCCAAGAAAGAGGGCCACGCGCCCACGATGGAACAAGGTAGCTAGTTACTCGGGCGTCCTGAAATAGTTACCGCCCCACTGGGCCTCTCTAAGTGTAGAAAATTGAATGTTAAAGAGAATTTGGGAAAGCAATGACGGCCGAGAAACCAAATCCTAACTGATAGTCCCAAAGAAAAAAGTATCCGCCATCCTGACCGAAGGTCATCTGGGCATGAATAAAACCTTGGATAAAATTCGCCAGCAATACTACTGGGTAAATTACACCGAGAACGTTCTCGAGGCTGAACAGGTGGGCAGCGGTGAAGCCAAGCGGAATAGCATGTCCAACAGAACGGTGTCGGATCTCAAGTATGATAAGGACTTGTTCCGGTCAACGAAGCGGAAAATGGAGCTCTGGGAGGAAGAGGGGATCGACACAGACGATCTCTTTTTCCTTACGGATGTTTCGGCGAAGGATCTTTTCAGGCACTGAAGGATCTGGATAGGGTTCTGCGCGAACTCTCTCGCTTGGTATCTGAGAACCCTTCAGAGACCGGTCCCTGACGAATGTGGCCGTGTGCCTTGATCGTGAGCAGGGGGCTAGGGGCCTCACTCGGGTGGGGAGGGAGAGATATCCCGACCCAATTGAGGGAGCTCCCGAACCGGGCGTAGCGTCTACAATGTCACGTAAGACAGTTTCAACGTTCGGGCTTGTGATGAGGAAGCTGGAAGGGACGGAAGACGTTACGAAGGAGCACTTGGACCTCCTTAAAAGGCTCAGAGACGACCTTCTGAGGAGGAAAGCCGGTAAGTTAGCTGCGCCTTGGGGGATGGGATCTCGATGGACACGTTCCGGATGGTGCAGTTGATCTGGGCTACGCCCGTCAAGGTCGCGAAATACTAATCCCCACTTAAGGCAGGAGGGGATGGACAACGGGCACATATGCAACTGTGGCGGCACCGACAGCGGTAGGAAAGCTACCGGGGCGAAAGTTAAGGTGGGGCAGCAAGGAAAAGCTCCTCCACCTGTAGTTAGAAGGCGGCATAATGAAGACGCCGTCTTCATTAGAAAGCCCGAGAGGAAAACGTTTGTGGACACCGTCTGGCTCGTCCGTCAGTCCTTGGATTTCTGCTTCTTGGGCGTAAACGTTAAGACAGTGAGGGAAACAAAGAGGGGGGAGTTTTTACTTGTCACCGAAAAGGGACAGGCAGCAAAGCTCTCCGAGAAGCTTGCGTCGGAAAAGAAAGTTTCCCCATGAGGGGGCAGGGAGTCATTCTTACTAATTACTCGACGTCGCCACGACCTAGGTCGAGGTAGATGCTGTTGTTGGGTCGGTTCAGGGACGGCCACCATCATCGCGGAAGAGGCCAGCGCGGAAGAAGCAGTGTTGTTTCAATTGCGGCGTCATGGGACACACTGCCAAAAAAAAGGCAGGGTGAATTCTTGATGAGATACCTAAAGATGATCGTTAGGGAACTCTTCCCAGGTTGATTACTCTGTTAGACGTAATCCCCAAAGTATACGAGCATCTTATCAGGGGACGTGTGGAAGAGGCGATTGAGGCTGGAGGTCTTGCCACCAGTACGACTTTCGAAAGGGTAGGTCCACAGTACAGGCTGTGAGCAAATTCTTGCAACTGGCTGTGGATCCTTGGTACGTTTGGCCGGCTGTTATTGGCGTGGATGTTGAGAATGCCTTTAATACGGCCAATTGGGAGGGAAGCGTGGAAAAAGCGGAAGAATTGGGAATGGATGCGGGGGTTGTAAATGTCCTGAAAGAATACCTTGCATACAGAGTGATTGTGGTGGGAGACACCGAGATTGGACTTATGCTGGGGGTCCCTTAGGGTTTGATCCTTGGGCCAACGTTGTGGAACCTGCTGTATGACCCGGTCATAAGGTTGGCTCTGCCAGAGGGGTGCGCCAGCCTGACTTTGGTAGACAATTTTACAATCGTCGTGATGGGTCTGGATGAGACGGTGGCTAAGACGAACGAGTCTTTGGCAATCATGAGGGGTGGTTCGATAAGAATCTTCTAAGGATAGCTCCTCAGAAGACGGAATGCAACATTCTGAGGGGCTCCCTTGGAAAGGTGGGAGCCGTTGCCTTCTCTTGGGGTGGGGTAGTCCCTAGAAAATTCATTAAATGCCTGGGGATCACCCTCGATGACTGAATGCCAAGCGGGTGGTGGCGGCACTGTCGAGAATACTCATCAACATCGGGAGTCTGTGGAGGCAGAGAAGGATGGTGCTTTGTAGTGTCGTTAGGTCTGTCCTGCTCTATGGCGCATCCGTATGGATCAAGGTGATGAGAGTAGAAACGTCTGCGAGGATGGTTCAGGGCACCTATAGACCGATTCTTTCTGCCGATGAGGTGCGCTTACCGGACGGTATCGTACTAGGGACTGTACATCATCACAAGCAGCTGCCTATAGGAATCGAGGTCGATGAAAGGAGTAGGATCTTTGAAAGGGTCGAGTGGGGGGAGGATCCAGTAAGAGTGAGAAAGGAGGAGAGGGAAAGATCCTTAGATATATGGGAGAGGGAATGGAGAAGTGAGGATGCGGGTACAGTGGCTCGTCAGAGACCTGAGAGCGTGGGTGGGCTGTCCACATAGGCAATCCATCTATTATCTACACAGATGGCAGGGGTATATGAGTGCAGAGAACGAGTTGGGATGCGCTCTAGAGGCGAGGAATGTCGTAGTGCGGTTGATGGAGAGCGAGAGAAAGTGGGGAGTGATTGGGGAGTACCTGGCCAGGGTGATAAGGGACAAAGAGAGAGAGGAGAGGTAGATGATTGAAATTAGGGAACTGCTAAGTTAGGGACAGGGTACCTGACGTAATAACTTCGTTGATAGTTCTAGGTACCTAGAGGGCAATTAGAGGTGTTTTAGTGAGTATACGGGTAACAGGGAGCTTCATATACAGCATGTCGTTATATATACAGATTTTTCAAAGGCGTTTGACCAGGTGGACCATAGTATATTATTGAAAAAGCTTGGTGCTATGGCTTTTCAGAGACTATGATTGGCTTTTTTCAGTCATATTTGCATCAAAGACAACAGTTTGTGTTTTTTAACAACCACACTTCATCAGATTTCATCGCAACATCAGGTGTTCCACAAGGGTCCAATCTTGGACCATTACTTTTTGTAATATACATTAATGATCTATGCAGCTTATTGGACTGTCAACGAGTGATGTACGCTGATGATTTAAAATTATATAATATAATACACGGTTCAGCTGATTGCCAAAAATTTCAGTCAAATGTAAACCAAGTGTCTCAGTGGTGCTCAATAAATAATTGACACTTAAATGCAAAAAAATGTAATATCATGTCATTTACCCGGAAAAAGACCACTGTTAACTACTGTTATATAATAGATGACTTACCGCTGAGTCGACAGTGTTCTGTTAAGGACATTTTTCTCAAAACTAACCTTTGTAAACCACATAAATGACTAATAAAAGAAAGCTCTGAGATTATTGGGTTTCATAATTCGTAATTGTAAAGGCTTTAACAACATAGTGGCTTTGAAAACACTATTTTTTTGCTTATGTCAGATCTAGGTTAGAATAGAATAGAATAAGATGGACATCTTTTATAATGTTCATATTTATACATTGGAGAACGTACAGCGAAATTTTTTTAAATTTCTATTTTTTTCTATTTATAATGCGTATCCTGAGGTTATGATCAGGCCACTTTATTAAGATTATTTAATGTCGACAGCTTAGAACTTAGACGAGCATTTTAATCAGTTAAATTCTAATAAAATAGTAAAGTGATCAATACGTTGAGCATGCTTTATTCCACCATAGATTCAATTGAGGTGCCATCTCCCATTTCGAAGTGCCCCTGCTGTATTTTGTCTTTAACTATATTAATAATTCGACATTTGTCTAGGCCAAATTTCATATGGATGACACTAGAGAACCCTTCTTCTATTTTAAGCATATCATGTAGCTGTTGTTTCGTAGCTGCCATCAACTTTAAGTCGTCCATGTATAACAAATGGTTAATCTTTAATGCTTGTACGTTGTTGTGTTTGAGACTGAACCCAAAATTAGTCGAATTCAGTTTGTTTGAGAGAGGATTCATGGCAAGGCAGAACCACAGCGGTCTAAGAGAGTCTCCTTGGAATATACCCCTTCTGATTGGAATGGGGTCAGTCAGCTTCATTCAGTGAGATTTTGGGTTGCCAGGTGGACATAGCATATTCTAAAAAGTTCATAATACAATTATTCACTTTATAAAGTTTCAGTACCTGAATGAGCCAATCATGTGGATCTGAATCAAAGGCTTTTTTTGTAGTCCACATATGCCATGTAGAGATTTCGTCTTTTGGCGTGGGCTTGATTCCAGACTACGGAATCAATTATCAGTTGCTCTTTACAGCCCATCGAATTTTTTGCGCATCCCTTCTGTTGTTGAGTAATTATGTTGTTCAGCTCATAATGTATGAAAATGCGATGATTAATGCACGATGTTATGAGTTTGTATAAAGTTGGAAGGCAAGTGATAGGTCGGTACTTTGCTGGGTCCTGTGCACATAGGTTGGCCTTTGGTAAGAGGTATGTAGCACCATGCGTAAGGAAACTAGGCATCTTATGTTGGTGGGTAATTACGTCATTTATAAGGGCTGTTAGTGTTTCGTTGGTTGCGTACAGTTTCTATATCCAGTAATTTTGTACACCATCTGGTCTTGGTGCTTTCCAGTTATGGAGGAGCTTCATTATGTTGGATGTGTCTTCCCTTGTAAATGGTTGGTGTTGCATGGCATCACAGTTCTGAAATGCAGCCTCCTCCTCATTAATCCAGCTAGCTCTGGAGTTATAGGAGATTGTTGTGGAACGCTGTTTTCAAGAATTCCTCGATGTCTGTTTTACTGGGGTAACTAGGGGCTTCATTATTATTGATGTTGTAAGTTTTCTATAAAACCCTTTTTCTGATTGTTGTAAAAGTGTGTTGTCTAGTTTCTGGTTGGCAAGATAAATTTGTTCATAGCCTGCAAGACGATACCTAGTTTCTTAGATGATCTTGTTTTTGGGAAGAGCTGGTCTAGTCAGTGGATCTGTTCCACTATACTCTCTAAGAGCTCCTTCCATTTCTGCTTGGATCTTCTGAAGCCGGTCAGCGTTGGTGGGCTGTTCTTGTTGTAGTTCTTGAGTCTCGTCCGCTCTTTGTGCCAAAGGTGTTTCAGGTTCTGGATTGATTTTATTTCGACCAAATAGTTCGTGCTCCACTTCGCTCTTTATTCTATCCAGTTGTTCAGGCGAAATAAGGCCATTTCCCAAGATGACACGATATTGATCTGCAACTCTCTGTTCAGTAACTTGAAGCTCTGGATACTCACGACAGAACTCTTGATGCAGTATTTGGCGATATCCAGTCTTGTCTTGTGATATTACATATTATCCGACTTGACCATACAATGTACGGCATCACACTCCCTCTAAGGCACAGATAGTGTGCCTTTAGGGTAAAATTCATTAAACGCCAAATATACTACATATCAAAAGGGTTTAGCTCTGTGGAAGCCCTTGACAGGTTATCAGGCCCGTGGTTGGCGTCGTGGTTACAGTTCCCCATGAATTTTCTGACCATCCGGGCTGTTCCTAACAGGACGGCTTTTTGCATCAGTTGGTAAAGATGTTCGTCCAGACCGAGGTATTTCAAATTGTTTAACAGATGTTTTGGGACTAGTCCTGTTGTTGACATAACAATTGGTACCGTTCGAGTGCTGTTCATGTCCCATTTTCTCTGTATTTGAAATTATAAATCCCTATATTTGGCTATTTTTCAGCCTGATAAAATTTAAATTATTGTTGTTTGGGATTGCTATGTCAATTAAGGTTGTGTTTCTAGAGACTTTATCTACCAAAACTATATCTGGTCTATTGTGAGCAACAGTCCGATCGGTCAATATCGTCCGGTCCCAGTACAGATTGTAGTTGTTATTTTCTAAAATAGATTCTGGTTTGTATATATAGTAGGTGTTGTTTGGGATTGCTATGTCAATTAAGGTTGTGTTTCTAGAGACTTTATCTACCAAAACTATATCTGGTCTATTGTGAGCAACAGTCCGATCGGTCAATATCGTCCGGTCCCAGTACAGATTGTAGTTGTTATTTTCTAAAATAGATTCTGGTTTGTATATATAGTAGGGTGTTCTTACTGTCTGGGATAGCTCAAGTTTCAGCGCTAGTTCCTGGTTTAGTATTTTTGCCACAGCATTCAGTTGTAGCGAACGCTTGGCAACCTCCTGTGATATGCTGCATAGATTCATATGTTTCGCAACCATATATGCATCTGTCGTTGTTGATAGAAGGGTCTATGATGATGTACTTTAGATAGTTCTTAGTTGGATCTTGGATTGCCAATATAAAGCCTTCCGTTTCAGGAAACATATTACCTGAGATCAACCAGTAGTTCGAGGTTGAACTGTCGACATAATCTTGGTTGACGTCTTCCATGAAGCGGCTTCTCTTTCCATTTGAGCAGTTTCTGATCAGTTGTCTGGTGATATACTTGAATTTGTTGTTCTGTCAGAGGTTTTGAGTCATCATCCTGACATATGGGTCTGTGTATATCAGAAAATTCTGCGAGTCTCTGCAAAATGATTAAGCAAATTAGAAATTTGTTGATCACGTAACTTTCCTATATCTGCCAATCCTTTTCCTCCTTCACACCGGGGCAATGTTGTACGTCCGACACAGCTCTTTGAATTGTGATTTTGAGCTTTTGTTAGTAGTACTCGAACTTTCCTTTGTAATTGTTCAATGTCGGTCTTGAACCAGTTAACTATACCGAAAGAGTAACTAAGCACTGAACACGCGTAGGTATTAAAAGCCTGAAACAGATTTTTACTGTTAAGTTTGGTCTTCAGCAGTTGTCTTATCCTTCTATAAAACTCTGTTCTTAGGTCCTTTTTCATGGCGGTGTGATCAATTCGTTGAGCCTGCTTTATTCCAAGATATTTATTAGTATGGCCTTCCTCCATGGAGTCAATTGAGGTGCCATCTCCCATTTCCTAGGGCCCCTGCTGTATTTTGCCTTTAACTATATTAATAATTCGGCATTTGTCTAGGCCAAATTGCATATGGACGTCACTAGAGAACCCTTCTACTATTTTAAGCATATCATGCAGCTATTGTTTCGTAGCTGCCATTAACTTTAAGTCGTCCATGTATAACAAATGGTTTATCTCTAATGCTTGTACGTTGTTGGTTTTGAGAATGAACCCAAAGTTGGTCGATTTCATTTTGTGTGAGAGTGGGTTTATGGCAAGGCAGAACCACAGCGGGCTAAGAGAGTCTCCTTGGAATATACCCCTTCTGATAGGGATAGAGAAAGTTTGTATCGAACAGTCGGCTTTATTCAGAAAGATGTTGGTTTGCCAGGTAGCCATGACATATTCGAAAAAGTTAACTATATGATTATTTACTTTATAGAGTTTCAGCACCTCAATGAGCATTTATGATATTACATATCCGACTTTACCATACAATGTATGGCATCACACTCCCTCTAAGGCAAGCTATGAGTGCCTTTAGGGAAAAATTCACTAAACCCCAGATATCCTAGAGATCAAAAGGGTTTAGCTCTGTGGGAGCCCTGGCCAGGTTTTCAGGCCCGTATGGTGGCCGGGTTACAATAGCACCACGGTATCCACCGCCTGTCGTATGAGGCGACTAAAGGGGCAGCTGTCCGCTGACCTACTACCTAGCTTTCCTTCCTTCTCTACAACCCGCACAGGATGTTCTGGTTTAAATCATTTCATGTCGGAAGTGACAACCCCACGGGTCTGAGTCACCTGGGTTACCAGGGTCAATTGGTGACACTACCCATGAAAATGGAGCTACGGAGTAGATGTCTCGGAAAAGAACCGCTGCCTGGGGATCGCCAGGGCATGTCTGGCGCCGGCGCTGGACATGATAGCATGCGGGACGTCGGTGGCAGGGTGCTGAGGAGGCGGTCCCCTGTCGTCCAAAGAGCTACAGACCAAGAATCGGAAGAACCACAACAACACTCACCAATACAGTCGCAACAACAACGTGACTCTCACCAACGGAGTCAAATGAGAATGAGAACTCCACCCACAGAAGGTGTTGCGCAGGATCAACAGCCAGCGCTCACTCAAGCGGGACTGAAAAGACAGCGCATAAAATGGACTGGCGCCATGAATGAATTTATAATGCGCACGTTTTACAGAATTACGAACCTTGGCCAGGACAAGACTGGATATTACATGACTTGACCATACAATGTATGGCATCACACTCCCTCTAAGGCACGCCAAGTGCCCTTAGGGGAAAATTCACTAAACCCAAGATATCCTAGATATCAAAAGGGTTTAGCTCTGTGGGAGCCTTTGCCAGGTTTTCAGGCCCGTGGTTGGAGTCGTGGCGGCAGTTTCCCATGAATTTCCTGATCGTTCGGGCTGTTCCTAACAGGACGACTTTTTGTATTTGTTTGTAGATATGCTCGTCCAGACCGAGGTAATTTAAATTGTTTAATAGATGTGGTACAGTTCGTGCGTTGTTCATGTCCCACTGAGTCTTTATTTGAAATTCCAAATCTCTATATTTGGTTATTTTCTCAGCCTGCTTGATATTTATATTTTTGTTGTTAGGAATTGCTATGACAATTAAAGTTGTTTTCCGAGAGATTTTATGTAGATCTGGTCTATTGTGAGCAACAGTCCGATCGGTCATTATCGTGCGGTCCGAGTGCAGCTTGTAGTTGTTATTTTCTAAAGCAGATTCTGGTTTGTATTTATAGTATGGTAATCTTATCGACTGTGATAACTCAAGTTTCACTGCTAGTTCCTGGTGAAGTATTTTTGCCACAGCATCGTGTCGTTCTTTGTATTCAGTTGCAGTGAATGCTTGACAACCTCCTGTGATATACTGGAATGATTCAGATGTTTGGAAACCGTACCTTTATCTGTCGTTGTTAATAGAAGGGTCTTTAACGATGTACTTTAGGTAGTTCTTAGTTGGAATTACTTGATCTTGGAATGTCAATATAAAGCCTTCCGTTTCAGGAAACATATGACCAGAGATCAACCAGTAGTTCGACGCTGCACTGTCGACATAATCTTGGTTGACGTCATTTATATGTCTTCCGTTAAGGGGCTTCTCTTTCCATTTCAGCAGTTTCTGATCCGTGGTCTAGTGGTGTAACTGGACATGTTGTTGTGTCAGTCGCAGTGGTGTTGAGTCATCAACCTGGCACATGACTCTGTGTAGATCAGAAAATTCTGCGAGTTTCTGGAAATGACTACGCAAAATAGAAATTTGTTGATCCAATAGTTTGCTTAGATCTGTCAATCCACTTTCTCCTTCATACCTTGGCAAAGTTGTACGTTCGACCGAGCTCTTTGGATGGTGATTTTGAGCTTTTGTTAGTAAAACTCAATCTTTTCGTTTTAATTGTTCAATGTCAGTCTTGCACCAATTAACTATACCGAAAGAGTAACTGAGCACTGAACACGCATAGGTGTTAATAGCCTGAAACAGATTTTTACTGTTTAGTTTGGTTTTCAACAATCGTCTTACCTTTCTATAAAACTCTGCTGTTAGGACCTTTTTCATAGTCAAGTGATCAATACGTTGAGCCTGCTTTATTCCAAGGTATTTATAAGTATGACCTTCCCCCATAGATTCAATTGAGGTGCCATATCCCATTTCGAAGTGCCCCTGCTGTATTTTGCCTTTAACTATATTAATAATTCGGCATTTGTCTATGCCAAATTTCATATAATGTAACTAGAGAAGCCTTCTACTATTTTAAGCATATCATGCAGCTATTGTTTGGTAACTGCCATCAACTTTAAGTCGTCCATACATAACAAATGGTTTATCTTTAATGCTTGTATGTTGTTGTGTTTGAGACTGAACCCAAAATTATTCGAGTTCAGTTTGTTTGAGAGAGGGTTCATGGCAAGGCAGAACCACAGCGGGCTAAGAGAGTCTTCCTGTAATATAACCCTTCTGATTGGAATGGGGTCAGTTTGTATCGAACAGTTGGCTTCATGCAGTGAGATTTTGGTTTGCCAGGTGGACATGGCATATTCTAAAAAGTTAATAATACAATTATTCACTTTATAGAGTTTCAGCACCTTAATGAGCCAATCATGTGGAACTGAATCAAAAGCCTTTTTGTAGTCCACATATGCCATGTAGACATTTTTTCGTTTGGTGTGGGCTTGATTGCAGACAACGAAATCAATTATCAGTTGTTCTTTGCAGCCCATCGAATTTTTCGCGCATCCCTTTTGTTGTTGAGTAATTATGTTGTTCAGCTCACAATGTTTGAAAATGCGATGATTAATGCACGATGTTATCAGTTTATATAAAGTTGGAAGGCAAGTGATTGGTCGGTACTTTGCTGGGTCCTGTGCACATAGGTTTTGTAAGCCATCTGGTCCTGGTGCTTTCCAGTTATGGAGGTGCATTATGTTGGATGTGTTCCGTTGTAAATGGTTGATTTTGCAGCCTCGTTCTCATTAATCCAGCTGGAGTTATAGGAGATTGTTGTGGAAAGCTGTGTTTTCCAGAATTCCTCGATGTCTGTTTTATTGGGGTAAGTAGGGGCTTCATTTTTATTGTTGTTGTTTTCTATAAAACCCTTTTTCTGATTGTCGGAAGAATATGTTGTCTAGTTTCCGTTACTGGTTTTGTACCTTCGCAATCGACTTGTGTAGACGGAGAGCTTTTGTCGTAGACTGTCCAGACACTGCTGAGATCTGATGTTTTCTCCATCCCACTGAGAGTGTATTCGGTTATTGTCCATGATAGTCTTGACAAGTCTGACCCCTCGTTGGTACTCGGTCAGTCTTCCAATGTCTTTCCGAAGAGAATTAATTTTCGCTTCAAGTCTTTTTTGTCAAGGTGGTATTCGGAGTGTTTGTCTAAATTGGGGAGGGTCTTGCTTTGGTCTTATTGCTACCCCAATTGTTCTGCAGATGGAAATTGCAGCACAGTAGATTATTGTGTGTAGAGACTCTAACGTATTAGCACCTAAAACATGGTTTGGCAAGATAAATTTGTTCATAGCCTGCAAGACGATATCCAGTTTCTTAGAAGATCTTAGTTTGGGAAGAGTTGGTCTAGTGAGTGGATCTGTTCCACTATACTCTCTAAGAGCTTCTTTCATTTCTGCTTGGATCTTCTCAAGCAGGTCAGCATTGGTTGGCTGTTCTTGTTGAAGTTCTTGAGTCTCGTCCGCACTTTTTCCCAAAGGTGTTTCAGGCTCTGCTGGATCGTTTGTATTTCGATCAAATATTTCGCGCTCCACTTCGCTCTTTATTGTGTCCAATTGTTCAGGCGAAATTAGGCCATTTGTCAAGATAAAACGATATTGATCTGCGGCTCTCTATTCGGTAACTTGAAGCTCTGGGTACTCACTACAGAACTCTTGATGTAGTGTTTGGCAATATCCAGTCTTGTCCTGGCCAAGGTTCGTAATTCTGTACAACGTGCGCATTATAAATTCATTCATGGCGCTAGTCCATTTCATGCGCTGTCTTTTCAGTCCCGCTTGAATGAGCGCTGGCTGTTGATCCTGCGCAACACTTTCATCGTGAGATTCTAACCTAGGAGTTACAGGTAACAGCAATTACATGGGACGGCTCCAGACTCGGAACCTCTATGTGCTAGTTTCCCCGGAAATCCTAGATTTCTGTCTTTACATCTCGCGTCTTCAAATTTAACGAAATGTATCAAATATATAAAGAAGTGTTCGAGAGGACATTTAATTGTGGGAAGCGCAACTGATGAAGGTTCCCTAACCAGAAACAATATATATTATGTATATTGTCATGCATACAAAAGAATGACACCTCGAAGAGAGTAACCAATTAATAAGTTCACTTCAACAATTAGTACAAAGTATGAAAGCACCATTAATCTTACTAAAGATAATATTGATATTTTTCCATTCAAGCAGTTGGTGATTGACTTATATAACAGCAAACCCCGGCCCATTTTCATACAACTCATCGAAATAAGAACATTTGATCAGCAACTTAAATCCAGACATAATTTCCTTATTGGAAATTGGGTTTTATTTAATACAAAAAAAATGCATTGATATAGTAGATAATAGATTATATGGAAAGGGCGAAACCGCGCTTTTGATTAAAAAAAATTGTTTGTAATACAAATAATAACCTTGGACCAGTTTATATCACCTTCAACAATTTTAAATGCATATACTTTAAATTAAATATTCAACAGTTTAGGCAACAAATTTATAGTGCGGGGAAATTTCAATTGATACTAAAAAGAAAAATATTTAAGGAGCGAATTGGGAGGGTTATATATGGGATTTAAATAAAAGGACCAGGCACCTTTCTTATGGAAAAATGGACCTCCGTCATTGTTTGAAATTTTGGTAAATAGGTTCTATGACTAGTTTTTGAGATACAGACTGTTAAATATCGAAAATGCTGCATTTTTGATATCAGATTTCCAATGATAGACGTGTTTTATTTCCGGTTATTGGAGAAATTGTGATTTGTACATTATTAGACATAAATATTTCACACAACAATTGCCATATATTTTGGTGGATTACAGGGTATTTAAAAAATACGTAACATGTGATTTTGGAAAAAATCTTTTTTTTATTACAACGTCGAAAACATAAGAAGATGTCATTGCACTATTAATATCTCGTTAAAGTAACAATTTCTTTGGTGTGCTTCATATAATATACAGTGTGAGCCATAAATATAGCTAAAGAAGGCATATATTATTTTTTCCTATTAATGAGTTACCCTGTACGAACCATTCGTACTGCAATTTTAATTAGACAATAAACAGATATAAGATCCGCCTCTTGATACTCAACATGATGTTGATGAAAAAAAGTAGTTTTTTATACTACCCAGTAGTTTTAAATTAAACCCATTGCTGCAAAGTTCTGACTGTTGAAAACATTTTAAAGATTTGTTTGAATATATTAGGTTAAGTTATTATTTATTCTGGAGTAAAATATATATTTTTACATACATATTACCTTTGAAATCGTACACTGCTGGCTTTAAAATTTACAACCTATATTTTCAAAAAATTGAAAATCCAAAAGGCTTTACACCACAACAGAAACCACTGCGTCATTATATAGGTTGGTTTTCAAATGGTAAACAGGGCAGTGGCTGAGTAACTCTCTTTCAGACCAAGTGATGACCATCTGTTACTAATTTTGGAGTTGCCTATAGTTCAATAGGAAAATATTTAGTGTTGTAAATTATAGATCAGTATTGATTTTTCGGACAAGTAGTACTAACTTTCGCAGAAAATAATATTTGCAATTTTTTTTGTTGTGATTATAACTCTATCATTAATATATATATATATATATATATATATATATATATATATATATATATATATATATATATTAGAGTTATATATATATATATATATATATATATATATATATATATATATGTTCTGAGAGGCTTCCGCGGTCATTATTATGAACTAAGCTAGGTTCCGGGTGAGAACCGCGTCTGAATTTATTGAATACTCGACGTTTCGACTCCTGCTTTGGAGCCATTATCAAGAGACAAAAGTGAAAAAGAGTTTCAGAGTCTAGATCGAACTCGGGGCCTCAATCTGCCTACTCCCCAAGAGTCACTAGGTAACTGAACTGAATTTGAGTCTGCTCTGCTTCTTTTATTTATAGGAAAAAACAAAGCAGACACGCCCACCAATACCCAACCAATCACAACACAGCCTCATCACGTGACATCTTCTTCTAACCCAGCGCTACCTATATATTAGAGTTTTCATTGGGTGGTTTGTCAACTCTATTTTTAAAATCGGAAACGGAAACTTTTAGGTTAGAAAAAAATCTGCCGATAATTAGATCGAACATGTTGCAAAGACATATTTATGTAAAAATAATCCTACAATTATACACATAAATAAAAAAATATTTCATGAATTATTTCTATAAATGTAATCCAAATAAAATAACGTCAATAATGGTCAACTGATAATTTTAAAGAATTAGGGTCGAATTTCGACCACTGAGCGACCGCTAGTATCTTGAAATAGAGATATTAGAATTTATTTTGCACACATTCTTATTAAATCAATTCTTTACATAAACTGTTAAACAACAAATCCAAAACAAGCCAAACTTCACAAACTATTCGCAGATTACCCAATTATTCAGCTAGAATAAATATATGTAAATATATAATTGTGAGGTTATTGCATTAACTGAAATTGACATTTCTAAAATTGTTCGTCGTAGAAAGAAATCTAGTGCGTGTTCGTAACTGCCCTTGTGAATAAAGCAGATCCGAGATCCGTTACGTATTCATTCCGGATGCATTCTGAATCAACACATATATATATGGCATAAGTAAGAAAATCATTGCAAGTCATGTGATTTTTGTGCAAAAGAAAATAAATTTTTACACTCTTGGCATCACAAGAAACTGTCAAATTTGTACAAGAGGTACTCAACTCTGGTGTATCTTTTATTACTCCCCGAAGCATGATGAGAAAATCGGGACATGTAATCTGTCACCATCTCCCAATCTAAAATTACCGTCCGTAATATAGTGTTGTATATTTTCTTTTTTGTTTCTTTTCTCATGTTTTGACCCCATAATTTCGAATTCAGGGCTCCTATGTCGTATTTTCCTTGAATTAATTTTATGCCTAGATATACACATTTCTTACTGAATATAATTTTTCCCCTTCAAAATCTACTTCCTCAGGTGAGTTTTCGGTTTCTATGCATATATATATATATATATATATATATATATATATATACGAAATTCCATATCGCCATTGCCCACAAAGCTACATCGGTCGTACAAATGGCGCGTCAACCATCGAGTATATGAACATTCTTTGTCAGTTCGCAAAAAAGATCCTACTTCAGCTCTCGCGCATCATAATAACCAAATAGGGCACTCTATCAACTTCGAGGACAGTAGGACTATCGTACCTCTTAACTCCCTTAGGGCATCTACTATTCGCGAAGCTATAGAAATAGAGAAAAGACCCCTCTGTCTAAACCTACGCGATGACAGCTCCCGCCTTCCATCAGCATAGACTTCCGTAATTGCCAGATTAAACAAAGCAGACACGCCCACCAACACTCAATCAATCACAACACAGCCTCTTCATCACGTGACATCCCTTTCTAACCCAGCGCTAACTATAAATAAAAGAAGCAGAGCAGACTCAAATACAGATAGTGTCAGTATTGTCGTCGAGTACAGTTGGTTCTCCCTTGCTGAAACGCAAGAGATAGGGAACCCTTGCTCGAGAGGGCGATTACCTGAGACGACTACCTGCCAGAGACCTTTCGAGGTACGGAGGCGGAAAAATAAAACAAGGGATTAACTTATAATACATAGTATTATAGCATTATAGATTCCTTTAATCCCAGGCCGTTCACGGTCTCAACGTAGAGGAACTAAAGGGATTAGTAGTGGCAATAAACGAAAAGACCATCGAACTTTCCAACAGAAAAGAAGATAAGGCAAATAAGGAGAATCAAACGGTAGACATGGAAAGTGACTTTCAAACAGGGACCAGGAGAAAGCGGAAAACAAAATCCAGGGCAAGTGACTCCTCATCGTGTAGTAAGATGGAAAACGAACAAATCCAGCAGAAAAAACCCAAGGGTAAGAAGAGGGAATATGCCGGCGCCAGCATACCTATACAGAAGATTGACACCCCAGCACATACAAGGACCGATGCCCCCATAGAGATAGAACCCGAGAAGGAAAAAAGACAAAGAATACCACCCATTGTCATATGCGAAAATCAGAAGTGGACGGAGGTGACCAGGCTCATGAGAGAACGGAAGATAAACGTGCCAAAAATAACTAACAGACAGGATGGCGTAAGGATGTAGCTGAGCACAGAAGAGGATTTTAGGACAACTACAAGAATGTTAAACGCGAAGAAGATACCGTACCACACGTACGCGCTAAAAGAGGAGAAGACGGCTAGAGTGGTGATATAGGGCATCCCCGAATTTATCACAGAAGAAGAGATAATGAAGGAACTCCAGGAGAAAAACATCCAACCCATCAAGGTCACCAGGATGATCAGAACAACCAGGACAGAGAAGGGTGTAACAAAAAAGACGCCGATGGCCATGGTCATCGTCCAAGTGGAAAAAACAACAGAAAATAAACAAACAAGTTTTTCAATTACAGGATATCGGAAACTGCAAAGTCAGAGTGGAGACACAAAGACCCAGAGCATCGATCGGGCAATGCTACAATTGCCCGAAGTTCGGCCATGGAAAAGGCAGATGTACAGCGACCCCAAAATGCGTAAAATGCGGAGGATCACATGAATCCAGGGAATGCAGAAGACCGAGAGAACAGCCACCAAAATGCGCCAATTGCAGAGGGCCACACCCAGTCAGCTATAGGGAATGCGAGAAGTTCCCAAAGAAGAGGAACAACGATGATGAACCAAGAACTAGGGCCGGAATAAGCTACGCAGCCGCAGCTAGACCAACCGTAGAAGAATCAAGAGAAACACGAACAAATGGACAATACAGGAGACCTGGCTCAAAGAAGAGGACAATTTTAGGATCCGAATCTACAGGAAGGAAACCAGGAGGAGGAGTCATAATCGCCGTGAAGAACCGTCTAAAACACCAGCAGGACGACCCATACCAAACAGGGAACATCGAAAACGTAACTGTAGAAGTGGAAATGAAGGACGGAAGGAAGATAGAGATAATTAGCGCGTATCGACCACCAAATAAAGAACTTACAAATAATGACTTAAATCTTATTTTCAGGGACAACGTCAAGCCGAAAATACTAGGAGGAGACCTAAACGCCAAACATAGAGACTGGAATTCGAGAATCAGCACACCGAGCGGAAAGAAACTACAGGAACACGCAGAAAGAGGGAGATACGACGTAATGGGACCAACCGAACCAACCCATCACCCAACAAGAGGCCAAGGAGACGTACTGGACATCTTTATCCTGCAGAACACGGTCATGGATTACGACATAGAAACAACGGAGGAACTATCATCGGACCACAACCCAGTGACGATAACAGCTGCTAGATGGACCAAGGCGGAAACAAGGACCAGCTGGGAGGGATTCAGAACTACTCTGGTATCGAGGCCGGAAGAAGAAGAGGAAACAATAACAAGTATAGATGAGGAAGCAAGAAGAATCAGGGAGCAGATCATATAAGCACACCGAATCAACACAACAACAACAAAATGCAGAATCTACACAGGAGACATACCAAGAGGACTAAACGACAAAATACGGGAGAGAAACAGACAAAAGAGAAGGTACAGAATAAACAACGACCCAGGGGTAAAAAGGACGATCAACAGGTTAAGCAAAGAAATAAAAGAATAATTGACGGAACACCGGAGCGAAAAGTGGAACAATTACCTGCAAGGATTAGACATCGACAAGAACACACACTGGCACATAATGAGAAGAATGAAAAGGAACACTGAAGGGAATAAAGCAGCACCGCTACAAGGAAGAAACGGACTAAAACACAGAATAGAGGACAAGGTGGAAATATTTGCGGATGCTATGGAGGAACAATGAGCAAATGAGGGAAACCACGACAGAAGAAATAATGGATATCATAGGAAGACTGAATACGAAGAAAGCACCAGGATGGGACAGGATCACGAACAGAATGTTAAAGGAGCTGCCAGAGAAGTACATAGAGAGAAGAATGAAGAGCCTATTCAACAACATACTAAAGGACCAAAGATACCCGAGGGAATGGAAGAAAGCAGAGATCATATTATTACCAAAGCAAGGAAAGAACAGGAATCTTCCACAAAACTACAGGCCAATAAGTCTACTGTGGTGGAGGACGCGATGGATGACACGGAGAACAAAAGGTCGACGTGCATAATATTTTTCGACATAGAGAAGGCATTCGACAGGATTTGGCAGGACGGGCTAATAGCAAAAATGGACGAAAAAGGATTTGGAAAAACCACCACAAGGATAACCCAGGACCACCTCACAGGAAGAACATACAAGAACAAAAGGGACGAGACACTCAAGGACTTACGTATACGCAGACGACACAGCAAAAGCGGCAACATCAGCAAGGGCAGACCAGGCAACAATCTACTTACAACAGGACATCGATGAAATGGTAAAATGGGCCAAGAAATGGAAGATCAGGATCAACACAGAAAAGACACAAGCAATAGCAATAGGAAGAAGAAAAAAAGGACAAGCCAACCAGGAGACTAACGGTAGGAGGAACACCCTTCAACTGGTAGGAAGACGTAAAGTATCTAGGGATCCACATTGACAGGAAGCTAACATGGAGGAAACATAGATGGAACAGCGAAGAGAACCAAACAGCGCATCAGCATGATAAACACATTAATAGGACGGAGGAGCAGGCTACACCTGAGGATAAAGAAGACGATCTACGAAGCAGCAGTAAAACCATTGATGATGTACGGAGCAAGCATATGGGGACAAGCAGCGGACACACACACCAAGAAATTAGAAAGGATTCAGCACAATGAGAAGAATGACGGACGCGCCATGGTACATGAGAAACGAGCAGCTAAGAAGAGATCTAGGGATACGCACTATAAAAGGGGAAATAATAAGGAGGACTAAGAAGGAGATAGCAAGAATGGAAAACCACAGGAACCCACTACTACGAGAGGTCACAAACTACGACAAAAGCAAGAAACACAGGACGAAGAGACAGAAGAGGAAGTAACAGGTAACTTGAATATCTTAGAAATGAAATATCTTAGTGAATAAAATATCTTAAGGAATAGCGTAGGGAAAATATTGTTACAGCGTAGGGAAAAGATATATGAAAAATGGAAAACAAATTAGGGAAATAAGTATAAAAATATGGACTAGGAGTAAGAAATTTGTAAAAATTTAACTCTGACAATAAAGACATGAACGTAAGACTCAAATTCAGTTCAGTTACCTAGTACTTTTGGGGAGTAGACAGATTAAGGGCCCAAGTTCGATCTAGACTCTGAAAGTCTTTTTCACTTTTGTCTCTTGATAATGGCTTCAAAGCAGGAGTCGAAACGTCGAGTATATTATAAATTCAGACGAGGTTCTCACCCGGAACCTAGCCTTGTTCATAGTAATGACCCCGGAAGCCTCTCAGAACTATATATATATATATATATATATATATATATATATATATATATAATAGCTTAATTCACTTAACTAACAAGACGAGTTTTTTATTAGTATGGCCTTTTTTCCTCTAGTAATTGTTGTTAATGAGAACCTCGCATTTCGTAAGTTTATATTCAAAAAAATTTACCAATTCTTACTGTCATTTTTTATGTCATATTAAAACTGACGGAAGGAATAAACGTATTCTGAGAGCTTTTCAAAAGTAATAAAGAGTATTTCTTTTAAACACCCTCTAGTGAACTGACTGCTTATTCATTGTTTATATTGTAATATACTCCGTGGGTTCAATTAAAATTTAAAACCTAATATTCACTGTCACTTTCTAGAAACTGTTATTGACTTCAAATATACACAACAGCACTAACTAACTGCTGCGATGATGGGCCGCATCGTATAGTTTTGAACAGGTTCGGTGTCATACGCTTTCTGCAGATCAACTAGCTGTAGTTGAACTTCTGTTACTCTCTTGTGTTTTGGTCAAAGCGAACATACTATAGCTGAAACGAGCATGCTGAAGACTGGAAGGGCATATTGCAACCAGCAGCAGCTGTTACTGGATTATTAGAATAATATAACTAAAGTCGGAAGGTTGAGAAAGTTACTAGAAATGATGGGAATGATTAACAGTAAACGTATAACATATTGCAAAGCGATTCGACTCTTAAAGGGATATATTACTGAAAATAATAAACTTATGCAACTACAGGAATTTCCTCGTTCTAAGCTAGACTTTTATAGTGTGCAGATATAGAAAACTAATAGGAATTTTGTAGCAAAGGGTTTCCAAACACAGGATGCCGACTTTACGATAGATGCTACATTATGTGTGGGCAAAACAATGGACACTGAATATCTTTCAACAAGTGCTTCTGGGTAAGTTATGAAGATTTAAAAAAATGGCAGTTTAAATATGATCGATAAAAATTACTTTGCAAAATATGTGAAAATTTCATGAATAGAACAAATATTTATCGTCATATGGAAAATACACATAAAATGAGTAGTTATTCTGTCAACTTTGCGTAACAACCTTGGACGCAAAATGAAACATGACTAAAATGATGTTGGCCCATTCAACGTATTGGTATGAACCAATGACCACCATTAAGCTGATGAACAGTCGCAGGATGATAGTTAACGTTGAATGGGCCAACCTGTATGAGCAGGTTTAGTTCAAATAGATCGTGCCTTCTCCAAATATTAACAAGAGTTGTTGGACTATCACAACGTAAATAATTAAAATAATGTTAATAAAGTTTATATTGAAGTTGTTTTACTGCCACATTATGCATTAGATTAGGACAGTGATAAGAGGGAAATACCAGAGGCTTTTGTCGGTTTAAGCATCCTACACTAGAGATGGAGATAATCGTTACTTTTGAGTAATCGTTACTAATCGTTACTTCGGTAATAAGTACTCGTTACTTGTATTCATAACTTCGGTACATCGTTACTTTAGTACATCGTATAATCTTATATATAACGTCAGTAATCAGTAGGTCTTTAATTCTCGAAGTATTTACTACTATTAATAATTTTAGTTTTTAATACAATCTTAGGTTATGAAGGCACCATTACATTTTATAGCTCATTTAATATATTAATATAACATACATAAACTGTATAAAATATAAAATGATAAACTACATTTGAAATAAAAAAACAGTCCTCGAATCTCCCTTTAGGAAAAATAACAAAATTTTAATAATATATGAAGTTGGGATTTATACTTACTAGTCATTTACCTTGTAAAAATGAAATCTTATTTTTGACACTAAAACTTTTCATTCAGTTACTGAAAATTTTAAACAACGTATAATTAATTGAGGATTAAAAATTTGTTAACAACAGTTTTATGTGTAGTGCTATATATATTCTTCAAGAAAACATGTGGATTTTTGTGCAATTGAAAATACCAACTTCCCTGGATTATTATCGGCGTTACTAAAAATGTAGGTCTTAATCAAAATCTGAAATATTATTTCCAAGAGTACATGAATTATTACACACATACATATAATAATAATAGTATAATGGAAATAGTGATGAAGTAAACTCCATCATTATATTATTAAAGTTGCCTAACAAAAATGTATGAAGAGAATATTTGTTTTAAAATGTGGTTGCTGACAGTAAAATTATGATAATTGAAAAATTGGGACGGAAATTGAATAATTAATATAATAAATAATAATTGGTATGATAGATATATTTAAGTTATTATGCAAACATGAAACATGATGTCTAAAGGTAAATAGGTATGTCAAGTGTTAGAAATTCATTGTCAAGAACAAACAACGTAATAAACATTTCTGCTACGACTTTCTATTGGAATGTTAATATAGAATTGACCTCTTAGATTTAAAGCTATTATTAACATATTCTGAGTAATATAATACTATTCATTAACTGAGTAGCATGTCTCATGATAGTCAAACAACATTTCATTTACATATGGCGAAACTTGTTAACTTCGAGAAATGTTACCGTGTACGTTTTCCTTAAATTATGTTGCTGTATTTAGGAAAGAGCAGGATTCAACGCCGCTGCACCATGTTAGCGGCAGTTTACAGTTTATTTCAATATTATCAAATTCAACCTAGTCAGTTGGCATACAGTTTTTAAGGAAGGTGTCAAATAATCCGAATTATCGAGCTGACCTTGATCCTTTGTTATTTTATAAAAAGATGAGGCCTTTCTTTATTAGATGGAGATTTAGTCCTATTTAATACATCATTTTTCCGCGTTGAGAAAACAGCAAAATCCTTTTCGAACTCTATAAGCCTATATTTATAGTACGGATAGTATAGGGAAACTTATTCCTACTACACTATGTGATAAGCTTCTTAATGGAAGTTCTGTAGTTACGAATTTGTTAATGTACAACGATTGTTGTGGGAAAATTAAATATAAAAAATATTAAATATGTCGGGCGTCGTGTGTCTGTGCACAATCTGTACGCCGAAATAATTTCAGAATTCAAGTTATGCCTGGCGAGGTTATGCTTATAATTTAATTAACTCTTATAATTTATTCATATAAATTTACAAATGGTTTTTAACTCTCTCTGTCTCCCTCTCTCTCTCTGTCTTTCTCTCTCTGTGTTATTATAATTCTGCTCCACCTTACATTTCAACCATCCTGCACATACAACTGTTTTAACATTTTGTGATCCCCTTTTGAACACAAATATCCTTACTGCTTATTTAACTTCATTTTTTGACGACCCCGTATAACTTTAATTCTATTCCACCTTATATTTCAACCATCCTATATATACAACTGCATATGTACCACCCAATATCACCTTGTAAGATTTTTTGAACCCACTTGTATAATTGTCATTTTACTTCGCCCTATGTGTCAACTGCGCACATTGCCTGCTGTTTGAATTTCAATGCACGCACACACAAACCTAACACCGTATACAATATGGAAGAGATCGCTGACAAAAAGTTTTCTTTTCGACATATTAATGGAATATTTTCTGCCATTTCACTCGAGATTTCTAGAAAAATTGTCTCAATACAATACAAAAATACATTTACACTAGCAAGTTTTGACATAGTAAACTTATATAACGTAAAATGAAAACCGTTACAAACACCCTCTACGATTTACTTGCATGACTTGTCTGTCCCCTGCCTTATATCTTTATGGACAAATTGAAAACAAATTTTTTTCAAGAAAATAAACTTGGTGTGGTGGCGTTATACGACATATTCATTATTTGTATAATTATTAACCGAAAAACAACAAAGAACCAACCATTTTACATTAGACAACAAAATAACAAACTTTTTTTGGACATTTTAATAACAAAAACACAATCTTCATTTGAAACAGAAGTTTACAGTTAACAGATACCTTTTTTCCAAATGGTAAAAAGTGTTATTAAATCATATGACAGAGCAAAGACTATTTTTCCGATTTTCAGTTCTAACTGCAAACAATTACCCTCAAAATTTATTAACAAAGGTATGAGCACAAAACAACTTTTATATTACAACAACCAGAAAATTATACGCAAAGAGATTGAGAAGAGTAGGCAAGCTGAAACATATTTATAAGATTCTTGTGAATGTAATAAGTTTTATATTGGAGAAACCTCTAGTAGAATAAATGAACAATTAAAAAAATTCAAATTGATTTAGCCGTTAAAACGAAAATTAGAGAAAACAGTGCTTCTACTTCCGTAGATTCATTGTCTGGTTGCCGAAATTAAAGATGAAATTAACACTATCCTTTTGAACAACCCTATATCGTGCAGTCGCTTAATTACTTTTTTTTTCTGAGTTTCTGGAAAATCGTGCATCTCACGTTATAAAATCAAAAAATTTTCCCATAGAAAATTTTGTCATATGGTACCTTGAAAACGAAATCTGTAATATTACTTAATACAATGGCGACAAAAAGTTTAAATTATGGAATATTTTCAAAATTGTAAAATGAAAACCGTTACAAGCTGTTTTTGAATATAATATGTATAATGAAAATTTGACCACTAATATTTTTCCGCATATGTTTTATATTACTTAAAAAAATGCCAACGAATTGATAACCTGCTCCTTTTTGGAAGTCGGTTAATAAATGGGTCCAGTTGCACAATAATGACCAAAGTCTTCTCAGATATGAGTGATATCTTTTGCTTGCAATGCTGCTCTACGTTTACGATCAACCATGTTCACCCGGAAACAATAACATCCATTTAGTTAATTTATCATCAGCCAAACTGAATTTTTTCATGTACAATTTGCCAATAAAGTAAGTAATACTACATCTGTAAATATTAAATAAAGAAAACAAAAAAGTGCAATAAGTGGAACACACAGGAAGATCCGCTATTAAGAAGTACAACAAACGTTAATGATTGAAACAAAAAATTGTTTAATCACCTTTACGGAAACTTCAGATAATATGGCTTTGCTTGTTAACAGATATAGTTGATATATCAAAAAGATAGTGTAGACTCCTGTTGCGAGAAATCGTAATATCAGGGCTATGTTTTCGATTAAAGATATGCACTTTGAGTACAGTGTTTACTTTTACATTTTACATTGTTTCTATCAAGTTCATAAAATATTTAAAATATTCAGAGACAAGAATTTTTTTTAAATAAGCGGGTGTACCACATTCATATTTTCTTTTCTGTACAGATTATTGGCTTAATACTTTCTTATTTCTTTTTTTGTTCCGTTTAAATGTCACACAGAACAAACCCTTTACATTTTCTTCTTAATTGGGGCATTTAAATGTATTTAACAACATTACTGTCACAAAGTGCGGTTAGTTTTTTAAATTTGTATATCTTGTGCTGCAGAAATTCCAAAGGCGTCCACATCAAGAACCTAATACGGCGCAAATCCTTTGATGTTCGCAGGGCCGGATTTACATAAGGGCACTTTGGGCACTGGCCCAAGGCCCCCACCAACTTGGGGCCCCCACCAACTGTAGACAAAAATTTTTATAACCAATTTGAAAATTTATATACGTAATTTTTTTAATTTATTTTGTTTCTCTATTTTTAGTCGTATATATATTTCGTAAAACTTTATTTTGACGTATTTTATATAAGTAAAAATAATAAAATAAAAATATGACTGGGAATTTTGAATCCCTTAAGTATGCCCTCATTAGTTTTATGCCCAGAGACTCTCACCAGTTTTCTGCCCAGGGCCCCACCAGATTTATGCCCAAGGGCCCCCACCAACTTAAATCCGGCCCTGGATGTTCGTCAAAATACTGACCAGATCGCCTGCGTGGAATATGGAATAAATTCTTGCGTGCGTTAAAAGACGTTCACATTAACACGAATCCATAGATGAATGATTTCCATTTTTCTTTGCACGAATCCTCCGGCATACACAAAAATCTGGACGCATCTTAAGCCTACTCCATGTAAAATTATATCAAATTGGAATTAAAGACAGTCTTTTAAGATGGCTTCGCTCTTACCTTACAACTATCTTTGTAGGATAAATTATTGCGATCTAACACATCCCCTCTTCTATGTAAGGGTAATGTTAGGCGAAACACTAATAACTTAAAATAAAATGACTATGTTCTACCAAAACGCCATAAAACATCTGCAGTTATCAACATTTTCCACTAACTATGCAAACAGTGTCGTCAGTGTAAAACAAAACATGCGTTAAATTAAAGTTTTTAAAAACTAAGTTTACAGACTCGTATCAACACATGTATAGCTGGAACATTTGATTAGCTAAAGTTCTTAAAAGTAATTGTAATATATTATGAATACCTGTAGCAGTAGTCCGAACGAATTAGCAAAATCCATGTAAAATCATGACTAGACCTCTTTTTGAAGATTTGTTCTAGTATGTATAATAAGCGTATCTATGTGCGCCATGTCAGAAAATTGCGGTAAAGTTTCTATAAATAAGGAAAAGTTGAAAAATACATTTTTAGGTTTTCCTTTATATTTTTGTTCTTATAGGTTAAGAAAAATTAATATTAAGTTATTTAGAATGAAATTTCCCAGAAGACTGATGAAGCGCAATTTTTAAAATTGGGGATTTTCCTGAAATTGTCCAAAATATGTAAAAGTTTTAAAGTTTGATTCAGAAGGGATTTTATCCAAACTTTTCTACAATAGTTGATCTGTATCGGTACAGAACGACAGCTATAATAATTAATTGATCGGTTAAAAAATTGAAGATTGGGAGAGCTGTCACATCTGAAATAACACAGGCAAATGATTTGAAATTGTTTGTGTATATTAAGGTAGAATACCTTTAGTACTGCAATATACTCCGTGGGTTCAATTTAAAATTATAAAACTAATATTCACTTTCACTTTTCTAGAACTTCATTTTACAGAGCAGCTGATTCACAATAACATTACGAATACGCTCGTCGTCCTCTCTAACTAACTGCTGCGAGGATGGGTTCTCCTTTTAAAATCAGCGTCGAATTCTCTAGTATAATGCAGTGTCAACTTTACAGTTGTCGAGTTATGATCGAGATAAGTTTTTCTCCCGTTCGAACCTTCTAGCTTATTTTTTATATCCCAGCGATCGTTGTCGTACTGAAATGAAACAGGGTCGACTTTGGTAAATTTCGTAACACTGCCCCCCTTTAATTTTGATCGTCCCGATCAGAAACATCCTCTCCATGGTAGGGAGCAAGTCGATCTAAATGCACCACCTTCAACTTAGCCTTGGGGTTTCGACAGATCCGGTAGACGACGTCATTAAGCCTCTTGAGCACCTCATATGGACCATCCCAGGCGGGTGTAAGCTTTGGGGATTTACCCTTGCTCCGTTGGGGGTTGTACAGCCAGACTTTGTCCCTCTCCTGGAACCCGACTGAATTGGCCCTCAGGTCGTATCGCGTCTTCATCCGGTCACTGGTGGCCAACATCTGCGTTCGGGCTAATTCATGTATTGCCATCATGTTATGTCGGAGCTGGTCGGCATAATCGTCGATGTCTTGGGAAGGTTCTTCGGGGGAGCCAAATGCCAAATGGCAGGGTAATCGCAGCTCCTTTCCGAATAGGACCATGGCTGGGGTCAGGCCTGTACTATTATGTACGGCAGAGCGATATGCCGACAGGAATAGGGGAATATGCTCAATCCCAATCACGCTGGTTATTGCTGACGACCTTGGATAGGTGTTGTTCCAAGGTCCTGTTGAATCTTTCCACCATTCCGTCTGACTGTGGGTGTAATGGTGTTGTTCTCGTTTTCCTGATCCCCAATATCGTGCAGACCTTCTGGAATATATTCGATTCAAAGTTACGCCCCTGATCTGAATGTAATTCCATCGGGACGTCAAACCGACTGAATAGTTGTTCTACTAGCACCGTCGCTACCGTGGTTGCCTCTTGGTTGGGTATCGCATATGCCTCAGGCCATATGGTGAAGTAATCCATTGCGACCAGAATGTATTTGTTCCCCCTCTTAGACTCGGGAAACGGACCGGCGACATCGATGGCAATTCTCTCAAATGGGACGCCCACATTGTACTGCTGCATTCTGCCCTTGGTCGGGGTCTTCGGGCCCTTACTGGCTGCACAGGTGGCACATTTGCGGCACCAAGCTCTGACGTCTTCGAATTATTTCACCCAGTAGTACCGCTGGCGAACTTTGTCTAGGGTTTTATTCATGCCCAGGTGACCTCCGGTAATCCCATCATGTACTTCGGTCAGGATGGCTGGTACCTTTTTCTTCGGAACTACAAGTTAGGACTTGGTTTCTCGTCCATCAGCGCTTTCCCAAACTCGCTTGAGCATTCCATTGTCTACTCTTAGAGAGTCCCATTGAGCCCATAACGATTTCAGCACGCCAGAGTATCTAGCTATCTCGTCCCATCGTGGCCTGGGTGCCCCTCTCGTTTTGAGTGACAAGATTGGTTCGATGTCTGGATCAGCCATTTGGTCCTGGATGCAATGTTCCGTTGTCCAGTCTTCATTGGCCTGCACTCGTATTACTCCATCCACCTGGCCAGTTGTCCTTCCGGTGTCTTCATGTCCAGCAGCCATTTGAGTGCTAAATGATCTGATCGGATTAAGAATTGACGACCATAGAGGTATTTGTGGAAATGGTCTACAGCCCTTATTATTGCAAGAAGTTATTTTCTGCTGACGCAATAATTTCTTTCTGGTTTAGAGAATCCACAGCTGTAGTACTCGATCACCCTCTCTTTACCATCTTGCACCTGGAATAGACGGCCCCCAAACCGGTGGTCCTGGCGTCGGTGTCTAAGATGAACTTGCCGGACTGTGTAGGAAAGTCTAGGATTGGGCTGGAACATAGTGCTGCCTTCAGTCGCCTGAATGATGTCTCGCAATTCTGACTTCAACGGAAGGTCTCTTTCTCAGTGGTCTGCCGATGTATAGGCGCGGCAATGGTGGCAAATCCCTCAACAAATCGCCTGTAGTAGGAACGGAGGCTCAAGAAGCTTCGCAGTTCAAGCTTGTCTCTCGGGACTGGCCAATCACGGATCGCTTCTATTTTGTCCTCGTTGGTGCGGATTCCCGACTCGGAAATGACGTGGCCCAAAAACTCTACCTCTTTTTGGAACAAGGAACACTTCTTCGGGTTGAGTCTCAGGTTGGCGTTATTAATTTTGGAGAATACTTCGCCCAGGTTCTTCAGATGGTCGTCGAATATCTGACCCATGACCAGAATGTCGTCGAGATATACTAAGCACGTTCTCCATGTTACCCCGCTCAGGACATACTCCATTAGCCTCTCGAATATTTCTGGAGCATTATATAGCCCAAAGGGCATGACTGTGAACTGAAACAACCCTTTACTAGTGCAGAACGCTGTCTTCTCTCTATCCTTTTCGTGTAGACCAACCTGCCAATATCCACTCTTTAGGTCTAGTGTGGAGAACCAACGGGAGCCTGCTAGTGTGGTCAAAGTGTCATCGATTCGGGGTAGTGGATAGCTGTCTTTCTTCGTGACGTCATTCAGCTTTCTGTAATCCACACAAAATCGGGTGGTTCCATCCTTCTTTTTAACAAGCACGACGGGAGCAGACCATGGGATGATGAATGGCTCAATAACTCCATTTTGTAACATGGACTCGATGTTTTCCTCGACTGCCTGTTGTTGCCCCAATGGTAGTCGTCTAGGTGGTATTCTGATGGGTTGAGCCTTTCCGGTATCTATTCGATGCTGGATGATGTTGGTGCGACCGGTGGTTCCATCTTGACGGTTAAAAATTTGCCAGTGCTTTGTGATAAATTGCTTGGCTTTCTTCTGGTTCTCTGGCGTCAGGTGTGTCAAATGGTCAGCAAACTGTTGTAGGAACTCTGTACTGGGCCCTGTCTCCTTCACCGTCGTCTGGTACTCTTCTTCGCAATTGATGATGGTCTCTACTGGCTCGAAACAAGGTATCTCTTGACCATTGGCAATTCTGATGTCATTGTTGGACAAATTCAGGACTCCGATTGAAATATCTCATCCTGTTTTAACTATAGCCCGTCCAATTAAGTAGTCATGGCTCCACCATTTCAACGCAGCTCCCATGATGGCTGTCTAGCTGCCCATGAATAATCTGTTCCGTTCGACCGGGAATTCTAGCTGAAGACTCTGCCATAATTTTTACGGAGGTGACTGAACTGTTGACGGGCCGTGTCAATACAATTTCCACATTTAGGAACCGAAGAACATCATATCTCGGGTCGAACATAAATCCATGCTGGCTAATTAGGTCCATACCCAGTATAAAATCGTCCTCAATATTCGCTACCAGGACCCTATGCCGGATCATGTTGTCCCCTATCTGTAGCACGACATCTGCCTCACCCTGTATTGACATGGACTCGCCGGTGACTGTTCTGAGTTGGATGTTATTGGTAACTGGCCGAATTTCTGATGCTCTCAAAACCCTGGACTTGGCAATGGACACAGCGGCGCCGGTATCGATGGTGATGGTAACTGCTCGCCCATTGATGGGGCCTCTGATGACTAGGCTGCCGCTATCTCTGCAAAATCCCCGGATGGATACTGTCCTGGGGGCTGGTGGAGGGTGAGTCAGCATTCGCCCCCTTATGCTGACTGGTTGGAGTTTCCCTGGTTGGTAAGGTCGGTTTGTTGGCTACTCCTGGTTGGTGATCCTCCCCTCTGGTGCCAGTTCTTTGTGACCGTTGTAATATTTTGTTTAGACTAGCCAGCAGCGCTTGAAATGGTGACTCTGAGTCTTCCTGGTTGAAGGAAACTGCTCGGACCCTCGGCTTGGACATGTTCATGATGGCCTCTACTTCCGAAGCCCGAAGTAGAACTTCATTACTTTTCTTGACGCCACTTAGTCTTAGATTCCGTTGTACTTCCACATCTCTGGTGCCGTTTATGAAACTCTGTGTGGCCAACTGGTCTTTCGTTTCCTCTGGCAGGTCAGTGTAGGACAAGTGAACTAACCGTCTAATCTCTGCTTCGAATTTTTGGAGGCTTTCACCGGATTTTTGCGTTTTTCGACTCAGTTGTACTTGGTATACCTGACTCAAAGATTGATTGTCGTATCGTTTGTCTAGGATGGCGATGATCTTGTCGAAATTGCCTTGTCCATCGAGTGGAATGCTTTGGAGGAGTTCTAGGGATTTTTCTTGGTTATCCCATCCATTAGCTGTAGCCACGGCTTCAAATCGCCGTTTATACGTGGGCCAAGATGAGCTGCCGTCGAATGTGGGTGGTTTACTAAAGGAACCTTTAGTACACACGGTGTGCTGGTATTTTCCTCGCTGTAAGTTCTGTTGCATTTTTTAAATTTCTGTTTCTACTTTGTTTTGGTTGGCACTGATTTTATCTTGTACTTCACTGTGTACTGTTTGCTTGATGGAACTGATTTGATCTTGACCTGTGTCTTGAATTGAACTGATTTCAAATTTTACCTGGCTTTGGATGGAATCGAGATCATCTACTTTTGTTTCAAGAGTATCCACGGTATTTTTTATGGTCTTAATGTCATCATTTATCTCTTTTATATCTAACTAAACTATTTGCATTCTTTCATTAACTGTTTCATTAACTTGTCCTACAATTTGCATTAATTGTTCGAATTGCAGTTGTCTTTTCTGTTCAGTTTCGTGTCGATTTAATTCAACTTGTTCTTGTTTTTGTTCAAATTTCGAAAACAATCCTTCAATTAAATTATGTTGTTTTTGTTGTTCACTTTTCATAGTGGAAACAAGATTTTCTAATTCTATTTTACGTTTTTCATCGATATTAGTGACAAGATTTCCTAACTCAACTTTAAATTTATCATCAAAAGATTTCACTAACCTTTGTTGAATTTCTTCTTGATCTTGTTTCTCCTTCTTGTCACGTTTTCCTAGAATCTGGGCTATTTTTTTGTCTAGTCCCTCCGTAACTTGCTTGACTATTTTTTTGGTAGTTTCGTCCATTTTTTCCATGCTACGAGTTTCCATCAAATTACGATTTTAACTGTACTTAATTCCTTCACATCTGACACCAAATTGCAATAAAGTCCTTGGGTTCAATTTAAAATTATAAAACTAATATTCACTTTCACTTTTCTAGAATTTTATTTACATCAAATTTTACAGAAAAGCTGATTCACAGTAACATTACGAATACGCTCGTCGTACTCCCTAACTAACTGCTGCGAGGATGGGTTCTCCTTTTAAAATCAGCGTCGAATACTCTAGTATAATCCAGTGTCAATTTTACAGTGGTCGAGTTATGATCGGGATAAATTTTTCTCCCGTCCGAACCTTCTAGCTTATTTTTTATATCGCAGCTATCGTTCTCGTACTGAAATGAAACAGGGTCGGCTTGGGTAAATTTCGTAACAATATGTATGAAACTGAAAACAGATAAGAAGCATATAAATAAACTTCAGCAACGCCGCAAATTTTTAATAAATATATTAAATATGGAAAATTAGAGAGTCTTTCTCACACTTTTAATTTTTACATTAAATATCGCATACTACGAAATGCAAAAAAGGTTCCTAATTTTTAGCAGCGTAAAACGAATGTTATAATAGTATAATATTTTTAATTCTTATTCGTTTTCATCCGATATTCAGATTACTTCTGAATTTACCTGCTGAAGATAGATTGAAGAAAGTTTACAAATTTTGAACCCGTTTAAAATCAAAGTCGTAGTAAAATAAAAAATCTTATGTAAGATGTCGTTACTAATGCGAAACCATATTAGCTCAATTTTAGTGTACAATTAAAATTTTGAATTCATCTAAGTTAATTTTCTCATCATTTAATTTATAGCTTTTTAAGTATTTACACGATACTTTAGCATTTTAGTACATACATAAAGATGTTCGATATTTTTTTGCAAGTCATAAGAGTCTACAAAATCTAAGGACAAACATATAAGAAAAGATTTGTGCTAATATTAATCTTCATAAAAATATTCAGTTTGATAATAAATTGAGGACAGTACGACTTCAGTCAAGTCGTCCCTTAGTTACACGATAACACCCGGTGGCCGCAACGAGATATATGTGTATATAAGTTTGAACTTAAATTAACTGAAAACAAAATACCGAACGATTGAGATGATATCATTTATAATAATTCTTCGTATTGTGCTGAGTTTTAATTTTAGTGGGCGAGCATGACAGTAGCAGTAGCAATCATTATTTTTCGCTTTAAAGCAGCGTACTGCAGATTTGAACTAATCGAACGATACTTTTAAAAGCATTTGCAGGGTTGCTTTGAGCCATATAATTCCAATTCAGATCTGTTTTAATTTATTTAACTGTAAAATATGTCTTATTACACTATAGTTTTATATCAAGGGCGTACCCAACTTTTGGTTAGGGAGGGGCAAAATTAGAACAAAAATTGTCCTAGAGGGGGGCAAATCGCAAAAAAATTGTCATATAGAGAGGGACAAATCAGAATTTTTTTGGTCAAGGGATTAGACTCAGGAGATTGAGTAGCTCCTTTAGACTTAGGGTTTGCTGGTGCTGTATGTGTCGTGTGCTGGGCAGTGAAGCTGGATGTAGTGGTCCTCTTGAACCTCTTCTGGATCGACTTTACTATGTAAACACAAGTACTATTAACGTGTTTGTGAGTCTGAGCCAGGATATATGTTTTCCTAAGGATGGTTGTTCCATCAGCTTTCCCAGCTTATGGTTGGCAATGTCTAGGTACAAGACCTTGTGTACATCAATTTCTTGTAACCGTAGATGTGTTAGGTTTGGCATCTCATTGGCGCCTGCATGCCGTTGCAGCAGTTGAAAGGAATCTCCACTGCGTGGTTTCTGTAGGTGATGTTTTGGACATTTGTGGAAGTTCTTATTGCATGGACCCTTGCGTATTGCAATCGGATTAAATTTGCATCACTGAATTTGTCGAAATGGTTAGTGTCACGACATTTTCCCCTTTGCATTTCATGGTGATGGCCAGTGATCTTGAAATTGAGATGAACCAAAAGGATATTATCTTCTGCACACCATTGCAGGCTGCTGGAAATGTGGCTGTCTCTATGAGAAGGTGATCTTCGCATCGTTGTCTATTGGATGTGATACGACTTTGGAACAAATCTTATGATGTTTAGTAGTTAATGGCTTGCACTCAGTCAGATCTTCGAAGAATGTGTATAATAACGAATCATCGCCTCTCGCGATAAATTGTCTTTATTATTCGATCATCCAAAATTGAGATAGGATACAGTGATAAAGTGTGTAAATCACAGGATTCACTAAGGGAATTTCGAGTACCAAAATGATTTTAGTAGTAATCGAAAAAAAACTTCTAATTCTATCAAATCGATGTATTTAGCAACATTTGAACTGTAATTTGAAAATGGTAAATTATTTTTATGAAGTGACTCAGAAATCTTTGAAGGGAATCGACCAAATCAACTGGGGTTATGATAGAAACTATGTAAAATTTCTAAACGGGAAGAAGAGACTGCACTTAAAACATCATTGTGAGTATTTTGAATCTTCATCTGGGATTTTCTCTCCTCGCAATCGTTTCTGAAAAATACAGAAAAGTTAAGTACTTGAATATCAAGGTGTAGTATCTAAGGGCAGTTTGTGGAAACTACTTATCATTGAGAGTGTTTTCGATGAATATGTTAGGCTTTCACACAGATCCAAGATATTGATTTGAAATTCATGAAAATCGAGATCAGTTGAAATGTATAACATTGACTTCTTAATTTTTTCAATATTATTCGAGAATGTCTTCTCCTCGGATTGATTTTTTTGTAAAGTGTTGTTGAGGCTCGTAATGACTCAAGTTTCTAAAGATATTAGTTATTTTTTTACTAAGTTGTAAATTTGACGTTGGTTTTAATAATTTTAGTCTTCCCGACGTGACCATGCAATGTACGGCAGCACACTCCCTCTTTAGGGGAAATTTCACTAAACCCCAGATATCCTAGATACCAAAAGGGTTTAGCTCTGTGGGAGCCCTTACCAGGATTTCAGGCCCGTGGTTGGAGTCGTGGCTGCAGTTTCCCATAAATTTCCTGACCATCCGGGCTGTTCTTAACAGGACGGCTTTTTGCATTTGTTGGTAAAGGTGTTCGTCCAGACCGAGGTATTTTAATTTGTTTAATAGATATTTTGGAACTAGTCCTGTCGTTGACATAACAATTAGTAGAGTTCGTGTGTTGCTCATGTCCCACTAAGTCTTAATTGGAAATTACAAATTATATTTGGTTATTTTCTCAGCCTGCTTGATATTTATATTATTGTTGTTAGGAACTATGTCAATTAAAGTTGTTTTCCGAGCGACTTTATCTACCAAAACTATATCTGGTCTATTGTGAGCAACAGTCCGATCAGTCAGTATCGTGCGGTCCCAGTACAGCTTATAGTTGTTATTTTCTAAAAAAGATTCTGGTTTGTATTTATAGTATGGTAATCTCACCGACTGTGATAGTTCAAGTTTCAGTGCTAGTTCCTGGTGCAGTATTTTTGCCACAGCATCGTGTCGTTCATTGTATTCAGTTGCAACGAAAGCTTGACAACCCCCTGTGATATGCTGGATAGATTCAGATGTTTGGCAACCGTACTTGCATCTGTCGTTGTTAATAGAAGGGTCTTTAACGCTGTATTTTAGATAGTTCTTAGTTGGAATTACTTGATCTTGGATTGCCAATAAAAAGCCCTCCGTTTCTGGAAACATATGATCAGAGATCAACCATTAGTTCGACGCTGCACTGTTGACATAATCTTGGTTGACGTCATTTATATGTCTTCCATAAAGGGGCTTCTCTTTCCATTTCAGCAGTTCATACCGTGGCAAAGTTGTACGTTCGACAAAGCTCTTTGGATGGTGATTTTGAGCTTTTGTTAGTAAAACTCGAACTTTTTCTTTTAATTGTTCAATGTCACTCTTGCACCAATTAACTATACCGAAAGAGTAACTGAGCACTGAACATGCATAGGTGTTAGTAGCCTGAAAAAGATTTTTACTATTTAGTTTGGTTATCAACAGTCGTCCTACCCTTCTATAAAACTCTGCTGTTAGATCCTTTTTCATATTCAAGTGATCAATACGTTGAGCCTGCTTTATTCCAATGTACTTATAAGTATGACCTTCCCCCATAGATTCAATTGAGGTGCCCATCTCCCATTTTATAGTGCTACTGCTGTATTTTTCCTTTAACTAAATTAATAATTCGGCATTTGTCAAGGCCAATTTTCATATGGATGTCACTAGAGAACTTTTCTCCTATTTCAAGCATATCAAGCAGCTGTTGTTTCGTAGATGTCATCAACTTTAAGTCGTCCATGTATAACAAATGGTTTATCTTTAATGCGTGTACGTTGTTGTGTTTGAGACTGAACCCAAAATTAGTCGAGTTCAGTTTGGTTGAGACAGGGTTCATGGCAAGGCAGAACCACAGTGGGCTAAGAGCGTCTCCCTGAAATATACCTCTTCTGATTGGAATGGGGTCAGTTTGTATCGGACAGTTGGCTTCATTCAGTGAGATTTTGGTTTGCTAGGTGGACATGGCATATTCTAAAAAGTTAATAATACAATTATTCAGTGCCTTAATGAGCCAATCATGTGGAACTGAATCAAAGGCCTTTTTGTAGTCCACATATGCCATGTAGAGATTTCGTCGTCTGGCGTGGGCTTGATTGCAGACAACGGAATTAATTATCAGTTGTTCTTTGCAGTCCATCGAATTTTCGCGCATCCCTTTTGTTGTTGAGTAATTATGTGGTTCAGCTCACAATGTTTGAAAATGCGATGATTATTGCACGATGTTATGAGTTTGTATAAGGTTGGAAGGTAAGTGATTGGTCGGTACTTTGCGGGGTCCTGTGTACTAGGGATGTAACTAATATTCGCATTCGCCTTCGCATTAGCGAATATTCGCGTGTTTTTTAATATTCGCATTCGCATTCTTATTCGCGGTTATTCATGCGAATTTTTTGCGAATATGTTTGACAATGAAAAGCGTAAATATTATGATGTTACTCATTAGGAACATTGCACACTGTATTACTTACTTGTGATTTCATAAGTTAAGTGGTACAGGTACTTGTACTTGTAATGAGAAATAACAGTTGTATGATGACATGTTAACTACATATATATACATTTCTACTGGAATCCTGACATGTATATGTAATCAGGCAACAATTTAATTGCTAAATAAAATTAAGCAAGTTATGTCAGTTTCATAACATGATATAGGGTTTTATGGCAAAATGAATTTCGATATTTGGAAGTTTCAGGGAAAACTAACTCAAACAGACTCAAAATCAGAAGTCATACGGCATATAACGCCATTTCCTTGTGATTTCTGGAACAAAGAATTCTTAGGTTAACAAAAAAGAAATTATGGTACAATCTTCTGGATATTCAATCAGGTGAGGGGAGCGCAACTGATAAAGGTTCTCCACAATTGATGGTGTCAGAGTGCTGACTTCATTTTTTAAATCAGTTTTAAAAACAAAATTGCAGACATATCTAAACTTTAAGCAATTTTAAAATACGCTGGTACTTTCTTGGGTCACACTTCTAGTTTCAAAAATAAGTGTAAAGCTTGAATATTTGCAGATACAACAAGAGCTGTAAACGAGCTCTGTGCGATTCGGGCCGTGATTTGCGTCAAAGTGACAGGTACACGCTGAAACTGGGCCCGAAAACAAACCACTGAGCGATCGCTACAAAAGCACTAATTTAATTTCCAGTAAGGACACAATAAATGCTTTCTATGTGTTTACATGGGACACAGCCTATAGAACCCCATTAGTTAGATAAATTGAAATAAAAGCACCATAACTGTCGTACTTGCGCTTGGGCACCTACCTATTTTGCGCCCGCCTGGCAATTGTGATAGGTTAAATTTCTTAAAAAAATTGTAAGTTATGCTTTTTTGTTATATCGCCTAGCAATAAATTATGGTAGAACTCGCCATGTATCATTCTCTAATTTAAACTATTGATGCAAATTTTATCGTCATTAGCTAGTACCATTTTCGCAGCTGTCAATTCAAATTAGTAGCGATAGCCAACAAAGCGAAATTTGTGTTTAGGCCTAGTTAATTTTGCAAAATAAGAGAAATTAGCTGTCAGGACTAAAACATACCTCGTCATAAGTCAGTTATTTTTTGACCAATTCTCATGCATTCAATCTCATTTTACTCAGAAATATACAAGCTTGCAGAAACTTACTTTTAAACCTAGACAAAGGTTAGACTCGTTCGTCACTTTGTTTTTGAAACTGATTTTTTTTTAAATATGTAAATGAGTCCATAAATAAGATAAGTTATAACATGACAATAAAATTCCTTTTTTTTTTGGCAATCCATATAATTTTAGTTTTTATTTGACTCCATAAATTTAATTATATAATTTTTCTGTTTAATTATAATAACTTTTTATAACTTCTCTCATAAATCAAAAAAACTTTTTTGTTTCACGCCAATATGATGACAGCTTAACTGTTGAAAGAGCGTTTAGTGTAAGGCTTTGGTGTTAGTATACAAAATTTTGTGCTCATACATTTGTGAGACAACAAAGATTCCACAGCTATTTCAATTTATATATTAAAAATAGAAGAGTGGCTTTCTATAATGATTACGAAGCTCAATTTAGGTTATAATTTTTGATTAAACCAAAATAAAGAAAATCGGACATTCGTTACATCCCTACTGTGTACATTGGTTGTCCTTTGGTAAGAGGTATGGTATGCGTAAGGAAACTAGGTATCTTGGGTGGGTGGGTAATTACGTCATTAGGTGTTTATCTAAATTAGGGAGGGTCTTGATTTGGTCTTATTGCGACCTCAATTGTTCTGCAGATGGAAGTTGCAGCACAGTAGATGATTGTGTGTAGCGACTCTAACGTATTAGCACCTAAAACATAGTTTGGCAAGATAAATTTGTTCATAGCCTACAAGACGATACCCAGTTTCTTAGAAGAGCTTTGTTTGGGAAAAGCTGGTCTAGTCAGTGGATCTGTTCCACTATACTCTATAAGAGCTCCTTCCATTTCTGCTCGGATCTTTTCAAGCAGGTCAGCGTTGGTTGGCTGTTCTTGTTGTAGTTCTTGAGTCTCGTCCGCTCTTTGGGCCAAAGATGTTTCAGGCTCTGGATCGATTGCATTTCCACCAAATAGTTCGCGCTGCGCTTCACTGTTTATTGTGTCTAGTTGTTCAGGCGAAATAAGGCAATTTCTCCAGATGACACGATATTGATCTGCGACTCTCTGTTCGGTAACTTGAAGCTCTGGGTACTCAGGACAGAACTCTTGATGGAGTATTTGGCGATATCCATTCATATCATCCATTCGTCCTGGCCAAGGTTCGTAATTCTGTAAAACGTGCGCATTATAAATTCATTCATGGCCCTAGTCCATTTCATGCGCTGTCTTTTCAGTCCCGCTTGAGTGAGCGCTGGCTGTTGATCCTGCAAAACACTTTCTGCTTTCTGGAGTTCTCGTTCTCGTGACTCCGTTGGTGATAGTCACGTTGTTGTTGTGAATGTATTGGTGAGTGTTGTTGTGGTTCCTCTGGTTCTTGGGCTGTAGCTCTTTGAACGGCAGAGGCCCGCCTGCTCAGCACCCTGTCAGTATTATTAATTTTTATTATTATGTATTCACCATCTGTTGCATCTAAGTTTTCTGAAATAACTTTCCAGACTGATCCCAATCCGTTAATAAGTCCGCGTTTTGTTCCCTAATTCTTAAGTTTCTCTCTAAGTTTGGTTAGTCAGTGTAATCTCGTGTATTCAGATTTAAGAGAGGGTGTGTATGATTAAGGTTTTCTAAATGGAGATTGGAAACATTAACGGTTTAAGGCATTGCGTTCGTGTTTATTATTGATGTCAGAAATTCTCCCTTTGAATTAACATGTACAATTCCGTTGGGAAGTCGTAGTTTGTCAATTTCTCGCGTCGGTACAATTGCATCAGTATTTGCATCTGAGTTTGAAAATTTGGTCGGTACGTGTCTGTATTGTTATGACTTCAATACTAAAATATTGGGAATGTCGGTGGGTTGTGTTTTAGGTTTATCGTGATCGGGCACTTTGTGAAGGGGAATAATGTTGAAGTTAGTAATTAACTGCATCGATTTTAAGTCAGCAATACATTCGTAATGCTCAAGCAAATCAAGACCCAATATTCCATCAAACTCAATATCTAGATTGTAGATAAAAACCTTATAAGGGTTACATAAGGTAAATGGAATAAGGGTGGATTCTGAAATTGGGATTTTCTAATGAGTGATACCTTGGAATCTCACTTCTTGGGAAATCTGTGACGGAAATGTTTAACGGTGTTTTCTTTAAAAATGGAGATACCAGCTCCGGTATCAATGAGTAGTATAAATTTTCCAAAAGCGTTGTGAATCTATACTATTATAAAATTGTAAGTTTGTTTGTTTGTTTGTTTGTTCGGGCATCACGTAAAAACTATTGAACTGATTTTGCTGAATCTATTTTTGTTGCAAAGCCTATAGTTTGACTTAAAATCTGGTACACATTTTATCTCCCTAAATTGACAGAAACGGTAGATATAGCGAAAAAACTTCTACCATGTTGGGTAATACAATTACTCAATTGGTTCCACCGCACGCACAAAATATTAGATACTGGTATCGGCTTAGCTTTTATTCAAAATTCAGAATGTGACAATGCAATTGTTTCGAGTTAACACAAATCAATTGATATAACGGGCGTAATTTTACAGCGTGTTCTGAATTATAGGAAACTTAGAGCGGAGTAGAATTATATGGATTTCAAAAATCTAAAAAAAAGTTAAATTTAGTGTCCTATAAGCAGCTGCATATATACAATGTGGTTGAAATTAGGGAGAGTGGAATTAGTTATACGGGGTGGTCTAAAAAAGATATTGATTGGGCCATAAACAGTTCCTTATACCAAGGGAGTGAAAAAGGGTAGAATATTTATATAATTTGGATAAAAAATCTTAGAAAAAAATGTGTTATATAAGCAGTTAGGATCTTTGAAATAATAAGCTGTTAGTTAGAAGGAGCTGTTTATACAGGGTGTTTGAAATAAAATATGGAGTGGAATTATAGTTTATGTTGTGGTTAAAAACTTGTTTTATATCCACAAGCTGTTGCATATGTAGGCTGGGTGAAATATGTCGCAGAGTATAATTACAGCTATACAGGTGGGTTTAAAAAATAAGTAATGTAATGGTCTACAAGCTGTTCCATTTACCAGATGATTGAAGTATAGGATGGGGTAGTATTCTAAGGATACAAGGGTGACAAATAAGTACTTGCATATAAAAGGTTGTTGAAATATAGGGTGGTGTAGAGTTATAATTATACAGGGCGGTTAAAAAATGCTAGAAAAATTTTGTTATCTAGCAGTTATATATATGGAGTACCTGACACATGGGGCGCAGTACAGTTATAGTTATACAGTGTGACTCAAACAAGGTTAGAATGAAGTGTGGAGAGAAATTATACTTTAAAATGTAGTTGAAAAAATATTGTTATAAAAAGTTGCATATAAGGGGTGGTTTAAATACAGGGTGGAGACAAATTATACTTTCAATTGTGGTTCAAAAATAGTTATATAGCGTAGTCCATAAGCAGTTGTGTATATAAGATAGTGAGTGGACCAGAGTTATAGTTAAGTGTTTAAAAAATGTTATATTTGGTGGCCCCTAAGCAGATGCACAACAGGGTGGTTGAAATATTTTGTTGAGTAAAATTATGGTTATAAAGGGTGGTTCAAAAATAAGTTGGAATGTTTGACAAATGGGCAGCAGTGTATACACGATGGTTTTAATGTAGATGGAAGTAGACTTAGTTATACAAAGCGGTTAAAATTTTTTTAAATAAAATTGTTATATAGGGTGGCCAATAAGCAGTTGCAGTTTGGGTGAGTGTTTAAATAAAAGTTTGGTGTTAGGGTGCAAAACTGTGTTTTTAAATTTGTGACACACCAAGGGTTCCACCGGTATTTCCATCAGAGTGGATCTAAAAAAGTTCTGTGTTCTTCTCTCCGGGCACTTGCTTTTCTGTTCGTTTGACCGACGTACGCGAGGTTGCAGTCCTTGCACGGTATCTCATATACACCCTGATCTTCGAGAGGAATTTTCTCTTTAGGTGACGGTATGATCTCTCCAATCATTCTGTGTGCCTTGAAAACTGTTTTTATATTGTGTTTTGCTAGTACTTTTCCAATTTTGTCAGTTGTGCCCCGTACGAAGGGGAGAAAGACTTTCAAAATGTTTTCATCTTCTGTTGTGGGTTTTGGTTTTTGTGTAAGTGCTTTCTGTATTATGTGATGGTTATAGCTATTTGATGTTAATGTCTCCTTTAGAATGTTCAACTCGACCTTACCGTTTTCGTTGTCTGTTAGAGTTTGAGATCTGTGGGTTAGGGTTTTAACTACTGAGAATAACTGAGCGGGGTTGTGGTGCGAGTTTGCGTTGAGGTATCTGTTTGTGTGCGTGGTTTTCCCGTATACTGTGTGTCCTATGGTTCTGTCAGGTTTCTTTTTTATTAATAGGTCGAGGAATGGCAGTTGATTGTTTTGTTCTGTTTCCATGGTGAATGTAATTTTCGGGTGTGTTTTGTTTAGATGATCCAGAAACTTGTGGAGTTGTTCTCTACCATGTGGCCATATTATAAAAGTGTTATCGACGTACCGTAGCCATAGCTTAGGCTGGTATTCCGTATTCTGTAGAGCCTGCCTTTCGATCTTTTCCATAAAAAGATTTGCTAGAACTGGTGACAAAGGGGACCCCATTGGCGAGCCTTCAATTTGCTTGTAACGTTGTTCTGCGTAAGTAAAATACGTGTTTGATAAGTGGTTCGCTAGGTTGATTATATGTTCTGGAGGGAGACAACATCGAAACTCACTAATATATCGTCCTTGTGTATATTCATATTCCGTATAATGTTTAGGAGATGTGAGTTTTTGACATGTGATATCATCTCTTCTACAAAGGGTTGGAGTTCTTTAGCCGGAATTTTGCTAAGAGATGTGTCGGAGACCCTATTGCGCTGACTATTGGCCGAAGTGGGGCATCTGGTTTGTGCATTTTGGGGAGACTGTATAACTTCGGGGATGTGGACGATTTTTCCCTTGGAATTATATTGTTCTGGATGTCTTCATTTATCGGGATTGCTATTATTTTTGCCTTCGTTGATTTTTCCAAGTATGTTATAGGATCATTCTCCACTGGTTTGTATGACTCGTCTAGGAGGTCCCTGATTATCTTGTCGTATTCTTTGGCGTCCAGAACTACGGTGGCCTTTCCCTAATCTGCTGGAAGTATGACGATGGAGTTGTCTCTTTTCAGGTCACGTAGGGCGTGCACTTCTTCTATTGAAAGGTTTCATTTCGGAGGTTTTGTTTTCTGTAGGATGGTCGTAACGTCTTGACGAATTGTTTCTGCTGTCTATTCGTCTGTATAGCAGTTTGCACCCTGCAGATAATATCCGCTAGTGGTATTTTTGTGGGAGCTATTGCGTAGTTGAAGCCCTTTGACAGAACGGCAACTTCTGCAGGGTTCAGTGGTCGGCTGGAAAGGTTGTGGACTGGGCAGGTCGCACCTGATGTTACTGTTTTCTCCTTTTTCTGTACTTGTTTTAGTCTATTTACCTTCTCTTTCTGGCGCCTTATTCTAATTTCAGCGTCTGTTTGGGCTCTGTGTTCTGCTAACATGTCAATGGTGTTCCAAAGTGCCGGGTGTATGTTATTATTTAATCTAAGCCTGAAGTTGTATATATTCAGATCGGTCGTGTTTAGTTTTCTTCTCACATTTTGAATTAGTTCTCGTAGAAGGACTTGCTTGCTCTGTTTAGAATATTCTGAGTTGGTCTAGTTTGCGTGTGAAAATTTAGTCTGCAGCACGTGGGAATGATGTCTTGACCTGGACAGTGACGTAAAAAAGCTAGGTCGCATAGCAGTATCGATTTCTTTGTACACAGCTTGTCGAATGTCTTGATGTCTGATGATACTTCCTCTCCGTAGAGGTATATGATGTTACTTCTGATGTTCTCACGAGTATGAAATGTGATTGACTGTTCTCGGGAATCTCGGGTGTTTCTCTTGTTTGTCTTAGGAAAGACACTTTTTCGACGTTTCAATGAGATCTCATTCATCTTCTTTGGGATTACCGATTTTGTCACTCATTAAGTCACTAAGTGTAGTACAATTTGATCTACTGTTACTTTGCGTCTTTGCTTCTAAGCTATTGACCGGGGGGGGGGGGCAAAATCAGTAATCAAGATGAAGATGAGTGAGATCTCATTAAAACGTCGAAAAAGTGTCTTTTCTAAGACAAACAAGACAAACACACATTTTGTCACGTATTCATACGTATAAATAAGAAAGACAAGATATTCTTGTCGGAGATCATAATAGTAACTCGTGTAAGGCCGTAACTCTGCCGGTTTAAATTTTAAATTTGTATTTAGTGAAAATATATTTTTTTAAAAGTTAAATTTAAAAGATTTAATCCAAAAATTGGCGCAGTCAGTAGGATTGTTTAGACATACGAATTAGGCAATTCTTAAAAAGGCCAAGGACACCAGGAACACGCACATACCTCTCACCAGTGTACCAGCCAACAGACGTCGATTGCCAGACGTAGAATTAAGGACACTAGATTTAAGGACAAAAGCAGGGGACAGCAACTGAGACCAAAGGCATCAAGGAACACGCACCCTAGAGGACGCTTACCGGTGCACTAGCCGCAGAACAAGTCATATGCTTGGGACGTACATGTAAGTACTGAAACGAATCATCACGAAATATTATTTTGATCATTTTAATAAACATTGATTTTTTATTATTTTAATGATTTGCATACATTGATTAATATTGAACTACATATATTTTTATATCATTGATGTTGATGTTCTACCGTTATAATTTTTAACATTTGAAACTTTCGTATACTAAATATCCACAAATATTCAGACACTGCTACGTTTTACACATTATTTTTCTAAATTACACGTTACTGATCTCCCACAACCCGTACCAACACCATCAACAACATCTGAACGAATTATAATTCCATCTATAATTCTGTATTTTGCAACATCTCAAAAATATATTTTAATTAATTATGCCGTAAACAAAAGCGCAAGGCTTCGTTGAGCCCTACAAATTATCTGAAATTTTCGCTATCATACCTGAGTATGATGGAAATCAAATTTTCTTGAACACTTTTATAACAAGCTGCAATACTGCTTGCAGCATGGCTGTAGACAACCAACTCACTTTAGTAGTGCTACAGATTAAAAACGAACTTCTAGGTAGAGCCGCTGAATTAGTAAATTCGCGTAACGCAGATAACTGGCTAGACATTCGTACATTGCTGGAAAATCATTTTGGCGACTCGAGAGATCTATCGGCATTAATACAAGACCTCCAGAGGATGAGACAAATAAATAAGTCACCTCTGACTTTTGCAGCTAGGCTACAAACACATTTAGCTAAAATGTTAGCTAACGATAAAAGAGGAACAAGCGCAAAGCGACCTTATAGAAAATATGGCTCTTAATAGTTTATTGCCCGGTTTAGAACCCAAAATAGGACAAATCGTACAAGCTAGTGACCCTGGCGATATATTAACCGCTGTATCGAGAATTTAGCGCGAATTACAATTACACCATTTAGAAAACCAAAAGTTTCAAGGCGCCAGACAACCACCAACTCCAAACCGTAAACCCATGATTTCTCCAACTATAAAACAATGCTCTTTTTGCAAATGCTCAGGGCATACGTATATCGAATGCCAGGCAACAATGAGATAACAAAACCCTCCTCCTGGACAGAATTTTTGTCCACAATTTGAAAATTTTAGAAACAATCAACAACCCATTCCTTCGACAAGTACACCAACCGCGACCAATGAATCAACCTCCATCAAACTCGAACCAAACCCCACACAATTCTGGTCAATACCGATCAAACCCCAATTTTTTCAGACAGCAAAGAACTCATCACGTAAATAATCTCGAATACGATGATTCATATAATCACTATGATACCACATGCGACTACCAATATGATCAATACAACTACCAATTGACTGATGACCAATATCAATATGACTGTTCTGAAGACAACACGTACTCATTCGAACAACCAGAAACAACGACAGACGAGTCATCAAACTATGTCTCATACGAGCAAACCCTAGACGAACCAAAACGCCGAAATTTTCGCGAACCCTTCCAGAATTCGAAACCACCCGAATTCGAAGTACCAATACTCCAAATGAAATCCCTGAACTTACAAGAAGTACACCCCAACACGTTCAAGACAGAACAGCAGTTTCTGTAAACTTTTGATCAACACAGGTGCAGGACTTTCTATTTTCAAACCCGAAACCTGTCAACGATTCTCTAACAGATTCCTAGAAAATGTCGTAATTCAAGGAATTACAAACGAAAAAATTTTAAATAGTGAATCAACTCTCGTACTCTTTAATATCAACGATCCCCTCAAAGTCTATATTTGCAATTTAGATATAGAATTTGATGGACTCTTGGGATCAGACTTCCTAGAGCATTAGGATTGCATAATCGATTTAAAAAAATAAACAACTTATAACCAACTTCAAGTCACTACCCCTATACAAAGTAACTAACGAAACTATCCACCCTAACTCGACACTCCCTACTCCACCAAACCAAAATTTCACGAACTCCTCAATAGCTCAAATTAATATGGTAACTATTGAACCACGAACCGAAAAAAATCTGCAAATTTTAAAGCAACTTCAGAAATACACACCTTATACTAATAGGAACCAAAAAGGACAATGATCACATCCCAAACGACATTTTAAAAATGGACAATAACAGCGAATTTTTAACATCCGTTCTAAACGCGAACGCCATTCCGAAAACTTTCATTTCGAAAAAATAATTCTAGAACCCTTACAAATTGACAATCTTTACAGTTTTAACAAATACCAAAATACAAATACACAAATTGACAGGCGTAACGAAATAATTAATCAACTTCGCCTCGAACACTTGAATGACGAAGAATGCGACCTTATTACTCAACTCTGTCTCGAATTCTCAGACATCTTTTACTTAGAAGGTGACCAGTTGACAATTACTAACGAAGTTAAACACTCCATCGATACCAATAGTTCCACACCAATCTTTACTAAGTCATATCGTTACCCCCATATTCATAAAGAAGAAGTTAAGTCACAAATTTCTAAAATGCTTGATCAAGGCATAATCCGCCCTTCTAACTTCCCCTGGTCCTCCCCAGTCTGGGTCGTACCCAAAAAATTAGATGCTTCAGGTAATCAAAAATGGCGTGTAGTCGTAGAGTACCGCAAACTCAACGACCAAACCATAGGCGATCTATTTTCGATCTATTAGACCAACTCGAACGTTTCCAATACTTCACAACTCTCGATCTTCCATCAAATCGAAATAGACACCAAAGATATCCAGAAAACTGCATTCACCGTAGAAAATGGACATTTCGAATTCGTCCGAATGCCTTTTGGACCCGTTCACTTTCCAACGCGTCATGGACAATATACTTCTAGGTATACAAAACGAAAGATGTCTTGTCTACATGGACGACATCATTGTCTTCTCGCCCACAATTCTTGATCACACCCTTCGACTCACAGAAGTTTTCAAACGCCTTAGAAAATTTAACTTAAAAATCCAGCCCGATAATTGCGAGTTCTTTCGCTAAGAAGTAGCATATTTAGGACACCTCATCACTCCCGATGGCGTAAAGCCAAACCCTAATAAAGTCGAATGTATAATAAAGTTCCCTCAACCCCAAAATCAAAAGGAAATTAAGTCATTTTTGGGATTAGCCGGTTATTACAGACGCTTTAACTCTGCAAAAATCTCTAAAGCCCCCACGAGACTACTTCAAAAAGATACACCATTCCTGTTTGATTCAGAGTGTATTAAACCCTTTAACGAATTGAAACAGGCTTGAAGCGTATGACCATGAGATAATATACAAACCCGGTAAAATCAACAAAAACGCAGACGCCCTAACCCGTATAAAAATCAATAACTTTAACAAATGTACTGAACTTCAATCAAAACACGAACTAGTAACATTCCCAATACTACCACTTAACGAAGACCCAGATAGTGACGTTACTGAAGACGAGGACAACGAAATCAATCCGGAACACATATCTCGCGAATTCAAAAGTTTCCTTGAAATATACCAAACTATTTCCCTGATCGACTACAGTAAAATCCAATTTTCTAACTGTCAACTCCTCGACAAAAAAAAATAAAAACATAATCGTACTTCCACAACAATCAACAATCGAACCTCCAAGATTTTCACAATAAAATATTTGACGATATTTTTGAAGAAAACGCAGACTTTCAAACTTTTAGCATTAACCTGTACCCGAGCAAAAATGTACGAAAAAGAAAATACTTTATCATACCTTTATCATAACTAGGTATTATTTCCCTCTCTCTACAAAAATAAAAACCTCTTAACACGTCAAGTAACCTATTACGTAGAGAACAACATTGACCTACCCATATTAGAGATGCGCTCTTTTATTTTCGCAGACACTGATATAAAATGGAAAATTTGTCAAAATGTTACAGAAACTGTCGAAAAAGACCAAGTTCCTGTAATACTTGACCGGTTCCCCAACGGTAAAAGTATATTCACCGTGAAATAAATGAAACAATTCGCAGAAGCAAACAAAAATTTAATTGGCCCGGTTTAAGTAAAGACATAGAACACTTCATCAGAAAATGCGATATTTGTCAAAAGACAAAGGCGTATCGTAAAAAATTAGATAATCCACTTGTAATTACTGAAACTCCTAGGACACCTTTCGAGAGAATCAACGTCGATATCCTTGAAGTACCAACTAAAAACTATGCACTTACTATCCGTGATGAACTTACCAAATTTTCACAAGCTTACCCTATCGGCGATAAATCAGCCAAAACAGTCGTTAACACTTTATTACTTTATTTCCAGCATTACGGAACACCCTTTCGCATACACTGCGACTACGGCAGGGAATTTGATAATGTCCTACTCAAGGACCTCTGCAAACTTTTTGATATTAGACTGTCATTTTCCAGTGTAGGACATCTACAGTCCAATGGTTCACTTGAGCGTTTTCATTCGACACTTCTAGAAATGATAAGGATTCACAAATCAGAAAACCCCGATGAACACCAGTTCAGCATTTTACCTTATGCTGTGATAGCATAAACCAATTCAACAAGTAAAACCCACGACTTCACACCGTACGAACTTGTATTTGGCCACACATCCAGCAGACCTCCCGAAATACTCTATAACCAACAAGAATTAATTTCCAAATATGTTCATGACCTCAATAATCGCATATCCCATTATTAGAGAATTGCACGCGAACGAACAGAAGTTCAAAAGCAAAAGAAAGATTCGATAAACACGTTTCTGAAAACCTTCCAAATTACCAAATCGGCGACAAAGTCTATGTCAAAGAATCACAGCTTAAAAATAAACTTGAAAATAAATTCAATGGACCCTTTCAAATTATGGAACAATTCTGCAACTCTCCTAAACTTAGCAACTAATCAAAGGACTAAAGTTAACTTTGATAGACTGAAGCCTTATTCAGAAAGTTAATTTCTGTTCCAGATTCTTCTTGCTATTTGGATCAGCAATATCACACTTTGAACTGAAAACAATAAATAACACTCTTGGAATATATTACCATGACGAAACGAGAATCGTCGTATCAAACTAGAGATGGAATCTTCTAGCCCACCGCTACTTAACAGCACTAGAACTTGCTTTCACATCGAACAATCAGTTGCTCGACATCTTAATCGAAACCGTAAGTCCTGACATACACTCCATAAACAGTTTCAGAGCTGAAATTCAAACTCATATTAGCTTATTAACTCAAATTTCCCTAAAGGAAAAATTTCTAGAAATTTACTCTGACACGAAACGAACAAAACGCGGACTTCTAAACGGAGCTGAAACCCTATTCAAAGCGATAACAGGCAATCTAGACGCCTCTGATGGTGAGTTTTACACAAACAGCATTAACAACCTAAATCGGAAGCAATTGCAATTAGAAAACTTAATGAAAAATTAAATCAGTATAACGACATCAGTTATCAAAAATTTTAAATGAGACAATCGCGACACTACAAATTAATGAAAAAATCTTTAATGAAGACATCAAACGTATTCAAAGAACAATCATTCACCTAGCTGACAAAAACGCTTATATCGAAGCTAAACGAACTTTTCTCGAGATTTGTGAAAAAATGATGGAAAACTACCTTTATTTACAAGATAATTTAAACGATTTACTCAATGCTATTACCTTTGCAAGACTGAAAATTATACATACATCAATCTTAACTCCAGAACACTTAATAACAGCCCTACAAGAAATTTCACAAAATTTAGTAAACAATAATTTACCTCTTCCGGTAAGATATTCAATTGTTGCCCTATATTTAGAGATTATAGATCTTGAAGATTTTCAAACACGTTCAGATCTTGTCTTTGTTCTCAAAATACCACTCGTAGAACAACAACCCTATACCGCTTTTCATCTATATCCTATCCCTATCTATGACGATAGAACACCACGTACTTCAGTTCACCCAGAAATACATTGCGAGAAATGATGATTCTTTAATGTACATTCCAATAAAGGATTTAAGTGCGTGTAAACCGCTAGACTTTCGCGAAAAACTTTGCTCCGAATGTATGCTTACCCTATAGGCACGCCCTATGTGAAGCTCAACTGTTGAAAAACTTTAAAAATGTGCCGGAAAATTGCAAAAGTTCCGTTATTTTCAGCCAAGGCTATAACGTGCAAAAACTTGAATCTAATACGTGGCTAATCATAATTTCAGAACCTATACGAATCACAATAAACTGTGCAAAAACTGATGTAAAAACTGTAACTATAAATAAAAACACAATTCTCAAACTTTACTCGAAGTGCAGTGCTTTCGAAAATTCATAAATATCACTGATAATTCTCATCCAGTTTAAATACCTTATAACTGTTGTAAACTTATACCAGATAAAGTCAAAGTTCCAGAACTCAAACCCTTAAAACTGGACCAGCTCAATATCGAAGAATTAGATATAGCCAGTCATAAACTCGACCAATACTCTAGAGACCTAGATAACTTAATCAATCAACCATTTATAACGAAAAATATTTCATGGTTCACATATGTAAGTATTGCAGTTATAATAATCATCTACACAACAAACGCCACAACCGACCATAAGAAGTTTTAGGCACTTAATTCCAAAACTTCGTCCGACTTTGGATATTCCCGAAAAAGACATTGAATTGAAAGAAACTGCTTAATAAAGTATGTCCTTTCTTCATTCACGATTTTAACATTATATTTGGACTATTTTATTTGTAATTTCGTCTTGACCATACAATGTATGGCATCACAATCCCTCTAAGGCACGCTATGAGTGCCTTTAGGGGAAAATTCATTAAACCCCAGATATCCTAGATATCAAAAGGGTTCAGCTCTGTGGGAGCCCTTGCCAGGTTTTCAGGCCCGTGGATGGAGTCGTGGCGGCAGTTTCCCATGAATTTCCTGACCGTCCGGGCAGTCCCTAACAAGACGGCTTTTTGCATTTGTTTGTAATGATGTTCGTCCAGACCGAGGTATTTTAAATTGTTTAATAGATGTTTTGGGACTAGTCCTGTCGTTGACATAACAATTGGTACAGTTCGTGTGTTGTTCATGTTCCACTGAGTCTTTATTTGAAATTCCAAGTCTATATATTTGGTTCTTTTCTCAGCCTGCTTGATATTTATATTATTGTTGTTAGGAATTGCTATGTCAATTAAAGTTGTTTTCCGAGAGACTTTATCTACCAAAACTATATCTGGTCTATTGTGAGCAACAGACAGATCGGTCAGTATCGTGCGGTCCCAGTACAGCTTGTAGTTGTTATTTTCTAAAACAGATTCTGGTTTATATTTATAGTATAGTAATCTTACCCACTGTGATAATTTATGTTTCAGTGCTAGTTCCTGGTGAAGTATTTTTGCCACAGCATCGTGTGGTTCTTTGTATTCAGTTGCAGCGAACGCTTGACAACTTCCTGTGATATGCTGGATAGATTCAGCTGTTTGGCAACCGTACCTGCATCTATCGTTGTTAATAGAAGGGTCTTTAACGATGTACTTAAGGTAGTTCTTAGTTGGAATTACTTGATCTTGGATTGCCAATATAAAGCCTTCCGTTTCAGGGAACATATGTCCAGAGATCAAACAGTAGTTCGACGCTGCACTGTCGACATAATCTTGGTTGACGTCATTTATATGTCTTCCATGAAGGGGCTTTTCTTTCAATTTTAGCAGTTTCTGATCTGTGGTCTGGTGGTGTAATTGGACATGTTGTTGTGTCAGTCGCAGTGGTGTTGAGTCATCAACCTGGCACATGACTCTATGTAGATCAGAAAATTCTGCGAGTTTCTGGAAATGACTACGCAAAATGGAAATTTGTTGATCTAATAGTTTACTTAGATCTGTCAATCCTCTTCCTCCTTCATACCGTGGCAAAGTTGTACGTTCGACAGAGCTCTTTGGATGGTGATTTTGAGCTTTTGTTAGTAAAACTCGAACTTTTTGTTGTAATTGTTCAATGTCATTCTTGCACCAATTAACTATACCGAAAGATTAACTGAGCACTGAACACGCATAGGTGTTAATAGCCTGAAACAGATTTTTACTGTTTAGTTTGGTTTTCAACAGTCGTCTTACCCTTCTATAAAACTCTGCTGTCAGGTCCTTTTTCATAGTCATGTAATCAATACGTTGAGCCTGCTTTATTCCAAGGTATTTATAAGTATGACCTTCCCCCATAGATTCAATTGAGGTGCCATCTCCCATTTCGAAGTGCCCCTGCTGTATTTTGCCTTTAACTATATTAATAATTTAATAATAATATTTGTAATATTATAATTTTATTATTATTAACTTTTAAATCGTTTTATCATTATATTCGTAACCTATTTTAATTTAGCAATTTATGTTCTATATGATTATTGATTCCATTATTTTTATTATCTTCTATAATTTTAATTTTTTTTGTATACTTGTTTGAGTTTTGCAGCCAATGTTATATTTTGTATTTTAGTTGTTCTAAAAGTTGATGCTTTACCATCAACTTTTCATATGTGATGGGAGTTGTTATATGATATTTCAGATACACGTGTGTGCTAACTCAGAACTTTATCTGTGGGAATTATATTCATTCTTATTTCACAAGTATCATATTACAACGATATAACAATTCCTAGTATTTTTTTGTAGACATGTAATTAGGGGAAAATTCACTAAACCCCAGATATCCTAGATATCAAAAGGGTTCAGCTCTGTGGGAGCCCTTGCCAGGTTTTCAGGCCCGTGGATGGAGTCGTGGCGGCAGTTTCCCATGAATTTCCTGACCGTCCGGGCAGTCCCTAACAAGACGGCTTTTTGCATTTGTTTGTAATGATGTTCGTCCAGACCGAGGTATTTTAAATTGTTTAATAGATGTTTTGGGACTAGTCCTGTCGTTGACATAACAATTGGTACAGTTCGTGTGTTGTTCATGTTCCACTGAGTCTTTATTTGAAATTCCAAGTCTATATATTTGGTTCTTTTCTCAGCCTGCTTGATATTTATATTATTGTTGTTAGGAATTGCTATGTCAATTAAAGTTGTTTTCCGAGAGACTTTATCTACCAAAACTATATCTGGTCTATTGTGAGCAACAGACCGATCGGTCAGTATCGTGCGGTCCCAGTACAGCTTGTAGTTGTTATTTTCTAAAACAGATTCTGGTTTATATTTATAGTATAGTAATCTTACCCACTGTGATAATTTATGTTTCAGTGCTAGTTCCTGGTGAAGTATTTTTGCCACAGCATCGTGTGGTTCTTTGTATTCAGTTGCAGCGAACGCTTGACAACTTCCTGTGATATGCTGGATAGATTCAGCTGTTTGGCAACCGTACCTGCATCTATCGTTGTTAATAGAAGGGTCTTTAACGATGTACTTAAGGTAGTTCTTAGTTGGAATTACTTGATCTTGGATTGCCAATATAAAGCCTTCCGTTTCAGGGAACATATGTCCAGAGATCAAACAGTAGTTCGACGCTGCACTGTCGACATAATCTTGGTTGACGTCATTTATATGTTTCCATGAAGGGGCTTTTCTTTCAATTTTAGCAGTTTCTGATCTGTGGTCTGGTGGTGTAATTGGACATGTTGTTGTGTCAGTCGCAGTGGTGTTGAGTCATCAACCTGGCACATGACTCTATGTAGATCAGAAAATTCTGCGAGTTTCTGGAAATGACCACGCAAAATGGAAATTTGTTGATCCAATAGTTTGCTTAGATCTGCCAGTCCTCTTCCTCCTTCATACCGTGGTAAAGTTGTACGTTCGACAGAGCTCTTTGGGTGGTGATTTTGCGCTTTTGTTAGTAAAACTCGAAATTTTCGTTGTAATTGTTCAATGTCAGTCTTGCACCAATTAACTATACCGAAAGAGCACTGAGCACTGAACACGCATAGGTGTTAATAGCCTGAAACAGATTTTTACTGTTTAGTTTGGTTTTCAACAGTCGTCTTACCCTTCTATAAAACTCTGCTGTCAGGTCCTTTTTCATAGTCATGTAATCAATACGTTGAGCCTGCTTTATTCCAAGGTATTTATAAGTATGACCTTCCCCCATAGATTCAATTGAGGTGCCATCTCCCATTTCGAAGTGCCCCTGCTGTATTTTGCCTTTAACTATATTAATAATTTAATAATAATATTTGTAATATTATAATTTTATTATTATTAACTTTTAAATCGTTTTATCATTATATTCGTAACCTATTTTAATTTAGCAATTTATATTCTATATGATTATTGATTCCATTATTTTTATTATCTTCTATAATTTTAATTTTTTTTTTTTTGTATACTTGTTTGAGTTTTGCAGCCAATGTTATATTTTGTATTTTAGTTGTTCTAAAAGTTGATGCTTTACCATCAACTTTTCATATGTGATGGGAGTTGTTATATGATATTTCAGATACACGTGTGTGCTAACTCAGAACTTTATCTGTGGGAATTATATTCATTCTTATTTCACAAGTATCATATTACAACGATATAACAATTCCTAGTATTTTTTTTGTAGACATGTAATTGCACATTTTGTCACGTATTCATACGTATAAATAAGAAAGATAAGATATTCTTGTCGGAGATCATAATAGTAATTTGTGTGCCGGTTTAAATTTTAAATTTGTATTTAGTGAAAATATATTTTTTTAAAAGTTAAATTTAAAAGAGTTAATCTAATATATATTGAAATGGAAATAAACATACATCAAAAGGAATCAAGAATCAAAATATCTAAAGTAAAATGAATTCATTAACCTAATATAACATAATAAAACCCATGTTAAATAAGGCAATCGAAAAATGTAAAAAATGAAATGAAAACACAAATATGCAATTCAGAGACAATGATAGTATGAAAATGATTAAGGTATGCAGCTATATAATGAAACGATGATTTGTAGGGAAAAGTAAACAAATTAACTAGCAAAATATAATGTTTTGAAATTAGACACGTTTGACATTTATTGAGAATTTTAAAAGAAAACATGTAGGAGTTTAAATAATCATATAACAAGAGTCTATTCTCTCGATATAACATAATGAAAACATACGGTAATTAGAAAATATTAATAATACCTTAATATTTTGATGCACAACCAGGGACGCTAAATGTCAAAAATTTAATGGTCAGGAATTTGCACAGTTTCATATTCTGAAGACAACAGGGGTATCACAGCACATCTTTAGAGTCTTATAAACACATTTTAGGGCAAATAACTTATAAAAACGTAGAATTTCCACTTCAAAATTAGTAAAGCAATATTTTATTTGTCATAATCTTTGGAACGACATTGTGAAACAATCTGTAAAGCGTTTGGTATAAAATTATAGAACACATTGGTTTGGACAACAATGAAAAATTTATTTTAATTTCACAATCCATAACAATCGATCTTACGGATGGCAATATCAATATCAAGCAAAATTGAATGTAAGGGTAATTGAAAGTGAACAAAAGAAATATTGTATTAGAAAATGGTAATTCAAAAAATGCAGAATAAAGAAGATAAGAAGTTAGAGCTCCATGTCAACATAAAAAACTACAAAAGCGAGTGAATATAGGACCAGATAGAGATTCAAAATACGTGACAGCTAATGTCAAAGAATTGTCAAATTTATTAAAAGTTTAAAAAGTCAAGAATCTTCAAGAGAGGTTGTAAACAAACATAAAACAACCATATACCAGGCAATTAAAGAAATATAAGTCCATAAAATAAATGGTAATGCAATAGAAGGCACTAACCAAGTAAATGTGAAGCACTTAAATATTTCTGGAAGTATAGCCGCAGTAAATACATTTGGAGATAATCAAGTATAGCAGATCACACAAAAAGGTGAGAAAAAAGACATCTACAAGGAGTAACCGTTGTAAAGTCAGAAAGCAGAGTAATAATAGCAGACCAACACAGCCTTGAGAGAAAGCAAAAGGTGAAACCATCGCTAGTGGACAAGGGTAACAGTTGGGGGATTTAGTGAGAACACTTTGAACCGGTTAAAGTGAGACAAGGTATTTCCATTTATAATTTATTAAAAAATATATTTGGTGCTCAACTATTTATATTATTAATTCTAAAAGTTTATTTACTGGGAAATATAATTTTTAGTAACGAGTTTATATAACAAAATTAATTTCAGAATTGCATATAAACATTCATTACATTTTAAAATTTGGCTGTAGATAAAGAAAAGAACTATTCGGAAATAACAAATCTTTTTAGATTAATTTCAGTATTTAATATTTAAGAATTTGTTTAATGATTACAGTTCATTGGTGGTTATATATTTGATTTTTGATTGATTTCATACTGAGTTTGTGTTGATTTTTTTAAAAATGTTTTTAATACAAAATATATAAAATACTGTGTTTTACTTTTTATAATTATAAGTGGTAAGTCTTTAAAGGTAATTACAAATTGTAATTGATCAGCACACGTTCTAGAACCCTAACTGAGGAGAGTTTCAAAAAGCCGGATCAGTAACAGATAATTGTGTGGAGTGATTATAAGAAGGTAAATTATAAAATTCAAAAACATTCACTTTCAATTTCAAATCATTAAAAAACTAAAAATAATTCATTACAATTATTTTTGGGAGAACCCAAAGTAGTATTATATAAAACCCTATAAAACTCCATAACAATTAATTTGGCGAGCCCAACTTGGGGCGTTAGAACATGGCATGAGAACGTGATACACTAGAACGTGGTGCACTACAAATATTATTGAAAAGCCAACTTGGAAAAACAGAGGTGACGACTGTCCAGGAACAAAAATAAGGTTTGTAAGTTGAAAAATTAATTTAAAAAGATAAAATTACTAAAAAGATATATACCAAAATATTTAGTTGTAAAAAAGATTTGATACAAGGTTTCGATTGAGTATTTAATATTGGTATACTATTGATTGATTTAGTTTGATATTTTGATTTGATTTGCTTAATTGGAATTGGTTCAATATATTTTCTGGGAATTTTGGGAGATATAACAAACAAATTTAAAACAAAAAGTTAAAACATTATCATTATTAATTTATAAATATAATTAAAAAAGGTATAAATTTTAAAACACAAAATAAAATGGCAATAACAAGGAAAGGGAATAAGAAAAACACAGACCAGGAAGGCCAAGAAGATGAGCAGCAGGTACAAGAAGAGATTATGGTGGAGATGGACTATGGAGATGAGGAAATAGTCATAAACCAGGAAGTGGAGGATGATGAAGATACTGATGGTAGAGTAGTGGAGACAATAGCACACGTACATTCACCAAAGAGAAGAACACCGGAAATGGCAGTGGATCTAAGCATGCTTTTGAATGCAATAAATAACCTAAGAGAAGAATCCAATGGAAAAACCGTATATTTAATGGCAAAAATAGGGGAAATAAAACAATAATTGAATACAACGATAGATAACAAGATACAAAATTTGGAAAGAACTTTAAGACCAGAAATGCAAGAAATTAGAGAAGAGATGCAACAAGGACAAGAAAAAGCTAGCAAGGATTTAACACTGGAAACAAGAGAACGTCAAGGCCAAATTGAACATATGAATGGGAAAATAAATCAAGTCCAAGAGAAAATGCAAGATAATGAGAAGCAGATGCAAGAATTAGGAGAGAAGATATCACAGAATGAAAAGGATTTTCAAGAAAAATGGCAACAAGAGATCAATCGATCAATCGCATAGAACAAACAAGAATACCTATGATGATGGAAAGATCAATGGACAATAGCGTGAAATTTAATGGGAAATTTGGGAAGATTCATCCATGTATATTTATCAAGACAATGAAAACTCAACTACATGGTGTACGAAATATAGATGAAAAAAAAATCAGCATGAGACAAGGCTTGGTAGATAGTGCGGCTATAAGGTTTGCGTCCAAAGAAGGGGAAGTTACATCATTAGAAGCAATCGAAGAAAAATTTTTAAATTATTATTGGGGAGAAACTCAACAATTGGAATTCAGGGAAAAAGCATATTTCGGCAAGTATGATGAAAAAAGGGTGATTATGCTCGGAGGTTGGTAACATTTACAAAACATATGAATCCACAAATGCGAGAAGAAGAAATAGTGCTGAACATAGCAAGACACTATGGAGAAGGAATTGCTGAAACCATAGTAGTACACAATATCAAAAAGATGGATCAGTTTATCAGTTTATAAATTATTTAAATCGAATACAAAGAGTAAAATATAATAAACCAGGAAATAATCAAAATCAAAAAAGAAGTAGAAGTCAAGAAAATAAACCTAGATGGAATGATAATAGAAATCGTTACAATTATAAAGCGAATTATGGAGACAATCGAGGATTCCAAAACAGGAATTTCAATTATAGGAAAAATGATAGTTAATTCAATGGCAGGAATCAGTTTAGAGCAAATAGATTTGAAAATAGAAATTATAATTCAAGATCAAATGGGAACGAAATAAATATAAATCAAGAATATCGAAGAAGTTGTGATCAATCAAGACATCACGATGAAAACAGGAGAATGAATAACCTTTGGAGAAGAACCAGTCAATAAGATATTAGACCTAATACATATTATAAATGAAACAAACAAAAGTAATATGAAAAGGAGTAGGAGTTGTGAAGCACAACAGAGGAATCATGGATTGAACAGAGTACCCAGTGCTGACCAACAAGACCGAAGTAATCATCAGGATTTTTAAAGGAGCCGAATACCAAAACAAACAATGCAAATACAATTTCCGAAAAAGGTTATTTAAATAAATTTAACCAACTTCTTTTAACTAGAAACATAACAAAAAATAACAAACATGAAAAAAACTTTACTGTAACAAAAACTCTCATAAATCTTTCACATAAGTAGCTAAATTCTACTGAAACTTCAGTATTACAAAAAGGACTTAACTTTGCAGTTACTCCAAAAACAATTCCTAAATTGGATATAATAAGTGCTATAGAACAAACCGCAAATAAACTAAATTCTAGTGATGCTCAAGAATATAGAATAAGAGGTAAAATTGAACTTGAAAAACCTGTAAATGTTAAAAATAACCTTATTAATAATGAATTATGTGCGATTACAAATTTAAAAAATGACAATTCTATAAAAATTTTACCTGCTGACAAAGGCAATGCAACAGTAATGATTACGATGAAAAAATTCAAAATATAATAAACCAAGGACAATACACTAAACTAACAAAAGATCCAACAAGCTCAATAGAAAACAAAATATACCGTTTACTGTACAACCACAAACATGAATTCACAGAACAAGAACGTAAAGCACTCACTCCACACTATACTAAACCACCACATTTCTATGGGTTACCAAAAATTCATAAACCTAATATTCCTTTAAGACCAATTGTCAGTTCTATAAATTCTCCGTGTAGTGAACTTTCAAAATTTCTTTTAAACATTATTCGTCCTCTTACAGGAAGTTCTGTTTCTCATCTAAAAAACAGTGCACATTTCTTGGAAAAACTGTCTTATATAGAATACAAAAAAACTTTTACAATAGCAAGTTTTGATATAGTAAATCTCTATAACAATGTTCCTGTTTCCAAAACACTTCCCATAGTAAAACAACTACTAGAACGGGACTTTTCATTAAATAAACGAACTCAGTTATCAATTGATACAATAATGGAACTACTAACATATTGTATCAAAACAACATACTTTCAATTAAACGATGACTTTTACCAACAGGATTTTGGCATGGCCATGGGTTCTTGTCTCTCACCAGCATTAAGTAACATATTTATGGAAAACTTTGAACAACAAGTAATTTTATCAAAAGAAAATAAACCTTTAGTTTGGTGGCGTTACGTTGACGACATTTTCGTAATTTGGGAACACAATCTTGAAGAACTAGATAAATTATTATATGACATAAATAACAAAGAACCAACTATCAAATTTACCCTAGAAATTGAAGAAAATAACAAACTATCTTTCCTAGACATATTAATAACAAAAACAGAATCTTCATTCGAAACAGAAGTTTATAGAAAACCAACTCATACAAACAGATACCTAAATTTCAATTCAAATATGATAGAGCAAAGACCAACTGTTCTGATGATAATAAATTCAACAAAGAAAATATAATTATAAAGAATGTTCTCACTAGAAACAATTACCCCACAAAATTTATCAACAAAGAGTTAAACAGACTTGAACAGAAAATAAACCTTCCGAATCAACCCAGAATAAAAAGGATTAATATAATAGCTGCGAATACTAAAATACTGTTTGAGGTAAATAAAAAGGTAAATATAAGGGTTAAATTTGATGATGAAGAATTATCAATTCAATTTTGAATTGTAAAGAATCTTTCATACAATGCAATTTTAGGCATATGAAAATAATAATATAAGACTAAATAGTCAATTAAAGGGTGATGAAATGTTGATATGTCCTAGTAAACAAAAAAAAATGAAATAATTAATTTAATACAAAAATATGAAAAGTTAATTAATGAACATCGAGTTGCCAAAGTGTATGTGCATAAAATTCAAGTAAAAGATTAAAAAAATTTTAAAGTTAAAACATACCTAATACAATTTAGATACCGAGAACAAGTAAATTAAGAAATTGAAAAAATGTTAAAAACTGGAATAATTGAAATTGAAGCACCAATGACCATCGATTCAATCTTTAGCAGAATAACAAATGCAAAATTCTTCACAAAAATTGATTTACAACATAGTTTTTGGTTGATTTCATTAGATGAAGAGTCAAAAGACTACACTGGATTCCAAATAGATGGGGTAGTAAACAGGGTAAAAGTTGTGACTTTTGGTATTTAATCGGCTTATGCAGCATTAATGAATGAATTACATTATACACTAAACAATGCAACATATTTTCAAAATTCACGGTTTATACAATTTTTAAAAGACACACAAATACAACCAAAATGTATTGCTATCCGACATCCTAATGCTAATCCAGCAGAAAGATATATAAGGTAAGTAATAAAATACTTAAGGATATATTGCGTAAAACAGCATACCAGATGGAAAGAAAAATTAAATCAAGTGGAATGGACTATTAATAATACACACAACAATGTGACAGAAGAATCACCAGAAACTGTTATGAAGAAAGACAATGGATATTTGACATTAGAATATAGAAAAATTTTAGAAAAGGTTAATCGAAACATAGAGAAAGCAGCAAGAAAATATGTAAAAAGAATGAACAACAAAAAGAAGACTTTTAAAAAAGGAGATATTGTGGTGATAAGAAATCTTCGTCAAACGAATTGGAAACATCAACAGTGTGCAAAATTGATGCTACCGTACGAAGGACCTTTTGAAGTAGATACAGAAGATGGTATCAATAGTTATCGATTAAAAGACATAGAAAGTGGAAAAGATAAAGGACTGTACAATATCAGTCGTATGTATAAATATTATTATTGAAAACTTACTTAAACAAATGAAATAGAGACAATTTAAAACATAAAATTTATTGTAAATATATAATAGTTAAATAGTATAATTCATTGCTTAAAAATATTTTATTGAGTCTGATTTTCAAGTCAGCAGCAAATTATATGGAATAAATAAAAAGACTCTGTATAGTGAAAATTATATGGACACTAAAAGTGTACAGAACCAATAAAAATTGTTAAATAGTTATCAATGTTATGTCAAGCTTGATAGTATAAAAAGTTGGGTTAACAGTTCTCAAGATGACATGTTTATTTTAGAAAAAATCATCTGAACAAAATCTGCCATATTAAAATATGCAGATTGTTGTAGTTAAAAAGTTTTTTGGGAAATTGAAATTTAAATAAACATGCATCAAAAGAAATCAAGAATCAAAATATCTAGAGTAAAATGAATTCATATACCTAACATAATAAAACCAATGTTAAATAAGGCAATCGAAATTTTGAAACGGTAGTTCTTTAAATGTAAAAAATGAAATGAAAACGAAACGATGATTTGTAGGGAAAAGTAAACAATTTAACTAGCAAAATATAATGTTTTGAAATTAGATACGTTTGACATTTATTGAGAATTTTAAAAGAAAATATGTAGGAGTTTAAATAATCATATAACAAGAGTCTATTCACTCGATATAACATACAGTAATTAGAAAATATAAAATGTACCTTAATATTTTGATGCACAACCAGGGACGCTAAATGTCAAAAATAGAATGGTCTGGAATTTGCACAATTTCATATTCTGAAGACTTTATAGTCGTATAAACACATTTTAGGCCAAATAACACATAAAAACGTAAAATTTCCACTTCAAAATTAGTAATGCAAATTTCATCTGTCAAAATCTATGGAGGGATATTGTGAAACAATCTCTGAAGCGTTTGGTATGTAATTCCGTAAGTTAGACTAAGAGGGAACGTTGATTCGATAGAACACATTAGTTTAGGCAACAATGAAAATTCATTTTAATTTGACAATCCATAACAATCGATCTTACTGGTGGCAATACTTGACATGGGACGAGAAAATAGAAAAAATTGCAATTTATATTAAATAAAAAGTTATCAAGCAAAATTGAATCTACGACTAATTGAAAGTGAACAAAAGGAATATTATATTATAAAATGGTAATCCCAAAATGCGGAATAAAGAAGATAAGAAGTTAGAGCTTTGTTTGAGATTAATACATGACAGCTAATGTCAAAGAATTGTCAAAATTGTTAAAAGTTCAAAAAGTCAAGAATCTTCAAGAGAGGTTGTAAAAAAACATAAAACAACCATATACCAGGCAATTAAAGAAATATAAGTGCATAAAATAAATGGTAATGCAATACAAGGCACTAACTAAGTAAATGTGAAGCAGTTAAATAATTCTGGAAGCATAGCAGCAGTAAATACATTTGGAGATAATCAAGTATGATCACACAAAAAAAGTGAGATAAAAGACATCTACAAGTAGTAACCGTTCTAAAGTCAGAGAGCAGAGTAATAATAGCATACCAACATAGCCTTGAGAGAAAGTAAAAGGTGAAACCATAGCTAGTGGATAAGGATAACAGTTGGAGGATTTAGTGAGAACACTTTGAAACGGTTAAAGTGAGACAAGGTATTTCCATTTATAATTTATTTAAACAATTTATTTGGCGTTCAACTGTTTATATTATTAATTCTAAAAGTTTATTTACTGGGAAATATATTTCTTAGTAACGAGTTTATATAACAAAATTAATTTCAGAATTGTATACAAACATTCATTACATTTTAAAATTTGGCTGTATATAAAGTAAAGAACTATTCGAAAATAACAAATCTATTTAGATAAATTTCAGTATTTAATATTTAAGAATTTGTTTAATGATTACAGTTCATTGATGGTTATATATTTGATTTTTGATTGATTTCATTTTGAGTTTGTGTTGATTTTTTTTTAATATTTCTAATTCAAAATATATAAAATACCGTGTTTTACTTTTATAATTATAAGTCTTTAAAGGTAATTACAAATTGTAATTGATCAGCAACTGTTCTAGAACCCTAACTGAGGAGAGTTTCAAAAAGCTGGAGCAGTAAGAGATAATTGTATGGTGTGATTATAAGAAGGTAAATTATAAAATTCAAAAACATTCAAATCATTAAAAAACCAAAAATAATTCATTACAATTATTTTTGGCAGAACCCAAGTAGTATTATATAAAACCCTATACAACTCCATAAGAATATATATACAGGGTGTAAATAGTTTGAGTGCATATATTTTAGGTGGAGGTAGTATACACCAAATTAAACAAAAAACTCTTATACCACTATGGTCAGTAGGCCTTAATAACCAAGAAAATCCCTAAAACATATTAAGTAAATTATTGTCAATCCGGCAATGTCGCTCACGTTCGAAGCAGATTCACTCTTAGCGCGAATAATAAAGGAATGACTACGCCGACAAAAAAATATACACCTTTGTTTTTGTATTGACTATTGACATTGACCTTAGAATTAAATAAAAGTGTATGAAATATTTTGTTGAAAATATTTACGTTTTTAATACAAGGTATTGCAATTAGAATTTGTATTTGGCGGTTTCTTTTATGCAATTATACAAAGTTGAGTAAATATGATATGCAACTCAAGAGATCTGTATATGTAGTTTTTTACCAGTTAAATTATTCGAAGAGTCATTATTACTGATTTAATTAATATTATTTATATTAGACAAGTAAATATGTAATCCTACTTACCGAATTTATTATAATGATAGAACTGAGTTGAAACAACGGATTATTCACCATTACTATCGACACAAGCACGACACCGTTTAATCCAGTTTTCACGTATGAGAGAAAAAATTCCTGGAATATTTCGGATTTCGTCAGCAGCGTCAAAAATGCGTTGTCTAAGGTCATGCTCTTCAATAACTGGAGTCGTGTAAACCTTACTTTTCATGTGTCCCCATAAGTAGAAATCTAAAGGATTGAGATCAGGAGATCTTGCTGGCCAACGTATATGTCCGTTTCGACCAATCCAACTACGGGGAAATGTTCTATTTAAGAAGTCGACAACTAGATGACTTGCGTGTTTGTAGGTTCTCTTCATCTAACAAATCTGGTAGCGTGTTCAAAAAATAAAGGTAATTCTCACCTGTCAAACGTGCAGGCAGTATAAATGGCCCAACCAAGTATTCACCAACTATTCCAGCCCACACGTTAACTCAGAATTGGTGTTGAAATACTGACTGGCGTATTTCGTGCGGATTTACCTCAGACCACGAATGCGTATTATGAAAATTTATTATACCATTCCTATTAAAACTTGCTTCATCTGTTGTTAAAATATTGTTCACAAAATTAGGAAATTGTCGATGTTTTCTGAGGAACCAAGGACAGAAATTGAGTCTTGGTTGAAAATCATCAATTGAAAGCCCTTGAACCCGCTGCATGTGATATGGATAGAGCAATTGTTCCCGTAATGTTCTATGAACAACAGTGTGAGAAATTTGCAGCTCACTTCCAATACTCCGTGTGCTACGATATGAGTTGATGTCGATAAGGTCTAGTATTTGATCCTCAGCAGCTAAGATACGATTATGTCGCTGTGGTCCGCGATTGTTTATTTGTGGTATTACACTACCTGTTTCTAGAAGCCTCTGCGAAACAGCAACGAATGTCCTAGCATTGGGCAGGCGTCTGTTTGGAAACCTTTCCCTGTATAACATTCTTGCTATTCTGCAATTACGTCTGCTTTCCCCATAAATTAAGAGCATGCCATGTCTTTCCTAATTGTATAATCGGCCATTATTTATCACAAATAAATACTGTCGCACTATTCTTAATTTTCGAACTTACACACTAATCACAACCGATTTTATTTATTTAAAAAATATATTAAATGGAAAGTAAAACACGAAGTCTACATCAAATAGATATCATTCAAATCACTTTACCGTTTATCTATTCTTATTTACAAGAATCGAAATCGTAAAAAACAATCGTAACTCTCAGTCGTCGTTAAAGTAAAAAATGTAGTAAATAAGTTGGTCTGTATGCCACGTTGCCATATCTATTCGGAGAAACTTACACTAAATTATAAAACATATTTCGAGTTTAAATAACAAATTTTCATTTTTAATGTTTTAATGTTTTAATGCTATTGAGTATTTACATATTTAGATTTACCGACATTTTGAAATAGAACTTATTGTATTATTCACTGTAGCAAGGGCTACATAAAATCTAACTTTATGTGTTCTTTTTGGCAAAACTATAGTTTATTTTAGAAAATGTTATAAAGCTTTTTGATTTGTTTTTGCCTGAAGTATTGTTCTTCAAAATCTTTGCACTCAAACCGTTTACACCCTGTATATATATATATATATATATATATATATATATATATATATATATATGTTATGAGAGGCTTCCGCGGTCATTATTATGAACTAAAATAGGTTCCGGGTGAGAACCGCGTCTGAATTTTTAAATGCTCGACGTTTCGACTTCTGCTTGGGAGCCATTATCAAGAGACAAAAATGAAAAAGTGTTTCAGAGTCTAGATCGAACTCAATCAATTCTCAATACGTTGTTACGGTTATTGAGAATGCCAAATGAGACCTTGGCGAAACGTCTGCAGGATTCAAAGATGAATCAATATAACGAACGGATGTATTCCCGGATAAATATTTCTTCATATATATATATATATATATATATATATATATATATATATATATATATATATATATATATATATATGTATATATCACACGTCTCAAATTAAACTTTTTAAAAAAGATTTTTATTAATAGCAAACAAAATAATAACTTTTAAATACAATTGAAAAATAACGATATAAAGTGACAGAGTTACTGAGTAATAATGAATACAACATTAGAGCAGGTTAACAATATAACATAATATGTCTTCTAAACGTTGTTTGAGGCATATTCTTGATTACTTTTATGTTTTTTGGGCAATAACACCACAATAGAAATAAAACGACGTATATTGCAGGAATACCAAACGTTTCAAAGTCTATTCTGACTTCGTTGTCAATGGCTTTATATTTATTGATGTAGATTGCATTGGGGCTAGACTTAGTGGTCTTCCTGAACCTTGTCCTGATTGATTTGATACAAAGGAACATAATTACAATTACTGTTAATGTGATTGCAGTAATTGTGAGCCATGATGTATGGTTTTCCAATGATGGTTGACTAATTAGCTTTTCCAGTTTTATTGAGTATTGGGCAAGCTTATGGTTGGCAACATTTAGATATGTTACATCTAAGTCCTTCAATTGTAGGGGCTTTAGGTTGGGTAGTTGATCTGCGGCTGGCATGCCGTCACAGCAGCTGTACGGGATGTCCACTGGATGGTTTGTGTATATGATGTTCTGGATGTTCTTTAACGTTCTCGTAGCATGTACCCTCATGTTGTCAATAAAGGCATTGCAGTCGGACTTGATTTGCAATAGCGAATTTGTCGTGATGGTCTGCGTTACGACATCTTGTCCCTTACATTTGATGGCTCTAGGTAGTGTTCTGGAAATTAGATCAACCAGAGGTTTATGTCGATCTCTTGTATATTGTATTCTTCTGCGTAGAACATTGAAGTTTTGCAGGTTACTGGAAGTGTGGCTGGCTGTCTGAGAAGCTGACCTTCGCAGATGGCATCTTTGTCTATTGGACGTGAAATGGCTTTGGAACAAATCTTATGATGTTGAGTTAAAGGCTTGTAGTCACTCAGGTCTTCGAAGGATGTGTATAATAACGAATCGTCATCTCTCGCGATAAATTTTGTCTTTAATGCAAGTATATGATAAAACCCTGTTCTATCATCCAAAATCGGGATAGGATAAAGGTGATAAAGCATGTGAATCTCAGGATTCACTAATGGAATTCTGAGTACAAAAATCATTTTAGTGTGGATCTGACAAGCTTCTAATTCTATCAAATCGAAGTATTGAGCAACATTCGAACTGCAGATAGGAAGTGGTAAATTATTTTCATGAAGTGATTGAGCACTTTTCTGAAGGGAATCGACCAAATCTGCTGGGGTTATGATCGAACTATGTAAAATTTTTAAGCGGCCGAAAGAGACTGCAGTTAAAACATCATCGAGAGTGTTTTCGATAAATATGTAACTCTCCATTAGGCTTTCACACAGATCCAAGATATTATGTTATTCGAGAATATTTTCTCGTCGGATTGAAATTTTTATAAAGTGTTGTTGAGGCTCGTAATGACTGAAGTTGTTACAGATATTTGTTTTTTTACTAAGTCTTGAATTTGGTGTTGGTTTTTGGTAATTTTAGTTATACAGTCATTTATGTATTCACCATCTGTTGCGTCTAAGTTACTTGAAATAGCTTTCCAAACTGATCCCAGTCCATTAATAAGTCCGCGTTTTCTTCTGTTAGTAGGGTAAGTTTGAGTGTCAGCGAAGATGGATTTAGAAATTTGTTTCAAGAAGCTCACATGTGTTTTTATTTGTGGTTTAAATTATTTTGAATTAGTTGTATTTTCGTTAATGGGCTCTACAATTCTGTTTAGTATAGCATCATTGTTTGAGATAGCGCCTCTGAAAGGGCTAAGGTCTTTGAAGACCAGAAGTGTCCATTTGTCGTTAGAAAGTATGCCTTCGTGGAAGAAAACTCCTATTGTATTGTAAACGGGTGTACGAGAGTATTGTTGGAGGTTCACGACTGAAAACAGTCCACAAAATCTGAAAAGAAGGTATTCATTCAAAATAGGGTTTTAGTCTGTCAAAGTTAATTTTACTAATTTGGTTAGTCTGTAATTTTATAACGGCGGCAGAGTTTTTTCGTATCGCGGTAATTTCAAAAGGTCCATTGAATTTGTTTTCGGATTTGGTTTTAATTTGAAACTCTTTCACGTACACTTTGTCGCCTACTTTTTATTCTGGTTGGTTAGTAGAAACATGTTTGTCAAACCTAACTTTCAATTTTTGTTTTTGTTGGTTTGTTTTAGCACGGGCAAGTCTATAATAGTAGTTCAAACTGTTGTTAAGGTCCCTAACGTATTTAGAAATGAGTTTCTCTTGGTCTTAAATTGTTTCAGGGGATCTACTAGAAGTGTGCCCAAAGATAAGTTCATAGAGCGTGAAACCAGTAGTCTTGTTTTTAGTGTTGTTGTAGCAGATAACTGCGTAAGGGAGGACATTAATGGATGTTCGTCCAGATGTTCAGCTGTATTTGCCCTTATCATTTCCGCTAAAGTCGCGTGAAACCGTTCGATAGAACCATTTGATTCCGGATGGTGGACGCTTGAAAAGGATACTTTTCTGTCATATAATTCGCACAGGCCCCTTATGAGAGTGTTATCAAATTCACGTCCATAGTCACAATGGATGCAAAGAGGTGTACCGTAATATTGGAAGAATATTAGGAGGGTGTTTACTACTACTAATAGGGTAAGCTTGAGTAAATTTGGTGAGTTCAACCCTAATAGTCAGTGCGTAGTTTCTAGTTGGATATTCGAAAATATCAATGTTGATATGTTCGAAGGGCGTTTTGGTGTTTCAGTTATGATAAAAGGAGCACTTAAGTTTTTTCTACAGAACTTTACCTTTTGGCAAGTTTGGCAGGAAATCAATTGCTCTACACTTTTGATTAGTACAGTCCATTTATACTTTTCTTTAATGAGTCGGATGGTCTCGTTAATTCCACGATGAAGGTTATTTTTACCGCAATGGTACTGTTGCAGTATAACGGGAATTTCGTCTTGTGAAGGAGTTGTCACGATATTTTGACAAATTTTTGGTTTTACGTCTTTGTCTGCAAGTATAAAGGATAGTGTTTCAAGAATCGGTAGTTCTACGTTGTTTTCAATACAGAACGTTTCGGATTCGTCGAACTGGTCTTGGTTATTATAGGGGATGTTGAAAAGATGTGAGATAACTGTTCCAGGATCAAAGGGTACAGGGACAATTAAATATTTTCTATGCCTTACAGTTTTACTGGCTAGAAGGTTTAGGATGTCACTAGTGAAGTTTGGGTCTTCTTAGAAAATATCTTCGATGATGTGTCATGCAAGTCATTTAGTTTATTTTGCCAGAAGCAAGTGTCTATTCGTTTGTGAGATTTATCTAAGAATTGAGCGTTAGAAATTTCAATTTTTGAATAATCGATTATCGACTCTGTTTTATATAGTTGAACAAATCGATTAAATTCTGTTGTCATTCGTTCGTCATGATCATCGGGTTCTTGATCATTATCGTAGTCTGGTTGTTCTGGCTCGATTTCGTTACTTGCAAAAATGTTGATTTTGGAAATAAAGTCAGTGCATTGTTTAAAGTGGTTGATTTTAATTCGGGAAAGGGTATGTGCGTTCAAGTTTACCTTGCCGGGCTTGTGTTCGATTTTGTAGTTATTCTCCTCTAGCTTGAGGCGCCATATGGCTAGACGACTGCCAGGATCTTTGATAGAGAAGAGCCAAGTAAGCGGGCGGTGATCGCAGAGTAAAGTAAACTTTATCCCAAAAAGATAAGGTCTGTAGTGCTTGACTGACCAAACAATGGCTAGCAGTTCCTGTTCGATAGTGGAGTATCGGTTTCTGCAGCGCAGAGAGTACGGGAAGCATATGCTTTAGGAAGATCTTTTCCTAAGGGGCCTTCTAAGAGAACCGCTCCAATTGCAAAAGCACTAGCATCAGTAGTAAACAGGAAGGGTTCTTCGAAATTTGGGTTGATCACGATAGGGTCAGATACAAGGGCTTGCTTCAGTTCGTCGAATATGAATTTGACGTCTTTTTGTAGGAGTTTTGTTAGAGGCTTTGAGATAAAACGTCGGTAATATCCGACGAGAAGAAGAAAAGATTTAACATCTTTAGGAGTTTGGGGTTGAGGAAAATTCTGGATGCATTCAAACTTTGAAGCGTTTGGTTTTACTCGTTCTTGGGTGACAAATGACCTAGGTAAGCAACTTCCTTACGGAGAAACTCACATTTGACAGGTTGAATTTTCAAGTTTGACTGTCTAAGACCTTTAAAGACTTCTGTCAAACGGGACCTATGCTCATGGATGGTTGGTGAATAGACTATGATGTACACGAGGCCACGTTCATTTTGGATACACAAAAGAATGTTGTCCGTTACCCTCTGAAAAGTAGAAGGTGCATTTTTCAGACCAAATGGCATCCGAACGCATTCGTAAGGGCCATTGTCAACAGAGAAACCGGTCTTAGGAATGTCTTCCTCAAGGATTTCCAACTGGTGGAACCCGGAAGCGAGATCCAGTGTCGAAAATTATTGACACTTTCACAATGGTGGGCAGGGGATATTTATAGTCTACAGTGAGTTCGTTTAACTTCCTATAGTCGATAACAACTCGCCATTTTTGCTTACCAGAAGCATCGAGTTTCTTAGGGACGACCCATATGGGGGAGCACCAAGGAGAAGAAGAGTGCCTGACAATGCCTTGATCAAGCATTTTGGAAATTTGGGTTTTCACTTCCTCCTTATGGACTTGAAGATATTTGTACGATTTTGTGAAAACGGGCTTGGCATTATTGGTGTCAATAGCATGTTTTACTGCGTTGGTAAAAGACAAAACATCGCCTTCAAGATAGAAAATATCTTCGAATTCTAAACAGAGGATCGTGATAAGTTCTCGCTCTTCGTCGTTAAGATGTTCTTTCCGAATTTGCACCCTGATAGTTAAGTTTCTGTCTAAGTTTAGAGAGTCTGTGTACGTCTTAGTAGAGGGTGTGTATGGAAAACGTGTTCTAAGTGAAGATCGGAAAAAATTAACAGTTTTAGGCATCGCGTTGGCGTTTATTATTGAAGTCAGAAATTCTCCTTTTGAATTAATATATACGACTGCGTTGGGAAGTCGTTCTTTATCAATTACTTGTGTCCGTAAAATTGCGTCAGTATTTGTAAGTTCACATTTTAGTTTGAATATTTGTTCAGTTCTTACTGGAATAGTTATTTGATTGTTATTTGTAAGAGTTTGTGTGTTAGTATTGGGTGTGTCTGTTGGTTGTGTATTAGACTGATCGTGATCGGGTACTTTACGTAGGGGCATAGTTTTAAAGTTAGTAATTAATTGTTTGGATTTTAAGTCGACGATATATTCATAATTATTTTTGTGTTTCTTTGGGGAATAACACCACAATAGAAATAAAACTACGTATATTGCAGGAATACCAAATGTTTCAAAGTCTATTCTGACTTCGTTGTCAATGGCTTTAAATTTATTTGGAAAGGCGAATTAAAAAAAATAATTTTTATAAATGGTCGAGAAAAAGAAGATCATGGTATTAATGGTATAAAAATTTGAAAATCAAAAGTATTTGGAGAAAACCAATTGCAAACCAGCACGAGAAATTCAATTGAGTGGTAAATTGTACCAGTAAAGTATTCAAAATTTTGGAATTTTAATAAAGGTCAACAATTAGAAGAAAAGAATAGGAAAACAACAACAGTGAGTTTTTGAAACATTGTGTAATAAGCAAATCATAAAAAGGTAGTCAATCAGTGATAATAATAAAATGTTGTACAATTTTAGAAGAATAAATATCTGTGAATGAATGATCAAAATATTTTGTAAAACAATTTGATAGAAATTTAAGAATATTTAAGTGATAGGAAATTTATTTTGTTTTGAAAGAAAGCTAGTATCAATATTGTAATGTGGAAAATTTTAAATAAATTGTAACCTAATTGATACTTTGGAAATTTGATTATTAATAATTTAAAAAAATTAAAGTATAAAGTTTATTTATGTATTATAAATTTGGGAAAGATCTATTATAAATTGTCGACCAAACGTGGGGCTTAGAAAAAGTTGGCTATACTATTATAAATTGGCACCCAACTAATGTGGCTCAGTAACACATTGGTATTTCCACTTTGACCAATTATAAATTGGCACACAACGTAAGGAGCTCAAAAATTAGTGGGTCCTATATAATATAAAATATAATAATTGTCAGATTTAAATAAATAAATAAAGAAAGAAACAACATAAATTTTCAAATAAATATAAAGCAAACTGTGTGGTAATTTGGTTGAATATAGATAAGGTAAAAAGGTAAGAATATTTGAAATTATAAAACAATTGATTTTTGCAATTTCGAAAAATTTGGTGGGAAGTTTATAAAAAGGTACAAATAAAATAAAGAAACCGTATAATTTAAAAAGAAAAATAATAATAATAAATTTGAATAATATATAATAATAAATAAAGAAATTGTATTGGAAGTAATTTATTAAAATGGTAAAAACTAGATCGATAAAATCAGTGGATAATCCAGAAGAACATATGTCTGAAGAAATGGAGCAGGATATGCAGGAAACTGAAGACAGACAAGAAGGAATTGGAATTGAAGAGCAAATGGAGGAACAAAATATCCAAATAATTTCAGAGCATGTGGTAGTAGAAGGATAACCAGAAGAATCAAGATCAGAAGGAAATACAGGAAGTGGATGATGCAAGATTTCAGTTCAGATATAAAACAAGATTTAAAACAAGAAATAGGAAATTTAAATTCTAATATAGCAGATTTAAAATAAGATAATCTAAAATTACTTTCAAAAATGGATAAGTTAAGTTCAGATATAAAACAAGTGGTACTAGACATGAAAAATCATATGACACAAATAAGAAAAAAATTTATAGAACCATGTAAAGGTCAAGAAAACTAAGAAGATGACTCAAATTTGGACAAGGCTGAAGAAAAATATGAAAATACCACATTACAAGAAGAGCAAGACAAACAAGTTATATGGATACACCAAGAAGAAAGAGCAAAATTTGGGGAAGAAGTTAAAATTCAAAATGATCAGGAAAAAGCAGGAACACAAATGAAAAATGAAGAGGTTATACCAGAACATAGTAGAAAAGTGAAATTATATGAAAAGTTGAAGTTAATAGAAAAATATGTAAATTATGGAGGTGAAAATAAGATGAAAATGAATATACAGTGGGGAAAAATAGGATTTTTGTTAACAATAATGAGTAAAATAAATTATCTGACAGAGTACATAAAACCAAGCATTAATAATGAGAAGCATGAGAAAGAATATATGAAGATGAGCAGGTATATGAAAAAATGTGGAAAGTTTTGTGGGGAAACTCATAAGAACACAATTTATTACTGGGGAATAAACCCAAAAGTAAACTGGAAAACTAGGAAAAAAAATATGAAATAGCAATATAGATCAGGAAGGATGGATGGAAGAAAAAAAAATAAGCAAATTGAAAATAAGTAAAGTTCATCGTAGGGAAGTATCATCATAATCAGAACGTATATGGTAAAAACAAAAGATAGAGTGAACAGTTATGAGTTAGTGGACATCAAGACAGAAGATCAAAGGAATATACAAAATTGATAGTATAATCAAATATTATATGTAAAATAAAATAATTAAAATCCATATTGTACAAAATATAAATATAAAAACAACAATAAATAATTAAAAAGAAGTGAAGTGAAGAAATTTAAAAATATATGCTGAGAGTAAAAATAAATAAGATAAATAAGAATGTAGATGATGGATAGGTAAGATTGTAGACTGTGAATGATTTGTGTGGAGACAGTGTAGGTAAAAAGAAACAGGATGATAACAAGTATTTCAAAATATGATGAATTATAAATGAATATATGACATAAATGCGGTTAAAATAAAAGATATGAAATAATGATGAAATAAAAGATACTAAGGTACAGATAAGGAGTTGAAATAAAAAAATAATGTGGTTAAAATGCGGTAATTTATGAAGAAATATAAATTATCCTGTAGACCAGAATTATAAAAATAGCAAGAGAAAGTATGGAGATGGAATGGAAGCAAATAAGTTATAAAAAAGGAGAAATGAGAGTGTTGAGTAAAATAAAAAAGAGAACAAGGACAATATGGAAAAATATTATAATAATATCAATGAATACAAGTCAAAATATTTTTAAAATTAATAACATGTTTGTAGAAATCTTATAATCTTCAATGATGAGATACTAGGGAAGAACCAGATGAAGTCTTGATATAACTAGAGGGAAGAAATAAAAATTTATTAATGATTTGATTTAAAATAAAAAGAGTCTGTTAAAAAAATAAAATAAGAACGATACATGATAATCGAAGTAATTTACTAAGAATGTTGGTTCCAGAAATGAAAAAGTTTGAACAGCATATCTTGGATAAGTTTGTAAATAATTATACTAGTAGTTGTAGATTTGTTGAGAGTTCATCAGTTGATATGTTTATTTGAGTTTATTGAGTTTTCTTGTTGATTGAATATATAGATATTAAGAAAGTATTGGAAAATTTCAGCAAAATAAATTCTTAAGTTAAAACTAAAGAACTAAAAAATTTATTCTGTAAAATTTTGGGGAATTTATAATGGATTTAAACAGACATGAAATAGTATAAAAACTTTACAAATTGAATAGTTAAATAATTGGGATAATGTAAATAAAATGCATACATATATAACAAAAAAATTAAAATTGCAGGAATCATACTGTAAGATAGAGTTAACCTGGAAATTTAATTATTAGTAATTTAAAATTTTAAAATAGAAAAAGTAAAGTGCAAATAGAATTTCAAAATTTTAAAAAGTGTAAGTGAACCTGAAGAGAAATAGATAATTGTAAGATAAACAAGATAAGTATAAAATTTATTTATTTATTTAACATTTGAAGATTTGAACCCAAGCGAAAAAGACCCTGAGATATAAAATACTATTTCGATTTATTAAAAATTTTGTAATTCATAACATCCAATTATAATATATATATATATATATATATATATATATATATATATATATATATGTGTGTGTGCGTGCGTGCGTATGTGTATTCATCTGGGAGTTGCACACGTTTTACCAAGGTCTCACTTAGCATTATTAATGCGTTGTCAGGTAATAGAGTGACAGTTGCTGTGTCCGCTTTGAGTATTTATATACCTTTGTCGGAGGTTGTAGCGCCGCCGATTGGTTGGGATTGGCTCCTCTTTTCCCTCCGCTGTCGTGTGGGTCACGGTTTTGCAATATTTGATTACTGTTCTCCAATTATTGGAGAGATGCAAGACGTCATCTCATCGGTTCAGTTTCAATTGCCTCTCGTACAATCCATGTTTTATAATTTGTTGTCTTAGCTATTTGTTTGCAGCTGTCAAAGTCTATTTTGGATCCCGTCTGTAGTTGGTGTTGAAATAGAACAGACGTTGTTTGTTTCGTTCTGACAGATAATTTGTGCTCTTCTAATCTAGCAGAGATTCTCCTGTTTGTTTCACCGATGTATCCTTTGTCACAGATTTCACAAGCAATACTGTATACACCCTGATTTTCTAGTTGTAGTGATTGTAGGTTTTGGATTTTTCAAAGTTGTACCTATGGTTTGGTGTAGTTTATACGCGGTAGTTATGCTGTGTTTTTGTTGAATTCGGCCATTCTGTTGTTCCCTTGATGTACGGTAGGGTGGTTCTCGGTTTTTCAGCAAACATCTTTCTTTCTTTTGTTTCAGTTGCGTATCTCGTCTCGTGTTGTGTTTTATTGCTTGTTTGATTGTATGGTGTGTATATCCGTTTTGTTGAAGAGCAGCAGTAATCTTCTTTAGTTTTTGCGCTTTGTTCTTGTCATCGGTGAAATTTAGTGATCTCAAAATTAGTGTATTGGCAACTCCCTGATTTTGCAAGGGGTGGTGATGGGAATCTGCATTTAGATATCTATTAGTTGGTTTTCTGTAAATGGTGTGTTCTAGGAGTCCGGTTTAAGTTCTAGTTATGTGGACATCAAGGAACGGCAACTGCTAATTTTCTTCGAACTCTAACATGAATTGAATCCTGGGGTGGATGCAATTTAAATGATTTAAGAAATTAAGTAGCACTTCTTTGCCAAAAGACCATACGACAAATATGTCATCTACGTATCTATTCCATGTGTTTGGCTTAAGTTTTGTTGTTAAACGTATGTCATAACCAGATTTGCAACTGCTGGAGACAGTGGCGACCCCATTGCTGCTCCGTTTTCATTCTTCGAGATCTGTCGCAGTGAGTGCTTCTTCTATTGGTATACTTGGGTTCAGCGACTTGACTTCAAAACTGGCTATGATATCGTCTGGATCTATTGTGAAGCTGTTGAAGATGTGTGTGAGGTGTTTAGAAATTTGAATCGGCTTTTTCTACTATAGGATGTAGGATGCTGGCTAAATTGTACAGTGGCGAATTAAAGGCAATGACTATTGGTCGTAGGGGATTTTTGGGAGTCCGTAGAATTTCGGGCATCTACTTGATTTTTCTTATTGGTATTGAGTTTTTCTGGATGTCCTATATAGGCGAGTTTCTGATCTTTGATCTAGTTGTTTTCTCTAAATATATAGTAGGGTCTCTAGAGGAAGGTTTGTAGCTCGGGTCGTTTTCAAGAAGTTGCTTCATTTTTGTAGTAGTCTGGTAGTCTGTGGAATTCATTACAGCGGTAGCGCTTTTCTTGTCGGTCGGTAGTATCGTGATATTGTCAGATTTGTTTAGTATCTTGAGAGATTCTCTCTCCTGATGGATGAGGTTTGGTTGTGAAGGTTTTGCAGATCTTATGATTTTGGCCACATCTTGTCTTATTTGCTCTGATGTCTCGTCATTTAGGTTTGTGAGGCTTGACTCAACATTTGAGACAATTTCTTCGACACCTCTCCAATAATTGGATAACAGTAATCAAATATTGCTAAACCGTGACCCAAACGACAGCGAAAGGGGAGGAGCCAAACCCAACCAATCAGCGTCGCTACAAACTCCGACAAAAACATATAAATACTGAGCGCGAACAGAGCAACTCTTAGTCTATAACATGACAAAGCATTGATAATGCCAAGCGAGACCTTACCGAAACGTCTACCAGATTCAAACATGAGTCAAAATAACGAACGGAAATACTCCCGGATGAATACTTCATAATTCTCCATCAGTGAAACTCTACGCCAAGACATAAGAACTGTAGGACTGCAGAATTGAAGAACTAGCACGAAGGACAGAGAAGAAGATAATAATTTTTTTACGCAGAGAAAAGCTGAAGAGCTGATCGGAGGCACTTAAGGTCTTTAGGGAACAGAAGAAGGTATTTTTGTGGGACGAACTAGATCGAAGGATTGAAAGATGAAGAATATTTTTAAAAGTGTACAGAGGATGTGAGGCATATATTAACACGCTGCCTCAGAGCGGGTTGGTAAGGGACAACTGTCGATTTCTCTGATTCTTGCCATTTACATAGAGACTCCTGTACCCCGACATTGTGTCACATGTTTTTCATTAACTGAAAAAATCTTTAGTTGGCTGGGATTGGATCTCGGGTCAAGACCTCTTATCAAGCTGCAATTTTTATACAATTGTGAGAGCTGAAGGATTTTCTCACTAAGCCACCGGTGGGCCAATTAGATAATTAAATGTCTATATATATATATATATATATATATATATATATATATATATATATATGGTTGATGATTTATTCCGGTGTACATCCGTTCGTCTGTATTCTCTTTTGAGAAAGCCAAATATGATTTTGGCGAAACGTCAAGTGATTTTTCAAACGAATACAGACGAACGGATGTACACCAGAATAAATCATCAACCACATATTTCCATCCGTGAAACAGTATACACAAACATATATATATATATATATATATATATATATATATATATGTATGTGTGTTTTGTGTGTTTTTTTTTTTTTTTTTTTTTTTTTTTATCCGAAGAGGGGGGAAATACATTCCGTACTTAGCTAGCACGTGCTGGCCGTCGTGCGGGACTCCCGATGCAATGACTTCAAAGCAAGAGTAAATCGTTGCATTGAAACCAGTATACCGTATACACGCTAAAACCCTAACCTCTTTCTCCTACAACCATGGTCCCCTGCGGCACTCTTAGTCAATACTACTTCGCAAGGGTGGTTCATTGCAGATGTTTACTGCTCTTACATTGAAAGCCTCTAAAGCCTACTCCTCGAACGTATTGCGGAGTTCTTTGAGGATAGTCTCCGCGTAATCTGATACCAAGTTCCAGGCTTGGGGGCCCTTCAGCATGGCTTCTACTAATTGTTCTGGAACGATATTAGTCTCCAGAATCCTCTCCACTTCAGCACGTTGATCCTGAAACCGGGGGCAGGAGAAGAACACGTGTTCCGCGTCCTCTATCACGTCCGTACAGTGTGGGCAGTTTGGGGAGTTTGCCCTCCTGAACCTGTGCAGGTATGCTCGAAAGCATCCATGTCCAGTCAGGAGTTGAGTGATGTAGAACCCAACCTCCCCATGCTGGCGGTTGACCCAACGACTGATGTTAGGTATCAGTCGATATGTCCACCGGCCTTTAGTAGAGCTGTCCCACCTCTCCTGCCATTGCCCTAGACTCATGGCTCTTTCATCGCTGTTTCCTGTCGGTTGGTCTTTCTCTAACTTTCTGCGATAAAGCCGTCCCCTTTCTGCAGCCAGGATGTCGATTGGTAGGGTAGAGGCAATCACACTCACCGCCTCGTAAGACACAGTGCGGTAGGATGATGCCACTCGAATCGCTGGGAGCCGCTGGACTGATTTCATTTTCCGGCGGTACGATGGTAGCTCGAGCGATTTCTCCCATACCGGTGCCCCGTACAACAAAACAGAAGTAGTTACTGTTGCCAGTAGCTGTCTTCTTATCTGTCTAGGGCCTCCGACATTCGGCATTATTCTAGATAATGCCCCTTGTACCCCAGCTGCTTTCTTGCTGGCCGCGATTATGTGCTCTTTGAAGTTGAGCCGTGTGTCCAGGAGCACCCCCAAATAGCTGATGAAGGGCTGCGACTGTATGTAGGAGTCGCCTATTTTGAGGGTGATGGTTTCCCTTGCCTTTCGACTGCTAACAAGAAGTGTTTCGGTCTTTTGTTCTGCTAAACTCAAGTCCGCTGCGAGCATCCAATGCTGAATTGTGGCTATAGCGAATGAGAAGGTTGTTTGTATCTCCTCTATGTGCTTGCGCACTATGATCAATGCCACATCATCGGCGAATGCCACTAGCCTGACGCCCTCAGGCAGACCGAGCAGGAGCAGGTCGTTGTACATTACGTTCCATAAGAGGGGGCCAAGAACAGAGCCCTGAGGTACACCTCCTGTGATCTTATAGTCTACTTGCCCATTTTCAGTTTGGTACAACAAGATGCGGTCCTTGAAATACGGTGAAACCATTCTGCGCAAGTACTGCGGAACTTCCATCCTAACAAGAGCCTCCAAAATGCGGTCCCAGCGGGCCGAGTTAAAGGCGTTCTTGATATCCAGGGTGGCTATTAGACAGTACTTTTTTCCACCTCTTCTCCATCTCTTTCCCGAGATAGCCTCTCTGGCGATGCTGGTAACGAGCTTCACGGCATCGATGGTTGATCTCCCCTTTCTGAACCCGAATTGGTTGGTGGAAAGTTTCGGCTCAACGTAGGGCTCCAGCCTATCTGCTATTATCCTTTCAAGGAGTTTTCCCGCAGAGTCCAACATACAGAGGGGACGATATGATGACGGTTCGTCGGGAGGTTTCTTTCCCCCTTTAGGGAGGAACACAAGCCTCTGCTTTTTCCACTTAGTCGGGAAAACCCCCTGCTTTAGGCAGGTCTCATACATGTGTAGAAACATGTCAGGCCTATTGGCTATGGCGCATTTTAGCGCGATGTTAGGTATGCCATCTGGACCGGGAGCCTTACCGTTTTGGAGCCGGTTGCACGCGCCCATCAGCTCACTCATAGTCACTGATGGTATATCTTCGTCCCTCACCTGCCACGAAGGATAAGCGGGTAGCTCAGGCTTCGCAGGAAACAAGTGAGTGACAATGCGGTGCAATGATTCGGGGCAGTTCGTTGATGTCATGGGAGGGGCCTTAATTTTATGCATCACGATTTTATACGGTTTTCCCCATGGATCTTGATTAACTTCGTCACACAACTCCTTCCAGTAGGATCTCTTGCTTGAGAGAATGGCTCTTCGTAGTTGTTGTCTTTTGATCTCATAGTCGAGCCTTAGTTCTTCTGTTGTGACCCTGTCGCGTCTCCGTGCTCGTTGATGCAGCCTTCGTGCTTTGAGACACTCTCGTCGGTGTTGTGAGATCGTGTCGTTCCACCAGTAAACTGGTGGGCGGCTGTTGTTCTGCCGTCTCCTTGGCATGGAAGCATCGCAGGACTTGACAACGCTTGTCATTACCTCTTTGGCAGTGGCTTCTGCGCTTGTTGCTATTGACAATGGTTCCTGCTCCATAACCAAGGCGAATGAATCAGCATCGAAAGCATTTTTGTTCCAACCGACTGGCTGTGACCTCGCACGACTGACACACAATCTTCGTTTGGGAGTGGTGTTGATTTCCCATATAATAGCTTGGTGGTCGCTATTAGTAAACTCCTCATCGACCCGCCACTCACAGCCCCCTTTAATTAGGTTGCTGCTAACGAATGTCACATCGATAATGGAGCTGGCTGTGCCTTTGCGATATGTGCTTACGGCTCCTGTGTTGAGGAGTACCAGGTTGAGCGAAGACATGGTCTCAAGGAGAGCTCGTCCTCTCGCGCTCGTTTCCCGACATCCCCAGTCAATTGCCCAGGCGTTGAAGTCTCCTGCGATGGCGACCGATTCACGCTTCCGTACATCCTCCGCCAAGGTGTCCAAGAATAACTCGAACTCCTCGAGCTGTGCACTAGGAGGTGCATAGCAGCTATAGAAGTGAACCCCTCCCACTTTGGCTCTCACAAGCCATGGTTCGGGAGTATTTGGGAGTTGTTGGAACGGAAGTTTACCGCAAGCCCATATCGCTGCTCTGTCCGTTGTGTCATTTACCCAGGACAGGGTGTCGAAGTTTTTGTACTGCTCGCAGATTATGGCTACGTCGCAATCTAATTCCCGCACCCGCTGTACCAGTAGGTCTTGGGCTGCTTCGCAATGGTTCAGGTTGAGTTGCAGTAATTTCATTTACGGGCTTGTGCTGCTCTCATCGCCTGTTGGTAGATCGGACATTTCCAACTACCCGCAACGTGCCGGCAGTCTGACCTACTATCTTTCTCTTTGCAGAGTAAGCACTTGGCAGGTTGTTGACAAGCCGAGGCATTGTGACCAGCGCCTCCGCATCTGTGACAACAACTGCTTCGGTCAGTCTTGCCTCTGCACGCCTGGGCGTTGTGCCCAAAGTGCCAGCATTTGAAGCACCGTCGAAGGCTGATCCTCTCGCGAACACGTACTGTGCCCCACGCAAGTTTCAGCTTTCCAAGTGCGATGGATTTCTTGGCCTGGACCTCTGGGAGACAAACAACTGCCGTTTGTGTTGATCTATATGCCCGTCGAAGTGATTTCACTGCCTCCTCAGTGATCTCTGCCAGGCCGTCGATATTATCTTTGAGCAGCTTTACCACGTCTTCCTTTGTACTGATCTCATCCAGGTCTTTAATTTCAATCTCGATTTGCGGTATTCGAGATTGTACAGTGGCCCCGCTTGGGAGCTTATTCTTGATGGCGTTACAATAGCGCTCCATCTCCTGAGCGTCTGCCTTCGCGAATAAAAACAGGAGATCTCCCTTAGCTGTTCGTCGGATCTTATTGACTTTTTTGCCTATATCCTGCAAGGTGGGATCATTTTTGATATCTCGCAAGATATCTGCATGGGAGCTCTTCTCGCCTTTCTTTATAAGCAGCGTACAATGTGGCGCTGGTTTTTGCTTATTGGTCCTCGGGGCCTTTTTCCTCTTTACCAGTTGCCAGTCAGTCAACTGGTTTGAAGGTTTGTTTCTGGTCTGCGGTTTAAACTTGGATTTTAATCCATTGTTTCTCTTCGCTTCTGAATTGACCACCCTACTTGTTGTTGCCTGGGTGGTTTGCCCGATGTTCTGGCAACCTTCTTTACCGGGCTTTAGCTTGCTAGCTGGCACCGGTTTAAGAGTTTATGTCTTACTTGATGAGGCTACTGAAGGCGAAGCCTTCGGTGGCGAGGTCCTTGCTACCGAGCCTCCCGGCAGTGAGGCTACTTTTATTGAAGCCGCCTGCTTTGGGGCCGCCGGTGTTGATGCAACCGGTTTTGAGGCAACCGCTTTTGGGACCTCCTTTTGCTTTTCACCTTGTGTCTGAGTGTTTGACACCTTTACTGGCGATGTCTGTGTTGTAGCAGGTTTCGCTACAGGAGATGGCTGCGTCGTTGACGTCAGATATTTGTCATATTCTGACTTAATGGCGTGTGCCAGTTTCTTGATCTCATGATGTACATTGTGCCTAGGCCCAATGAACGTCAAGAGCTCATCGATCTTTGCTCCTAATTTGTTTGGAGCGCCACTCTCATCTGTTGCCCTTTGGGGGACGTCAACTCCACTATTCGCCTTTTGGAGGACTTGGCTGAATAGTGTATTGCTGCCAGCTCTAGTTTTAATGGTCGATGTTGTACCATTAACGGTGTTCTTCTTCTTCTTGTCACTATGTGACGTAACCAGTGTGTGTGTGTGTGTGTGTGTGTGTGTGTGTTTTAGGTGGTTTCCCGGAATTCATCCGCGTAGTTGATAACTGATCCTTGCCGGGATCGATGGTAGAATGACGACGTTTCGGCAGAGTCACATCTGCCCTCTTCAGGTCGGTTCGCTTAATTCTCGTAGCCTCTGCTTTCGGTTCTAGTTACTCGAATACTAAGATTTTCAGAAGCGCTCGCGCTGTTATATAGACGCGGCTCGGCGTCTATTGGTTGGCACCGTGAACAACTGCGTGTGATTGGCCCTTGGCGCTCAGTGGGCACGCCTCCCGCCTGCTGATTTGTTATTTCCGGTTGAGTTGTTATTGGACCTCGTCTTCGGAGTCCTGAACACCGTGCTTATTTTTCTGTCTGTATTGAAAATAGTATCGATAATGTGTCTCCGTAAAATTCTTGCAATACTGTCCGTGGTCCCCTTGACATACGGTAAATAAGCCTTGGTTACTGGTGTCTCATGCTCCTCGTCTGCTTGTCTCGGTTTTGACTTTAGGGCTCTTTGTATATTTCGGTCTGTAAATTCGTTTTGTCTCAGAGCTGTTTTTAAACTGTCTATTTCCTGTTTGATGTTATCCTGGTCAGCTAGTCTTTGTGATCTGGTTACTAAAGTCTTGACGACGGCTTGTAGTTGAGCTGGGTGGTGATGAGAATTAGTATGAAGGTATCTGTTGGTGTGAGTTGCTTTCCTATATACTGTATGGCCAAGAGTTCCATCTTCCTTCCTATTTATGAGAACATCAAGGAATGGCAGTTGATTTTGGCTTCTCCATAAAAAGGTTTGCTATAACAGGTGAGAGTGGCGATCCCATTGGAGCTCCTTCCACTTGTTTGTATCGTTGGTTCTCGTAAACAAAATAGGTGTTTATCAGACAGTGCCTTGTTAAGTCTACAAGGTGTTGAGGTGGTTTGTATTTTTCTATTATGATATCTTCAAGGCTTCGTCGATAGGGATGTTGGTGAAAAGGGACACTACGTCAAAACTTACAAGAAGATACTCTGGTTGTAAGACCGTTTTTCGATGAAATGTGTCGAATTTTTCACATATGAGTCTGCTCCCTCTGCAAACGGATGAAGTTGTTGGGCTAGGTATTTGGCTAGGTGTTGTGTTGCGGATCCAATTGAGCTTACTATTGGCCTCAAAGGTGCACCTTCTTTATGTACTTTTGGCAACCCGTAGAATTTCGGACATCTCGATGACTTTTCACGCGGAATGAGTTGCAGTTGGAGATTTTTGTCGATCCTACTTGCTTGGATTTTGGACCGAAGATAAGTTATAAACGGTTTTATGTTTCCAATTGCCGTGAGGTTAGACTGTGACCGTTATTTTTTGGGCTTCTGCTGGAGCTTCAATTTGTTAAATTTTGCCTGTTGTTGCATTGTTGTCAACTCTGCATTCGTTTCGGCCCTAAATTCGCTAATTGCATCGAATTTATTCCATATTATAGGGTGGAGTGTATTGCTTACCTGTAGGTGGATATCTAGAAGTTTAGTATTAAGAACATCCAAATCTCTTCTGACATCACGTATGGCTTCCCTAAGTAGGACACAACTAGCTTTCCATAAGATATTCTGTGTTTTTCTGTTGTTCTTCCAGAACTTTACCGTCATGTTTTTCGGAATAACTCCTTCATCGCGGCATCGTTGTAAAAAATTTAGATTGCACAAAAGTTTGCTTCTTTTCGCGCGTAATTTCTCAAATGTTTTACACAAATGAAAAGTATTCTCCCCGTAGAGATTCACTATATTTGTTGCCGGGATCGATGGTAGAATGACGACGTTTCCCGGCAGGGATCAGTTATCAACTACGTGTATGAATTCCCGGAAACCACCTAAAACATTTAGTGCCCGCGAAAACTTAAAAACACCTCAATACTTTTTTAGACCACCTTAATGGCATCTATCACAAAATAAAATTTACCATGGAGGTTGAAGCCAACAATCAACTGCCATTCCTTGATGTTCTCATAAATAGGAAGGAAGATGGAACCCTTGGCCATACAGTATATAAGAAAGCAACTCACACCAACAGATACCTTCATACTAATTCTCATCACCACCCAGCCCAACTACAAGCCATCGTCAAGACTTTAGTAACCAGATCACAAAGACTAGCTGACCAGGATAACATCAAACAGGAAATAGACCGTTTAAAAACAGCTCTGGGACAAAACGGCTTTACAGACAGAAAGTCAAAATCGAGACAAACAGTTTTTGATTTTATAAAAAATGTGTAAACATTCCAATATATTCAGTTTCTCTTGCTTACAATATTCCATTTTATCACGAAAACTTGTCAATGTCGACTGTCAGTTCAGCACTACTAATGAAATTACTCTCAAATGAGGAAATGTCAAAGCGAAAACAATCTTTTTCATGGCTAACTACGTTAAAAGTGAAAATAAGAGAGAAAAGCATCCATAACTCCGTTATTTTCATGAATAACTATATCGAGTATTATATCGTTGAAAAGCTCTAAAAATGTCCGATTTTTTGAGGTCATAGCCTACTAAGGTTTCCATTCAAAAAAGATAAGTTTGTGTCACATCTTGAAAACGAGAGCTGTCACGCAAACGAGGATATGACAATCATATTCGGGATACAATTCCCTTCAATTTTGATATTTACACTTTTTTTATAAAATCAAAAACAAAGGAGCTAGAGGGATTTGACGAAATCGACAGAATTTCGTTTTTTCAAAATATCTCGTAAGCCATGACTTTTTACAAAAATCCGAAAATGTCATTAAATTGGGCCAGTAAAACAGCAAATCTTTCCCAATTTAACTATTGCTCTATCTCCGCTAGTTTCCGAGATCCCCATACTGATTATCAAAAAAACTCACCCTGTATATTGAATTGGAAATAAACATATATCAGTAAAAATCAAGGATCAATATCTAAGTAAAGTAAATTCATAAATCTAATATAAAATAACAAAACCAATGTTAAATAATGCAATCGAAATTTGGAACACCAGTTCTTTAAAAATTTAAAATATTAAATGAAAACATAAGATGCAATTCAGAGACAATGATCGTATTGAAATGATTCAATTATGAAGCTAGACAATGAAATGATGATTTTTAAGGAAAAGTTAACAATTTAACTAGCCAAATATTCTCTCTTCTTCGGCCTCTGCCGCTACGCATCATCGGCATCCAACCTCCAGGTACGACGACGCTGTTTGGACCAGATAAGACCCAATGAACATGAACGGTGACGCATGACCGGTTAAGGGTATAATATAAATACGAGGGATAATCTGAATTTCCTATCATTCACCTGATGACGATAGCAGATACACAGCTATTGAAATGTTGTGAGATCAACCACTTCAAGACGATGGAAGTCCAAGGAAACTTCGAGGAACGACTTAGGGTATGTTCCGTAATTGGATTTGGTTATTGTAGTTAACGATTTAGGGTTGGTACTTCTGCTTCTTAACTAACGGGCGATCGTTCCAGCACCAAAAACGATGGTTAACGTTCAATTGGAGTCAGCTGTTTGTTTGCTTATTATCAGTTTATTACTGATTAAATATGTTTCTGCGGACTGATTAAATGTATGTATAGGAAATATTAAAATGAATGAAACAAAAGACTAAGAAATACGAGTACATAGCGTGTATTCATTGAGTATAATTACGTAATACGTATTTTGCATTAGTGATGGCCTGATTAAATTTTTGTCCTACTACTAATCATCGATTAAATTGTCTGTACAACTATGATTATCAGATCAAAACATATCTATGATTATTCTCAAAATCCCTGCAATACAGATTTAAATAAATACTATTAAATTGAAAATATTACTCCAGATCATTTTATTGACACATTTCGCTAAATGACCTTGAATGGGATTAACCGTAACCGGTGTTACTGGAACGTTCGTCCGTTAGTTAAGAAAGCAGAACTGACAACCTGAAATTGTTACTTACGAAAACCGATGCCAATTACGGAACACAGGGTTACATTGTCTACCAACTTCAGACTAACACTAGAGTAGCTTAATTCAAATTAAATTGTTGTTTAATGATTAATGTAGCTAAGGTAAAGTAATGTAGTTAAAGTAAACACAGTGGAACATTGAGTACCTAGCGTGCTGTCCTGAAAAATTTTGTTACATAATTTAACGACCTCATCAATTATATATTTAAAACCACTCGCTTGAATTCTTTCAGTTTTCCCATCATAATTTACACCATCCAACAGCAGCATAACGTAGCTCTGCAATCTCGATCAATCAGACAGGGTCCAGTAGGTTGTTTATCCGATTCCCGCTATCACGTTTCAATCGTTCACACTTCCAGACAGGGTTCAGTAGGTTGTTTGCCCGATTCTCGCTATCCCGTTCCAATCGTTCAAACTTCAAAACTCCTATTCTTTTTATTTCATTACCATTCTCTGACATCCTACCGATTAGGACCATTCTTCGAATTCCTTATGTCCTATACCAGTTTTCGCATCCTAGCTACTACCATTACCATCCATCTTTCTAATATCCCTCGTAATCAATACCAGTCAACAAAACACACGCATTAGATTGTTTCTGGAATTTCTGGTATCCCACTCTTATCATTTAACCTTCTAGACTCCAAAGGGATTACCAACGACCAATGGAATCGTAACAGTCAAAACCACTCCTTTGAATTCCTGGTATCCAATTCTTATCATTTAACCTTCCAGTCGCTCTTTTGATAACCAACGGCTCACGGAACCCTAGCCGTTAGGACCGTTCCTTGAATTCCCGCTATTTCAGTCTTGTCGTTTAATATTTCAGACTCCCACGTGATTACCAACAGACAACGAAATCCAACGCTTTGGACCATTCTTGTCATTAAACCTTCTAGTTTCCCAAGTGATAAGCCTCGACTATCTAAGTCCAACCATGAGGACTGTTCCTAGAGTATCTGGTATCCCATTCTTGGCATTCAACCTTGTAGACTCTCACGTCAGTACCAATAGACAACGGAATCCAACCATTAGAATCATTCTTTGAATTCCTTGTATATCGTTCTTATCATTAAACATTTCTAACCTTCCGCGTGATAAGCAATGGTCAACTGAATCAAACCATTAGGACCGTTCATTCCATTCTTGCTATTTCAGTCTTGTCGTTTAACCTTTCAGACTCCCACGTGATTACCAACAGACAGCCAAATCCAACGTTTTGGATCATTCTTGTCATTGAACCTTCCAATCTCTCACTTAGTAACTATTGGCCAACGAAATCCAACCATTGGGTTCATTCTTTTGAAATTCTGATGTTCTATAACTGCTTTCACATTCAAGCTCCTACCATTACCATCTATTATTCTACTGCCCCTCGTAAACGACACCAGCCAACAAAATGCAAGCATTAGGACCGTTCGTTGAATTCCAGCTACTTCAGTCTTGTCCTTAAACCCTTCAGACCTTGCCAACTAAATCGAACGCTTTGGACCATGCTTATAATTCAACATTCTAGATTCTCACGTTAGTACCAACAGACAACGGAATCAAACCGTTAGAATCGATACTTGAATTCCCTGTATAGCGTTCTTATGAGTCAACATTCTGACCTCCCACGTGATAACCAATGGTCAACTGAATCACACCGTTAGGACAGTTCATCCTTTCTTGCTATCCCATTCCTTACATTCCACCTTCTTTACTCATACGTGATAACCAACGAAATCCAACCAATAGGATCGTTCTTATTATTATCCAACCTTCGAATCTCCTACATGATAACTACCGACCAACCAAAATCCAACCATTAGGACCATTCTTTTGAATTTCCCGCTCCTGTCATTACCATCTACCTTTCTACTATTCTTCGTAATCAACATCGGCCAACATACCCCATTCTTTAGGACCATTCATTCAATTTTTATTATCTCGTTCTTGTCACTCAATCTTTCAAAGCCCCATTACAAACAAGCAACATAATCCAGCCTATAGGACATTTCCTTGACTAACTGGTATCCCATAGTTGACATTTAACTTTCCAATTTTCTTTCCAGCCTTTATAACCGTTGAACAGGTGCAGAGCTTGATACCTATAGCGGTAATGTTGAATGACCATTGAGAGTGAGGACTGGTGACGTCATAAACACGGGAGTAGAAAGTGAAAGTAGGCTGCTTATATGCAGTCCACTTTCACTTTTCTGTGATAGAAACCAGGTGCGGAGCTTGATACCTATAGCGGTAATGTTGAATCAGACAGGTAACATTGAAATGTTGGTATATTTCCAAAATTTTGGTTAATGTTTGGTTAAGGCCTCCTATATTTCTAACGACAGGTTCATCAGATTGTGACAACATAGGTTTCTGTCCGTAAAGCCGTAACGTTAGATTCTCATATATTTCCCTAAACTACAAGAACAAATATATTTATACCTTCTAATTGCTTAGATGAGAAAAATCCATAGATCTCAGAAAACCATTATTGAGAGACGTGATTTGTATGAAATCACAGCGTTCAATGGTTAAGACAAACAGTAACAGCTGGGGTGTTGTTGACAATTATGCAAAGCAAACTCACGCAACATACAATACACAACGTCTATCATTTTTGACTGTACCTGGAACGCCATTTATCGACACGATACCGCAGATTGTGTTTATTACTTGTTGCTACCGGATGTCTTCTACACACAAAATATTTTCACCTTTGTCTGCTCGCTCACATAGGGAGCGTCTCGCTTCCAGTCGTTGCTGTGCAGTCTTCTATACACGCGATGTTTTGACCTTTGTCCGCTCGCCAACAGAATAAGCGAACTGGTACATCTGGCCGGCTAGCGGACTTGTCGTCGATGTGTGAATTTCGGAAAGGTCGTCGTGTCTCCACCCAACAGCAACAGCTATCTCTCTACGTTGCTCGCCTGTGACTTATATTATTACTACGCGTCTTAAATGGGTTTTTGTTCAACATACTATCAACTCTTAGAATATTCAAATGCAGTGGTCTTGTTGGCACATATGCTAAGGAAACCGGTGGACTGGGGTTCGATTCCCCATCACTGCTACGGTTTTTGTAATATAAATATATAAATTATTTTCTATATCATTGAAATTTGGCGCGATTGAACAGATCACGTGGTGACTCTTGACCAATGAGAGCTCGGTATGGCTGAGCATGTGGTAATTGACCAATAAGAGCGCTTCAAGGGGTAACTACTTACCTATTACGTCATAATCTGTCTGTAGTACAATACGTCAGCTGTCAACCGTGCTCCGTACCTCTGACTCTGTGGCCTACCTGTCAGCTGTCAATGTTCCGTGCCATCGTTATATGCCATACGTCAACGTCCCGTGCCATAAGTCAACGCCCCAACTCTATGGCCTACCTGTCATTGTTCCGTCGTTATATGCCATACGCCCCACACCAACGTTCCGTCGTTCTATGGCAACGCCCCATCGTTCCGTGTCAACGCCCCTGGCAGTCGAGGTCATTGACCCCCAGGCGATTTCGTAACATGGCACGTGCGGATGAGCACGGGCGGTGTCATCTTGTAATCAAGTGGATGACCTTGAAAATTTTCCCAGCCTCAAGTGTCCCCATTCGTTCTCATGTCTACTACCGAACACAAAATACTTGTTGGTAATTCACATTAAAAATAAATTAAGGGGAAAAGCGGCGCAGTTAATTAACTCTAGGAAGAACGCGTCGTACCTCGAAATAACGCAGCTTCTAACACTACACTTTGGAGACTCTAGGGATCTGTCCTTTAATTTACGATCTCCAACGTTTGAAACAACTATCAAACGAATCCCCCCTGACCTTCTATAACAGACTTCAGGTTTTGAGTGCGAAAATGCTCTCATGTATCCAAAAAGCTCCAAGTCTATGCAACGAGCAGAAAGATGCTCAAACCACTCTCGTTGACACTATGGTTTTAAACACCCTACTTACCGGTTTAAAACCACGATTAGGCCAAATTATCCGTGCCAGTAATCCAAAGGATCTTCTTGAGGCACATTCACGAATAAGAAGAGAACTTCAAATATCCTATTTTGAGGAACAAAAAGTTAATAAATCTGTTACACCTAAACCATGTTTTCATGCTTAAACTGTGGCGATTATGTCACATTGCTGCGGACTGTCGGTTAAGATTTCAAAATAACCCTTAGCCTTTTAACCAAAATAATAGACCAAATTTCATTGGGCCGAATCAAACATCGAGGCCATATCCTGTCAACAATAACGCAAATCATCAAGATCAATAATTTAGACCAAATAACTTTCAAAGACCTCCTTTCAAACCGAACCATTTTCCACCGTCTGTAATACAGACGAACCCAAATTCCGTCCAGAAAGGAACCACCATTTTAACCACCATCAAAATGGCAACTATCACGAATATTTTGCAGACGAGTATGATTGTTATACTGATAATAATCAGCAGTATTTCAATGACAACACCCAAAACTATGAAAGCCATGGGTTCGAACAAATAGTAGACAATACCCATGTCGAACCTTTCAGTTTTCGTTGCTGATGGGTGGTTGGAATTGAAGTGAAGTTGTTTGGATTCCGGTCCTAGTCCCTTGACACTTTACATCAAGGAATGGTAGGCACCCACTCTCTTCCATCTCCATGGTGAATCTAATGGATGGTTGGGATTGGTTCAGGTGCTCCAGGAATGCCTGTAGTTCTGTCTCTCCATGTTGCCAAATAATAAAGGTGTCATCGACATACCTCAACCATAGCTTAGGCTGCTTCTCGAAACTCCTCAGTGCTTGTTCTTCAAACCATTCCATGGAGATGTTGGCAATGGTTGGTGATAACGGGGAACCGGTCTTTCTCCTGAAAGTAGCAGTTCTTGAGGCAATATCCAAGCAAGTCCATGATTGAGTCTCTTGGCAGGTCCGTCGTCTCCATCAGGGTTTCGTCTTCAGTAAGTTTCTTTCTCACTATGTTGAGAGATTCGTCTAGTGGTACGTTCGTGAAAATGTTTTCAACGTCGAAACTTACTAAGCGATATTCTGGCCCAAGTTCCGTGGATCCGATGATTTCGACAAAGTGCTTTGAGTTCTTCACGTGCGATCATGTTTTGCCCTCCAAAGGTTGGATGATCGGTAGAAGGAATTTCGATAGTGCTGCTGTTGGTGGGTGGCGCGAACTTGTAATCGGTCTGAGAGGCACTCCAGCCTTGTGTATCTTGGGTAGTCCATAAAGATGTGGTGGTTTGCTGTGGTGCGGCGTCAATTTTCTCCTTGTCTCGGATAGAATGTATTCAGCATGATCTCTGAGAGTGTTGTAAGTTTTCCGTTCTATTTTGTATGTTGGATCTGTAGGCAGTGGCTTGTATTTTCCTTTCGACAGTATTTCGTCGATTTTCTTGTTGTATTCCGTTCTGTCCATCAGGATGGATCCTTTGTCAGCTGGTAGAATGATGATAGATTTGTCGTCCTTAAGTGTTTTTATGATACTCCTTTCGGATTCGTTGAGGTTTTGTTTGATGTGTTGTGTTTTCTCAATTGCGGTTCTGACTTTCCATCGGAATTCCTCCAGTTGCGGCGTCTCTTTGCTGCCTATTGCTGACTCCACGGAGCTGATGATATCTAGTACTGGCATCTTTTTTGGAGCTACAGCGTAGTTTAGCCCCTTAGAAAGCAATGTTTCCTCGACTACTGTGAGAACTCTGGATGAGAAGTTCACCACTGTTTTTCTGTTGGTCGTATCCTTCGGCAACTGCTTCCTGGTAAGTTTGTTAAGTTTCTCAGTGTGCACCTTTTGGCCGATTCATCTGATGTTGTCACAGTGTTTTTGAATAGAACCAAAAATCGGCATGTGGTCCTCCTCGTGTGTGCATCTTCTGATTTCTTGAAACCTTTCTTCTGCGTCCTGCAGGAATTGAGATTTCTTCCAACGGTGATGGTTGATTTCTGACCTCACTAAAGCATGGCTGGCCTTGTCAAGTATCTTCTGTGCTTGTTTCCCTGGGATTGGCGACTTTAGTTTGAAAGCGTAGGAACTTGATGTGATCCTCTTCTCTGGTAATCTTCTTCATAGTTTTCTCGTATCCCTGAATTTCCCACGCATCACCGGCAAGACCCAATGACCAAGGCCGGCGACGCATGACCGGTTGAGGGTATAATATAAATACGACCGATAGTCTGAATTTCCTATCATTCACCTGATGACGATAGCAGATACACAGCTATTGAAACGTTGTGAGATCAACCACTTCAAGACGATGGAAGTCCAAGGAAACTTCGAGGAAAAAGTCCTTATTAATGATATAATAATCCATCCACACAAGATGCCTAGTTTCCTTACGCATGGTGCTACATACCTCTAAACAAAGGATAACCTATGTACACAGGACCAAGCAAAGTACCGACCAATCACTTGCCTTCCAACCTTATACAAACTTATAACGTCGTGCATTAATCATCGGCTTTTCAGACATTGTGAGCTGAACCACATAATTACCGAACAACAAAAGGGATGCGCGCAAAACTCGATGGGGGGCAAAGAACAACTAGTAATCGATTCCGTTGTCTGCAATCAAGCCCAAACGACGAAATCTCTACATGGCATATGTAGACTACAAAAAGCCCTTTGATTCAGTTCCGCATGATTGGCTTATTCAGGTGCTGAAACTCTATAAAGTAAATAATTGTATTGTTAACTTTTTAGAATATGTCATGACTACCTGGCAAAACCAAAATCCTTCTGAATGAAGCCGACTGTTCGATACAAACCAACTCTATCCCAATCAGAAGGGGTATATTCCAGGGAGACTCTCTTAGCCCGCTGTGGTTCTGCCTTGCCATGAACCCACTATCACACAAACTGAACGCGACTAACTTTGGGTTCAGTCTCAAACACAACAACGTACAAGCACTAAAGATAAACCATTTGTTATACATGGACGACTTAAAGTTGATGGCAGCTACGAAACCACAGCTGCATGATATGCTTAAAATAGTAGAGGGATTCTCTAGTGACATCCATATGTAATTTGGCCTAGACAAATGCCAAATTATCAATATAGTATAAGGCAAAATACAGCAGGGTCCCTACGAAATGAGAAATGGCACTTCAATTGAATCCATGGAGAAAGGCCATACATACAAATACCTTGGAATAAAGCAGGCTCAACGAATTGATCACTCCACCATGAAAAGGACCTATCAAGAGAGTTCTATAGAATGTTAAGACGACTGTTGAAAACTAAGCTTAACAGTAAAAATCTGTTTCAGGCTATTAACACCTACGAGTGCTCAGTACTCAGTTACTCATTCGGAATAGTTAAATGGTGCAAGACTGACATTGAACAACTACAAGGGAAAGTTCGAGTTCTACTAATATAAGCTAAAAAAATCACCATCCAAAGAGCTCTGTCGAAGGTACAACGTTGCCACGGTATGAAGGAGGAAGAGGATTGCAGATATAGGCAAGTTACGTGATCAACAAATTTCTAATTTGCGTAATCATTTCCAGAAACTCGCATAATTTTCTGATCTACACAGAGTCATATGTCAGGTTGATGACTCAACACGTCTGCGACTGACAAAACAACAAGTTCAAGTATACCACCAGACAACTGCTCAGAAACTGCTCAAATGGAAAGAGAAGCCGCTTCATGGAAGACATATAAATGACGTCAACCAAGATTATGTCGACAGTGCAGCGTCGAACTACTGATTGATCTCTGGTCATAAGTTTCCTGAAACGGAAGGCTTTATACTGGCAATCCAAGATCAAGTAATTCCAACTAAGAACTATCTAAAGTACATCGTTAAAGACCCTTCTATCAACAATGACCGATGCAGATATGGTTGCCAAACATCTGAATCTATCCAGCACATCACAGGTGGTTGCCAGGTGTTCGCTGCAATTGAATACAAAGGACGACATGTTTCTGTGGCAAAAATACTGCACCAGGAACTAGAGCTTAATCTTGAGCTATCACAGTCGGTAAGAACACCCTACTATATATAGAACCAGAATCTATTTTAGAAAAGAACAACTACAAGCTTTACCGGGACCGGACGATGTTGACGGATCAGACTGTTGCTCACAATAGACCAGATATAGTTTTAGTGATAAAGTTTCTAGAAAAACAACCTTAATTGACATAGCAATCCCTAGCAACAAGAATATAAATATTATTATTGAAAAATAGCCAAATATAGGGATTTAGAATTGCAAATAAAGAGACAATAGGACATGAACAACACTCGACCGGTACCAATTGTTATGTCAACAACAGGAGTAGTCCCAAAAAATGTATTAAACAATTTGAAATACCTCGGTCTAGACGAACATCTTTACCAACTGATGCAAAAAGCCGTACTGTTAGGAACAGCCAGGACGGTCGGAAAATTCATGGGGAACTGCAGCCACGATGCCAACCACGGGCCTGATAACCTGGCAAGGGCTCCCACAGAGCTAAACCCTTTTGATATGTAGTATATCTGGGGTTTAGTGAATTTTCCCCATACATTCTATGGCCAAGTCGGATAACCTTGCACCTTGCACCTTGTGTCCGAGTTAGAATAGCACCATGGTATCCACCGCCTGTCGTAAGAGGCTACTCAAGGGGCGGCTGTCCGCTGACCTACTACCTAGCTTTCCTCCGTTCCCCAAAACCCGCACGGGATGATCTGCTTTAAATCATTTCATCTGGGAAGTGACAACCCTACGGTTCCGAGTTACCCGGGTCACCAGGGTCAATTGGTGACACCATGAAAATGGAGCTACGGAGTAGATGCCTCGGAAAAGCGCCGCTGCCTGGGGATCGCCAGGGCGTGTCTGGAGCCGGCGCTGGACATGACAGCATGCGGGACGTCGGTGGCAGGGTGCTGAGGAGGCGGGCTCCTGTCGTCCAAAGAGCTACAGCCCAAGAACCCCAGGAACCACAACAATACTCACCAATACGGTCACAGAATCAACGTGATCATCACCAACGGAGTCAGACGAGAACGAGAACTCCACCCGCAGAAACTGTTGCGTAGGATCAATAGCCAGCGCTCACTCAAGCGGGACTCAAAAGACAGCGTATGAAATGGACTAGCGCCATGAATGAATTTATATGGCGCACGTTTTACAGAATTAAGAACCTTGGCCAGGATAAGACTGGATATCGCCAAATACTCCATCAATAATTCTGTCGTGAGTACCCAGAGCTTCAAGTTACCGAACAGAGAGTCGCCGATCAATATGGTGTCATCTTGAGAAATGGTCTTATTTCGCCTGATCAACTGGGCACAATAAAGAGCGAAGTTGAGCGCGAATTATTTGGTCGAAATACAACAGATCCAGAGAATGAAACACCTTTGGCGCAAAGAGCGGACGAGGCTCAAGAACTTCAACAAGAACAGCCAGCCAACAATGACCTGCTTGAGAAAATCCAAGCAGAAATGGAAAGAGCTCTTATAGAGTATAATGGAACAGATCCATTGAATGGACCAACTCTTCCCAAATCAAGATCTTCTAAGAAACACAAATTTATCTTGCCAAACTATGTTTTAGGTGCTAATAAGTTAGAGTCGCTACACACAATCATACTCTGCTGCAATATCCATCTGCAGAATAATTGGGGTCACAATAAGATCAAAGCAACACCCTGCCCAATTTAGACAAACACCTCGAATACCACCTTGGCAAAGAAGGCTACAAAGGAAAAATAATTCTCTTCGGAAAATCATTGGAAGACTGACCGAGTACCAAAGAGGGGTCAGGAACAACAAAATAGAACGACTTGTAAAGACCATCATGGTCAATAAATGATACACTCCCAGTGGGATGGAGAAAACATCACATCTCAGCAGTGTCTGGACACTCTACGACAAAGGCTCTCCTTATACACAAGTCTATTGAGAAGGTACAAAACCAACGGAAACTAGACAACGCACTATTCCGAAAATCAGAAAAAGGGTTTTATATAAAACTCAACAAAATCAATAATAATGAAACTCCTAGTTATCCCAGTAAAACGGACATCGAGCAGTTCGGGAAAACACAACTTTCCACAACAGTTTCCCATAACTCCCGAGCAATCTGGATTAATGGGGAGGAGGCTGCATTTCAGAATTGTGACATCAAGCAACACCAACCATTTACAACGGAAGACACATCCAACATAATGAAACACCTCCATAACTGGAAAGCACCAGGACCAGATGGTGTGCAGAATTACTGGATAAAGAAATTTTACGACACACACGAGAAATTAACAGAACTTATTAATGACATAATTATCCATCCACACAATATACCTAGTTTCCTTACGCATGGTGCTACATACCTCTTACCAAAGGATAGCCTATGTACACAGGAACCAGCAAAGTTCCCACCAATCACTTGCCTCCCAACCTTATACAAACTGATAACGTCGTGCATTAATCATAGCCTTTTCAGACATTGTGAGCAGAACAACATAATTACCGAACAACAAAGGGATGCGGGAAAAACTCGATGGGGTGCGAAGAACAACTAATAATTGATTCCGTTGTCTGCAATCAAGCCCACGCCAAATGACGAAATCTCTATATGGCATATGTGGACTACAAAAAGGCCTTTGATTCAGTTCCACATGATTAGCTCAATCAGGTACTGAAAGTCTATAAAGTAAATAATCGTATTGTTACCTTTTTAGAACATGTCATGACTACTTTGCAAACCAAAATCTTTCTGAATGAAGCCGAGTGTTCGATACAAACCGACTCTATCCCAATCAGAAGGTGTATATTCCAGGGAGACTCACTTAGCCCGCTGTGGTTCGGCCTTGTCATGAACCCACTCTCACACAAACTGAACTCAACTAACTTTGGGTTCAGTTTCAAGCACAACAACGTACAAGCATTGAAGATAAACCATTTGTTATACATGGACGACTTAAAGTTGATGGCAGCTACGAAACAACTGCTGGATGATATGTTTAAAATAGTAGACATCCATGTGCAATTTGGCCTAGACAAATGCCGAATTATTAATATAGTTAAAGGAAGTCCATACTTACAAATACCTTGGAATAAAGCAGGCTCAACGAATTGACCACACCACCATGAAAAAGGACCTAACAACAGAGTTTTATAGAAGGGTAAGACGACTGCTGAAGACCAAACTTAACAGTAAAAATTTGTTTCAGGCTATTAACACCTACGCGTGTTCAGTGCTTAGTTACTCTTTCGGTATAATTAACTGGTGCAAGACCGACATTGAACAATTTCAACGGAAAGTTCGAGTACTAATAACAAAAGCTCAATATCACCATCCAAAGAGCTGTGTCGAACGTACACCATTGCCCCGGTGTGAAGAAGGAAGGGGATTGGCAGATATAGACAACTTACTTGATCAACAAATTTCTAATTTGCGTAATCATTTCCAGAAACTCGCTGATTTTCTGATCCTCACAGAGTCATATGTCAGGTTGATGACTCAACACCTCTGCGACTGACAGAACAACAAGTTCAAGTATACCACCATACAACTGATCAGAAGCTGCTCGAATGAAAAGAGAAGCCCCTTCATGGAAGACATATAAATGACGTCAACCAAAATTATGTCGACAGTGCAGCGTCGAACTACTGGTTGATCTCTGGTCACATGTTTCCTGAAATTAAAGGTTTTATATTGGCAATCCAAGATCAAGTAATTCCAACTAAGAACTATCTAAAGTACATCGTTAAAGACCATTCTATTAACAACGACAGATTCAAGTACGGTTGCCAAATATCTGAATCTATCCAGCATATCACAGGAGGTTATCAAGCGTTCGCTGCAACTGAATACAAAGAACGACACGATGGTGTGGCAAAAATACTGCACTAGGAACTAGCAGGGAACCTTGAACTATCTGTTATAGAAAATAACAACTACAAGCTGTACTGGACCGCACGATACTGACTGATGGACTGTTGCTCACAATAGACCAGATATAGTTTTGGTAGATAAAGTCGCTAAAAAACAACTTCAACTGACATAGTAATTCTTAACAATAATAATATAAATATCAAGCAGGCTGAGAAAATAACCAAATATAGGGATTTGGAATTTAAAATAAAGGCTCAGTGAGACATGAACAATACAGAAACTGTACCAATTGTTATGTCAACGACAGGACTAGTCCCAAAACATCTATTAAACAGTTTAAAATACCTCGGTCTGGACGAACATCTTTACCAACTGATGCAAAAAGCCGTCCTGTTAGGAACAGCCCGGACGGTCAGAAAATTCATGGAGAACTGCAGCCACGACGCCAACCACGGGCCTGATAACCTGGCAAGGGCTCCCATAGAGCTAAACCCTTTTGATACCTAGGTTATCTGGGGATTAGTGAATTTTCCCCTAAAAGCACGCTATGCGTACCTTAGAGGGAGTGTGCTGCTATACATTGTATGGTCAAGTCGGGGATGCTAATAATCATTAATTATAGAATTTAGTACACAGAATTCAAAATATGAAGATACATTCTATAAATTTTAAGAAAGGTGCACATGAATCAAAAAGCGGAAAGATCAATCAAAGAGGAGAAACAAATCGCAATAGTCTTCATTTTTGTTTAATGACTTGTACATTTTAATATAATCTGGTAGCTTTAATTTGTTTTTCCTGTAAATTGGCAATTTCAGAATTATTCAAGTTTTATATGCTGCCAGATTTCTCCAAGCCCATTCTTTAAAAACACGAGCTTATTTGTTATAAACTAAAAGTATTCGAAAAATTTGAAATTATGCAACCCATATATTTGATTTGTGTTGCAGTTTCAATGGTTTCATTAATAATAGAGGTATTTTTAGTTTGTAACTAGGTCTTTATCAACTGAAAACGATTTCGTGTTGTCATTCCAATATTGTCACTTTTAGTATTAAGTTATTTTAGTAATTAATTGTTTAAATTTTGATGTTGAATGTTTTAAATAAATTGTTTTTAAAAAGTGATTTGAATCAAATTGAATATAAAATTGGCGCAGTCAGTAGGATATTAAAGACACAGCTAGAATACGAAGATTTCTAACTAGTTGTGATGGTTTCCAAGCCTTTGCAGAATAGAACTTACTTGAAAAGAACAACAACTATCAAGTACTAGGAAGCGAACACGCAACCAGGCTAACCAGTGCTAAGTGACGCGGAGAACAAGTCCGATGCGAGAAATAGTAATGTAAGAATCAAACACTAACTATTTTATTTTGATTTTATGTAGAATGACCACCAGTTCTTTCATTTATATATTTTATTCCTCATTACTTTACCTTCCCTAAAGAATTTTGAAACTAAATATTTTATGTTATAGCTTTATTTTATTATTATTTGAAACATTATTTTAAACATATTTTACCATTTATACATTCCCATTTTGATTTTGCAACTCCTACATTAAATATTACTCGATACTAATTTGATAAACCATATATTTTCTACGATTTAATTTTAAAACTTTTACTAAAAAATTAATTTTGATTTATTGTGCGAATTTATACAATTTTGAAAATGGCAACGACTAGACAAGCAGGTACACCAATTGTAGAGCCCTACAAATTATCTAAAATATTTGCAATAATTCCTGAGTATAATGCTAATCCGATATTTTTGAATACTTTCTTATGAACCTGTAATACTGCTTACAGTATGGCACGGATAATTAGGAACTATTGCTAATTCTCCATATAAAAAATAACTTACGCGGTAGAGCCGCTGAGTTAATCAACTCCCGAAACCCAAGCCAACTAGGTGAAATTCAAACCCTCCTAGAAAACATCTTGGAGATCTACGGCTCTCATACAAGACTTGCAAAGAATGCGGCAAACTCAAAATGAATCCCCTCTTACGTTTTCTGCTAGACTCCAGACGCATCAAGAGAAAATGCTAGCAGCTATAAATAAGCAAAATTTAACCACCAAAGAAAAACCCCTGCAATATACTAACTGCTGCTTCTGGGATTAAACGTGAATTAAGATTATTAAGACATTAATTAAGACATTTAGAAACCCAGAAATTTTCAACTAACAAAAATTTCCAACAACCCTCTGGTAAGCCAAATAATGGCCCACCTCTAAAGCAATGCTCATTTTGTAAAAGCATGGGCCATCTAAGTAACGAATGCTTATTGAGAATGAGACAATTTCAACACAACCCGAATTCCAATCAGAATTATTCTAATTATCTCCCTCATTTTTCCAGTCAACCTACTAACCAATCTACAAATGTTAATCCCTTTCAACAATTTTCACAGCAACAATTTCGTCCATCTACCAGTAGACAACCTTAAATATCTGGCAATTACAGACTGAACCAGAGTTTCTTTAAACACCAACAACCAAAAACTCATCACTTGAACAATATGCAATTCGGTCCTTATCACAATGACTATAACTGCTCCCAAAATGAAAACCATTACAACTCTTTACCCGATGAGTACGGAAACGTACAAAATTATCACCGTAATGATTTCGAACAAAATGTTGAACCAGAATAAACATTGAACAGTTTAACGAATATTACTCTGACGAACCTGATTCTTATCAACATCAATAAATGCAGATTTCTTCAAAAAGAGGTGTACAATGCCATCTATCATATTGTTACGAGAATTCATCCGACAGCTGGTGCAATCGGCCATCAACCAATTCGTGGAAGGGCCATTACTCCGATACTACTGGTAATCCGAAATGTTTGGTATCTTAACAGGCCGACCGATGCCGTTACTGGGAATTCCCTTAAAGCTTCCAGAACATGAAAGAGTTTCCCGATGGTTCGTGGACTTCTCAGACAAATCGGAGAGAAAGATGTAAATATGAACAGCTGGCGATAAGAGGCATTCTGTCTTCGACGTTCGTATTGTATAGATAAAATGTAAATAGTTTTCTGTGAATATAAATTGTGTTAAAGTAGTGGAAATAAATTAGAGTGAGTTGGACTGCTTTTTTAAATAAATCCAAGAACAGAACTGAACCCGAGTGTGAAAATAAAAACATTATAGTGGTGACAGGTGTGGAGTGTATTTGTGGAACTTTTGAAGTGGTAAATAAATAGACTAACAATGTTTGAAGCAGTGACTTGGGACCAATTAAAAGTGCCGGACTTAAAAAAAGAACTTGAGGAAAGGGATTTAGAAATTAGTGGGAAGAAAAGTGAATTAATACAACGGCTACGAGATGCCATAATAAATAAAGTTAACGATCCTGATACTTATTTGTTTGAAGTTTCTGGTACTGGTGACATGACTATGCAATTTAAACAAATTGCTAGAAAATTCTAAAAATTTAAAAGAGGCGTTAGAAGATAAACTAGTGGAAAATTCTAAAACCCTAGAAGATAAGCGACAAACATTACAAGAAAATACTGAATCCCTAGAAGAAAAATTGGTAGAACGATTACAAGAAAATTCTAAGGCGCTAAAGGACAAACTGCTAGAAAATTCGAAGTCTTTAGAAGATAAGCTACAAAAATTACACGAAAATGCACGTCCGTTAAGCTAACGGGGACACTATAGCGGAATCCAAAATAACCCATATCATAATTTTTTACTAATTTTTTACCGCGATAAAAATAAATTTTTTACTCCGAAACCCACCCCCGTTATAGATTCCCCGCTAGCTTAACGTTTAAGCTAGCGGAATATTTGATAACTTCACGAGGAAAATAGCTATCGACCTAATTCCACCGCCATAATTTTTTACTCGTTAATACTAGAAGAAGGTTTATTGTGGTTATCGCAAAAACCACCCCATACCCCTCACCACCCATGAAATTTAGTTTCGTTAATCTAGTAGGTACTTTATAATGGAATCAATAATAAAGTATATCATAATTTTGTACTACATTTTGACTAATTTTTTACCGCCAATAAAATTTGTTACTTCTAAACCTACCCCTATACCACCTTAACATTTAAGCCAGCGGGATATTTTATTACTTCAAGAGGAAAACAGCTATCGACTTAATTCCACCGCCATAATTTTTACTCGCCAAGTACTAGAAGAACGTTTATGGTGGTTATCGCAAAAACTACCCCTACCCCTCACCACCCATGAAATTTAGTTTCGTTAATCTAGTAGGTACTTTATAACGGAATCAAAAATAAAGTATATCATAATTTTTTACTACTTTTTGACTAATTTTTTACCGCCATAAAAATTTTTTACTTCTAAACCTACCCCTATACCACCTTAACGTTTAAGCCAGCGGGATATTTTATAACTTCAAGAGGAAAACAGCTATCGACCTAATTCCACCGCCATAATTTTTTACTCGTCAAGTACTAGAAGAAAATTCTAAGCAAAATGGAGAAGAATTTTATTGAAAACATAAAAACATTGATAGTTTACACAGCGTCATCGTATTCTGTAGCTATAAAATTATTATAATCCCAAAAATCCATATAAACAAATTTGTGACATTTAATATTTTTTATGCTATTGTAACAATAAAGGAAATCTAATATTAAATTAATATTCTTACTTTATTGAACAGCAAAATAATATGAATTTAATTAGGACTCTCAGTTGAGTTTAATTAATGCAAAGTTTTGGTGATTTTTTTTCATTGAATGTAGTTTTTGATACACTTGTTTTTATGGAAATTTCCAGTACCTACTCGCGTTATAAATCAAACCTTGGGTGGTGTTATCTAAATTTACTATAGTTTGTTAATTTTTTACCCAATAAACTGTTTGGTCGATTTTTGTAAATTTATTGTAGGATATTCGTTTAAGTGAAAGTCTTAACTGTGAATGTTTAAAATATCTTTTAACTTATTGTACATTAAAAATTGTTTGATGGTTGTTAATTTTGGGGATGTATTTAAAACATTTACATTGTCTGAAAATAAAAAAAAAAATCAGATTCAAATGTGTTAACAAATTTGTTTTTGAGAATTACTAGTATAGACAGTCTGGACGAACGGTGTAGTTTAGAAAGCATTTAGCCTGAGAATCTATTTTGTTGCGTCGTATTTTCCCTGTTTTGATTTAATTGATATAAATAAGTTTTTTCAGCAATGTCACAACAAATATATGTTGTTTTCACAATTATTAAGTATTAAGGGCGAATTGAACATGAATATAGTAAATTACATAAAAAATTTTGTAGGCTTACGACAGATTTTTCGACACGTCCATGTTCGAAGCTAAATATAGAATTGATCAGTATTTGTCGATTATCGAATGTCAGAAATTTGTGAAAATTAAAAAATCTTTCATTTAATGATATACATTTATTGTATGATTGAGGACGAAAATTATAATAACATACAAAGTGGGCTACATATAAATCACTGATTTCGCCTTTTTTATTATTATTTGTGCATTATGGTGTTTTATATCAATATTACAACCTGTTGTCTCCTGACTGATATTTATTGATCAAAAATTGATGGAAGACTCTGTTTGTCCCTAATAAAGAGAAGAAAACCGTAGGATCATAGGAAGTGCATCTACTCTTGGTTGATCTGCAGACCACGTAAACGGTGAAAAATCCTTTATATTTATAAATCCGTACGTCCGAAGGTTTACATTACAGACAAAAAACATCTTAAATTTAATGGCTACTACCACTTTTTGTTTTGAGATTGGTCTAGTCCAACCCATTGGTATGTTTTAATCTGCAAATTATCTAGGATTCGAAATATTCTTTATCTTGTTGGGACATATCGAGAATTTGAAGAAATCGAAATAATTTGCTTCTTTAGAAACTGCTTAAGATCTAGATTTCAGTACATAAAAATTATTGACATTTTCTAACGAGAAACGAGTTTGTTAGATTACTATGTGGTTAACAAAAATATTACAGTTCTTCTTCGGTTTCAGACAAACGTGAAGATCTAACATATTGTTTTAATTGGAACGCATAACAGGTGGGGTCAAAATGCGATTAGATTAAAATATTTACTTTTTCAATGGTTAAAACCTGAACTAAAAAATACAAGGTAACAAGTCGAAGAATCTTTAAAGAAAAAACAGGCCAACAAAAGATGACCAAAAAAATAAACTAATTAATGTTCTAGTAGAATTTAGATTAATGATTGGCGAGTAATTCTACTACTGAATAGCCACTACAATAAAATTTGATTTGTTTTGAAAAAATTACAAGTATTAAATTTATACAAAAAATAAAAGTGTGCCTAAAGATTTAGATCTGAAATAATTCTGGCGGGCAGAAAAATTGAAGTTCATTACGGGGAATAAAACTAATCGGATATATTATTGTTACAATTTTTGTTACAACTTTGTACTTATGACTGTTCTTCAGCTTCAACATACTAAAGATAACAATTCATTGAAGCCCCTCCCCCATATCATCTGAGTGATATGCTTTCTTAGTGTTTATTGTGTTAAAATCAACCTTCAGTGACGTCAAGCCCCCCCATACGAGATCAAGTCCCCCCCTCTAAATGACAATCCTGGATCCGCCCCTGATAACTATACCCCAAAAAAGTATGAAGAGATTTTATTGTTCCTATAACGAAGTATTTGTTCCATATTGTGATATAAAATTTCCGCATAATATAAAATATTATTTAATAATCTTTAAGTGACCTTAACGGTATTAAACTTACGATTAGAAAATGATTTTTTTCTATATCAATAGTCTTTCAAAAATAGTACTAGAGAAGTATAGTGAGGTGACCATAAAATAATTTAAGCTATAGTATAAGTAGATATTGAGTAGGATAGAAAAACAGATGCCGAGGTATAAAATTAACACATGGACACAGCAAATGAAGAACAATAATATAAAAAATATATAGACTATGGAAAAAGTAATAATAAATGACATACATGATTAAAGTAACTCAATAACGGGCTTAATCACAACAAACCAGGAAATTGTTGAGATATAAAATTGCAAACCAAATTCTGCAAATAATCAAGCTTAAAAAGCAAGATCAGAACTCTTAATAGGATAAAATCCGACATGCCTTCAATTCAAATAATATAATAAACACTCTGTAACGAAAGATAAAAAACAGGTAATGAGAAAAAAGATAACTTCACATCTGTTTATTGGCATACGTAATAAAACTCTAAAAAAAAATAAAAATCAGGGTTTCCCGCGTTTTTCGTAACAATTTCCAGTGTAAGTTTTATTTATCTTATCCGCTATTTTGGGAATGCACTGCATACCTAATGTAATGTAATGTTTTTATTTCGGGTTCTTGGATTTATTTATAAACACTGTCCAACTCACTCTAGTTTATTTCCACTACTTTAACACCATTTATATTAAAATAATTATTTACAATTTATTTTAACTATAGGGCAGTCGAATACTGAGTAAATGCTTCCTGAGCTCTCCGTATTTATATATTTCTTTTGGGAATTCTACAGAACGTCAAAAAGCCTAGACTAGAATTCTCGGAGAACTCCATCAAAGTAAGCCGGCGACCTCGATGCGCCAGACGAACAATGTTTCGGATGAATGCCCCTTCTACGAATTATGGGATGAATTCCTGTCACAATAGTAATCCAAAATTAATAGCATCTCTGGATTTTAATTTATTTTATTTGATATCTTCTTTGAGCAAGACAGGTGTTTAAAGGGATATGTACGTTAGTAAAACCCCCAATTTACTGCAGGCTAAAATTATTATGACACTTCAATTAGGTTTGTAGTTAAAGATCTTTAAATTTGAGATGCTGAACGGGAAATTTTATAGAGGCTTCATAGAAAATTGAATAGTCTGATATATAATAAAAGTAAAAGTTTTATTTTGCGAAATATATTATTTATGTGACTTTTATTAATGTATGAACGGTTATAGCGGTAGAATTGGATCGATAGCTGTTTTTTCACTGAAGTTATAAAATAATATACCAAGTTTGAAAATTTACTAAGGAAAAATGATGTTGATGTTAACGTAGTTAAATATTGTGAGGTTTTGTTTGAAAACTTAAGTTATTTTTGTGAATTGAAAAAAAATGAACGTTTAAAGTACCCCCTAGCACAACAAAACTAGACTTTAACGGTTGTGAGGGGTAGAGGGTGGTTTTAGCGAAAACCACTATAAACTATATCCAGTAACAATTATGGCTCTGGAACTAGGTCGATAGCTGCTTTCTGCTTAAAGTTATAAAAAATTCCACTGGCTTAAACGTTAAGGTAAAATTTGTTATTTCTAAACCTACCCCTATACCACCTTAACGTTTAAGCCAGCGGGATATTTTATAACTTCAAGAGGAATACAGCTATCGACCTAATTCCACCGCCATAATTTTTCCCACTGGCTTAAACGTTAAGGTAGTTGGGTAGGTGGTATAGGGTAGGTTTAGAGTTAAAATATTTTTATGGCGGTAAAAAACTAGTTATAAGTAGTAAAAAATTATGATATGCTTTATTTTTGATTCCATTATAAAGTACCGGCTAGATTAACGAAACTAATTTCAAAGGGTTCTGAAGAGTAGAGGGTGGTTTTTGCGATAACCACTATAAACATTTTTCTAGTACTTGACGAGTAAAAAATTCTGGCGGTGGAATTAGGTGGATAGCTGTTTTCCTCTTGAAGTTATAAAATATTCCGCTAGCTTAAACATTAAGCAAAACAAAGGGGAGAAACACCATCAAAGACCGAAAGCAGAAGCAGTCTGGCAGTAGTGGAGTCGAAAATTGGCCTCGAGGGAACAAGACACAAGATGAAACCTCCACAATTTGATGGGAAATCGTCATGGACTAATTATCGTCGCCAATTCGAGGCTGCTGTTAAGCTAAACGGATGGTCGGCAGAGAAGAAGGCAATCGCATTAACACTAGCCTTAAGAGGGAATGCTACAGTTGTCTTACAAACATTGAATACCTCGGAGCAAGAAAACTACGAACAACTGGTCAAACATTTAGATCTGAGGTACGGGCAGACCTATTTGGAGCACGTTTATCATTCCCAATTGAAAAATCGCCACCAAAAATCAAATGAGTCCCTACAAGAGTTTGAAGCTGATATTGCCCGTCTGGTTCGCCTTGCCTATCCTGCCACGCCGGAAAATGTGTTAGAAAGGTTAGCAGTGCAACCGTTTTTGGATGGACTGCGGGACAACGAAGCCAGGCAAGCATTGATCCTAGCTCGACCGACTCAATTATTGGATGCACTGGCTCACGCTTTGGAATTCGAGGCTGCGAAGAATACCTGTAGAGGTCAAGGCAGAGTCCGAATCGTTGACGGAAAATCGATGAAGCCTCTGTAATAAAGATAATAGAAGAAGTCCTTACCGGAAGAAGACTAGTGAGATGCCGGAAGTGTCGTAAGGTAGGACATGTTCAGAGTCGTTGCAAGGAGAGCAACGGAGGACAGACTTCCTCGTCGGGGAAATTAAAGAAGGTCAATATAAAGGGACCATCGTCGACCTGTAACCAACAAGTCCCAACTACCAACGCATATGTCGCTTCGCTACGCGACCACGTTAACAGTGTCTTCGTAGATGGCTTTATTAATAGGAAGCAATTTGCAATGCTGCTGGATACTGGTGCGACGAAAACAGTAATAAGGCCCAACATTTTTTTAGGGACAATGATAAAACCAACAAAATGGCAACTGCGAACAGCGACAGGAGAAGCAGCGAAAGTCCATGGTGAAATTGAGGTTAAAATGTCCTTGGGAAACACACCCTTCCTACATCGGGCATTAGTGGCAGACATCGAAGACGAAGTAATCAGTGGAACGGATGTCATGAGCTCCAAGGGATTCCAATTAAACTTCAAAGATGGAATTCTGCGAGTGAATGAGAAATAAGTGGTGCTTCATGGAAAAGATGACATAATGCTGCGAGCCATCTTAGCAGAGGATGTCAGTGTTCCGGAAAGAGCTGAAATCATTATAGATGCTTGCTTAGATGGGAAAGCTAAAGCTGGAACAGGAATGATGTTTGATCCTGAACTTAACGACGGAAACGTAGGCAAAGGAGTCGCACTGGGGAAGACTCTGTTTCGTGCCAAGGAGTTTGTGCCATTGAGAGTAATGAACCTAAACCATTACTCGGTTGTACTAAAGAAAGGAACAACTTTGGGCCATTGTTCAACAGTTTCCTCTGTAGTCAGAACCACACAGCATGCAGAAATACCAACAGGTAAACTATCTGAGGAACTGGAAAGACTCATAACCGATTCATCTAAGCATTTAAAACCAAACCAGAAAGCAAAATTGAGGGACATCGTTAGAAACAACCAGGATATCTTCGATGTAGGGAATGGCAAAAGAGAACGAACAGATCTGGTGAAACATAAAATTAATACTGGGGACGTTCAACCTATTCGACAGTCGGCGAGAAGACTACCCCTAGCTAAAAGAGAAGAAGCCGACAGGATAATCCGCGAGATGGAGGAAGAAGGTGTTATTGAACCATCCAATAGCCCTTGGGCTTCTCCAGTTGTCTTGGTTAAAAAGAAAGATGGTTCGACCCGATTTTGCGTGGACTATCGGCGCTACAAAGAAAGACAGCTATCCCCTTCCAAGAATAGACGATACCCTAGATACGTTGGCTGGATCGAAGATGTTTTTCACCCTGGACTTGAAGAGCGGTTATTGGCAGGTGGAACTTGCTAAAGAAGACCGAGAAAAAACTGCTTTTACCATCGGCTCAGGACTTTATCAATTCACGGTGCTGCCGTTTGGACTGTGTAATGCTCCAGCAACGTTTGAAAGATTGATGAAAACAGTGTTAAACGGGCTTTCATGGAAAACGTGCCTGGTGTATCTTGACGACATTATCGTGGTTGGAAAACCTTTTGAAGACCACGTGAGGAACCTGGAGGAGGTATTTCGGCGACTTCGAAGTTCCGGACTAAAGTTAAGCCCGAAGAAGTGTCAGCTGTTCCAAGAAGAGGTGCAATATCTTGGACATGTAGTTTCCGCACAGGGAGTAGCTGTGGCCAAACAGAAAATCAAACCCGTCCAGGAATGGCCGATACCTAAAGATATCCACCAGTTAAGAAGTTTCCTAGGGTTATGCACGTACTATCGTCGGTACGTAGCCGGATTTGCCAACATCGCCAAGCCACTAAATAGACTCACAGAGGGGAAGGTGCAGTACCAATGGAACGAGGAATGTCTGCAATCATTGGAGACACTGAAAAGAGCATTGACCAGTGCCCCATTTTAAGTTATCCTTTGCCTGATGGGAACTTCGATGATGATGGGAACTTACTCAGAATTGGTGCGGTGCTTTCGCAGATCCAAGACGGTCAGGAGAAATTCATCGGTTATTTTAGCAAGACCTTGAGCAAGCCTAAACGGAAATACTGCGTTACTCGCAGGGAACTCTTGGCTGTGGTAAAGGGGGTAGAACATTTCTATAAGTACCTCTATGGTAAAAGATTCCTCCTGAGGACTGATCATGCAGCACTGAAGTGGCTCTTGCAGTTTAAAAACCCCGAAGGACGAGTGTACAGGTGAATTGAGCAGTTGCAAGAATTCGACTTCGAGACGGAACATCGCGCAGGAACAAGCCATAAGAATGCTGATGCCCTATCGAGGAGACCATGCCCTGATGACTGCAAACATTGTCAGCAAGCTGAAGAAAAAGGGGCTGTTCTCTGTAAAACTACAACCGTAGATGGCCATTGGCAACCTGAGGAGACCCAGAAAAAGCAAAAATTAGATCCAGAACTAAAAGAAGTTATACGGTGGAAGGAAGAAGACCGCAACCTACGTGGCTATTTCCCGATACTCACCAACCATAAAATCTTACTGGGCTCAGTGGAAATCCCTCATCCTGGAAAATGGACTTCTCAAGCGCGTCCTGGAAACTCCAGAGGAAGGAAACGACATAAAACAGATTGTAGTTCCCAGAAATACGGACCAGAGTTTCTACGAGAACTACATGATGGTAAAACTGGAGGATATCTGGGAGTAACGAAAATCCTGGGGAACTTGAGAGAAGGTTTCTATTGGGTAAACTGCCAGGTAGATGTTAAGGATTGGTGCCGGAAATTTACAGTTTGTGCAGCAAGTATTGGGCCTCAGAAGCGACCAAAAGCTCCCATGAAGCAATATAACGTGGGCCGTCCATTCGATAGAGTAGCCATTGATGTTGCCGGTCCATTTCCTGAATCCGACTCTGGAAATAAATATATTGTGCTGGTGATGGACTAGTTTAGGAAATGGGCCGAAGCGTATGCCTTGCCGAATCAAGAAGCCTTGACTGTGGCTGATGTCCTTGTCAAGGAATGGATCAGTCGTTTTGGTGTTCCCTTGGAGTTGCACTCAGACCAAGGTAGAAAGTTTGAATCTACCCTTCTCCAAGATGTCTGCAAACTTCTAAAGATCAATAAAACACGGACGACAGCATTACACCCGCAGTCCGATGGAATGGTAGAACGGATGAATAGAACCTTTAATCGTCATTTGTCAAAGGTTGTCTCTGACCACCAAAGTGACTGGGACCAGTATCTTCACTTGTTTCTAATGGCATATCGTTCATCTGTGCACGAGTCCACGGGTCAGACCCCGGCAAGCGTTATTATGTGACGAGAGTTACGACTATCATGCGATTTGAAGTTTGGAGGTCCCCAAGGAGAAGAGACTGCAGGTGAAGACTATGTCAGCCAGTTACGTCGAAAGATGGACGACATACACCAACGAGTCCGGTTAAATATCGAGAATGTCAGTGCCCGAATGAAGGAAGCCTATGACATCAGAGCCGAGGGCGGATAAGTTCCAAGTTGAAGATCTTGTTTGGTTGTATAACCCGCAACGTCGTCGTGGATATTCGCCCAAGCTACAGAGATCTTGGGAGGGGCCGTATCAAATTGTGAAGAAAATCAACCATGTTGTCTACAAAATAAAGAAGCTACCTCCGGGAAAACCAAAGGTGGTAACCATTTCAACAGGTTAGCCCCTTATGCAGGTAGTCATGACGGCGAAGTTGACCAAGCCCAAGTCCGCAGCATCCAACCACCCGATGACGAGATGACCTTCGAGCAGTTATGGCACTGTACTCTGATGTGCAGAAAGTGCAGCACGACGTAACGAGAGAGGAACCCCGAGACCTGTTTGAGGTGCCCTTACAATATACCCTGGCTCATTGTGTGGCTCGAGATCTCCGGATGTGCAGAGGAATAGCCAAGGTGTTTGCCAAAAATTACGGCCAGTTCCAGAAGCTACGGGAGCAAGATCCAGTGGTAGGGAAGGTCCTTCACTTCGAAGATAAACAACCAGTGGGTACCAGAGACATCTTTTATTTGGTAACGAAAACATTCACGAAGGACAAGCCAACATATAGCGATCTTTGGAAAACTAGAATTGAGAAATGTGATGATGGAGAAGAATCTGATGAAATTGGCGGTCCCAAAGATAGCCTGCGGGTTGGATGAACTGAATTGGAGGGTGGTGAGAAGTATGATAGAAACAATCTTTCGACATCCTGGTGTGCTGTCTCAATACTCGCAGCCCAGATTCGAAGACCGTTGACTGTTACTTCCACCAAACTTCCCGTTGTCGAAATGGAGAGTCCTGCAAATATCGTCACACCAGGAAGCATTCTGGGACATTCCGGGACGAAATAGGCTCAAGGAGTGGGCAATGTTACGAGAATTCATCCGACAGCTGGTGCAATCGGCCATCAACCAATTCGTTGAAGGGCCATTATTCCGATACTTCTGGTAATCCGAAATGTTTCGTCTCTCAACAGGCCGACCGCTGCCGTTACTGGGAATTCCCTTAAAGCTTCCAGAATATGAAGAATTTTCCCGATGGTTCGTGGACTTACCAGACAATTCGGAGAGAAAGGTATAAAACAGCTGGCGATAAGAGGCATTCTGTTTTCGACGGTCGTATTGTATAGTTAAGATAAAATGTAAATAGTTTTCTGTGAATATAAATTGTGTTAATGTAGTGGAAATAAATTAGAGTGAGTTGGAGTATGTTTTTAAATAAATTCAAGAACATAACTGAACCCGAGTGTGAAAATGAAAACATTACAATATGTAGACCAGAACCATAAAACCACAAATGCATCAAATTTCCATTTATGTCAAATTATCTAAACAACGAAACAAATTAATAGAAAAAGACGAACTTTTCAACTTGCAATGAGTATGGTATATTTCAGTGTACTAAAGCAAGTGACTTTCACCCTCTTATCTATCGAAACATTGCTGAATCTTTTGTAATAATTACAAATGTCAGAATTTTTGTTATTGGTTTCCCATAATCCCGACAGACAATAAGTAAGTGTTTGTTGATTGCATATTCTTATACAATTCTTTGCATTGCCAAGACTTGCTACCCGACCATTGACCGGGAGCTTTCAGCTATCGCCGTGGAAGCAAACCATTGAAGTCTCATAATAGATACTTTCAACTTGTAAGTGATCATTGCTCGTCAATACGTATTTGTTAAATCATCATAAGTATCGCACAAAAAGAAGAATATTAATACTTGAACAAAATCGTTCACATCGAGGTACCAGGGTTTAACTATGCAAGTTAAACGAATGTGCCAATAACAACCCTTATAATCATTCTTCTGGAATATGTTCTATATCCTATTTAATGTTTTTATTTTCACACTTGTGTTCAGTTCAGTTCTTGGTTTTATTTTAAAAGCACAGTCCAACTCACTACTTTAACACAATTTATATTCACAGAACTATTTACAATTTATCTTTTCCATACTAACGGCAGTCGAATACTGAATGAATCCTATAGCCAGCTGTCAACTATCGGGAAACTTCTTTCATGTGTTCTGGAAGCTTCAAGGGAATTGGGCGAATTCCCATTAATGGCAGCCGCCAGCCTCGGGTTGAGAGACAAAACATTTCGAATTCCCAGAAGTATAGGAGGAATGCCGTTTGCACCAGATATCGGATGAATACCTGTCACAGTATGCAATATTATAAGGCATGTCAAGACGACAATTTGAGACGAATAGACCAGCCAATCAATTCTGAGGACTTTAGCAAAAGTCTATCCAGATGCTGTTGAATCAACCTTTTGCTATTTACTGGAAAGAACAGCATCACTATTCTTTATTTCTATTTTAATGTGGGACACATCTGTGTCAACACCTTTTTTCTTACACAAGATCCCATAACATTTTTGTCATTTATTCATTTGAAGATACACATTTATAAACATGACATGACCAGCGAAAGGGCATCAAGAAAAAAAATCAGGGTATTCTGACATTATACTGTTTATATTATTCAAAAAGAAAAGAACATATATATTAAGGTTGATCGTATTATCTAAAAAAAATTAAATACCAATAATTAATTTCAAAGCACTGACGTGTATATTATACTTTAAGCATTGGCATTGAAAGTCCATTCCCGTAATTATCAAAAATACAAAATTCTCTTCTTAAGAGAGTAAATATTAACTATTTAAGATAACTTAGGCTTCACAATACTTGGAATAAATTAAAAATTTGACGATATTTTGATAGTCAAATTTTGCCTATAAAATGGAGTCTGGTTTTTCTAAAACGTATATCTAGTAAAAACTGCCAAGTGAAAAATCGGACCGCTCTGTATAAAATAGTAACAAGAAAACACTCAAACGATTTTTCTGAAAAATAACATTATTATATTTGAATAACCAACATAGTTTATTTTTATAACAGACCTTGAATAAAATTCTGTAATTCAGAAAAGATGCTTTAACTTAGGAAGGTTAATTTTCCCATTTCAAGACTAGATAATAGACAACAAAAGCATGTTGTAAGTAGGGATGATCTGGTATCCATAAACAGACTTGTGTCTGTTCTAAATGTGTTGTAGAAATTTAACAATCCTTCAGTTCGTTTCGTTGTAACGCAAAATTGTATTCAATGTTCATTAATTGTCTTATAACATAGAAAAGTTATGGGTTATTGTGTCACCGCAGTTATCTCACTTGTCCTGACATTCGTGTGTTTATTAACGCAGTCAGCCAAGTTGCGTAAGTTTTGAATTTCTTTAAATACAAATATGCTTTATTACATAAGTATCAGCAAATGCACATTAATTGTTAATTGTTAGCGAAACATGCGAATTTCAGTGAATTCCTATAAAATCTAAATAAATAAAATAGTTTAACATAAAGTTATAGAGGGTGCAAAGGAAAACTATTCATTTTTTCCAAATTTGTCAAATATTGCCACTTATTTTGACCATGGTTAATTTAAAGTTCGTAAAGGGCGAGGTTATCAATTTGTCTGAATTTTTTAATTTTAAATGTATGTTTTTTTTGGAGATTTGTGAATGATCAACTAGATATTGTGGAAAGATGGAACTACCGTGTCTTATGGCCAATGATGCTGCCACTATTTCAACAGCAAAGACGTGGCCTTAAGCAATATCTAAAATGAATAAGATATATTGCTTAAACATATCTCATTGTGGCTAATAGAAAATAGACTGTATCTTAACGTTGATACAACGGTATATATTACCTTTAGTAACTATTGTGACTGCTGTGAAATTAAAATAAATGACAAGCCCCTATATAGAGAGATAATGTTAAATGTAATTAGTGATTATATCATCAAATGGACCAAGCATAAAAAAACTAGGTATGTAGTCTTTATTTTTTGGAAATTGCAAAATATCATGGATAGTAAAACTTTACTTTTATTATACTATGCGTATTTTTACAGTATCGCCTCATATGGCATTGCCTAGGGTGGAATAATAATACTCTTTCACAACTGCAGAATTTACAGAATAAAATTCTGAAAGTAATTAATTCAAAAAAATGCCGTAACTGATAAAGGTCCACTAAACATGAAATATCAATTTGCATTTGATGACATTGTATATTATTATTCCACACTAAAACAAAAATTTTCAAATTCAACGGGCATAAGAAGAAATGGGAGTATTATCTTACCAAAATCCATAAAAAAAATTAGTGGGAAGGACATATGAGGACAGTTTAGACACCGAAAACTTACAAAGGTAATCTGGTGTGACTTAAAAAGTGACGACGATAATGTTTTTTCACTTTTCTGTACCTGTGAAAGTAATGTCAGAAAGAAATGAAAACCAAAATCGGAAAAAAATATTACAAGAATATCTAAATCGATAGTTTACTATAGAAAAGATTTGTAAAAAGCATACAAATTGGAACACTTTTTACAAACCATTCCTTCGGTTTCCAAGAATTGAAATATACAGGGTATGTCAAGAACGAGATATGACGACAATTTTTTCAACGTTATACCCTTTTTTACTGCAGAATTTGAAACGACACATCTGTTTCTTTACGACTTGGTAATTATAAATAATTCTTATAAGAAAATTATAGAAACACTATGGTAAACATTACAAACCGAAATCTTATGAATATGGAATGATGTGGATGACATCTGCAGTAATATTTATGTTTATTTAGCGTATTGCTTCAAAATTTTCGAGTCACATGTACTATACTTTTAAAGTATCCCCACAATAAATAGAGAGGAATTAAAACGAAATAAGTAAGGACCGGAACTTCTTCAGTGAATAACTTGCAGCGTAGCTCACCAAGGATTATGAGTGTTAAATTCTGAGAACCATGAGGATTTTCGGTTACACAATCAAGAGAATTTTGACGGTTCACATAACCGTTTAAAGCAAAGCTGCTTCATTCGAAAAAATTACCTCCTGATAGCTCATGAAGAAGGCATATGTTGTAGGAATGGTGCTTCTCGGTTTCCAGTACTTTGTGTACAGTAAACCCCAACACATTAAATTGGTAGCCGCTTCACTAATTGTGACATTACGATTATTATGTACAGCTAACACTATGTTGAACTGATAAGCGTTACTTATTGGTTTTTGAGGAGATTTTCTAATATCTTGAACGTGACTGAATCCACCGAATTTTTCCTGCTTTGATAATAGGCAACCCATCGTGGCGAGTTGCATTAAAAGACTAAACATTCTCCTATATCCGAAACCAATAAAGTTCAATTCTTTTACGTTGGATTAATTTTCTCATGTTACTAAACTCAGGAGGTCGCTTATCAGTAGTATAGCACATTAATTTTTAACGTGTAAATACTTAATGATTCTAACAAAATTTACTTGTCACTTGCCGCAAACGAGTTTCTAAGACATATGTGAATTTACTTATCGTTTTGATTGCTGTCCTCTTGTTGACCGTGCTAAATTTGAACATGCTATTTAGATTTTAAATTTTAATGTGAAATTAAAATGAGAATGGGAATTTAAACACACCCTGTTCTAAGTAAAATGTGTGCTCTATCTAATTTGGCAATAAAAATTGGGGGTTGATATTTAAAAATAAATAAATATTGAATCTCAGCAACATCGTATGTTGACCGTATTCCTGAAGGTGATTGGGGTTATTGTAAACAGTGCACCTTCATAATGTTAAGACTTATTATGAAAATGACTGTCCTCGACATTGGAGATTATTATTTACAGAAGGGTAAAAAATTGAGAAAACTTGTGCTATCGTGTTAGTTTAGTTATGATATTGCATAAGGTAGATTAATTCTGATAGATGGATAATTAAAATAAAATGTATGGTTCTTAGAATATATGAAATTTAGGACATAAATCTACTTTATCAATGGGAGTGATGACAGTTAATGAAAGCAAAAACAAGAAGATCGTAATGATTTTACTCAAAAAATATCATTACCGAAAAGGCTATTTTTGATCAACAAATAAAACTTCCATGTATTGAGCGATGAAAATTGAAAACACATGCACAAAAAACTCGTGCTCAACCAACTTGCAACACTTTCATTGCATCATATAAAGGATTTTTAGGGCCAGCACACGAATATAAAGGTTTAGACGGTACACAAAAGGAGCAATCTGCTGTGCCACCGGGAGGCAGTTCACCTTTCCGAACCAAATAGATTAATTTCCAGAAATGCTGGTGTGCAGGTAATCGAGATCGTGCAATCGGTTCCCATGTGGTTATTTCCTTTGAGGTAGTGTGCACTACCAGAAGAATAAAATGTAACTGCTAGTGAAAGAAGAATATGATATGGCAGGTAAATATCAACGTGTTTCAACGCGAATATTACAGCTGAATGAACATGCCTGCTTAAATTTAGTTGGAGGTCATGCGTTTTCAGTAACATCAGAAATTACTACTTTTTTCCGAATAGTGCAAGATGTCTTTAATTATTTTTATCTCCATGCCTACAGAAAATTACATAATTATCCCTTAGCATCACTACCTATTATTCGGAAGTAGTGAACCAAACATTCCTTTGTAAGAAAAATGTGTTAAAGAAGACGCATGCATTCTGCCAATGGTTAAAGTAAGGCAACCTAGTTGCCATGCCAGTAATCAACCAATAATCCAAGAATTTATTAATCTATTCATCCTGATCATAACAGCCAATGTAGTAGTAAACGTGTACCACTCTAGTGAAACGAACTCCATAGTTCTAATTAAGAAAAACAGCCGAGCTTCAATTCTCCCAAATTGTAGCATCAATGTTAAGGGTATAACATTTAATAAAGTTAATGCTACCATCTCTAGAAAACCACTTATTTGTCTAGAAGCAACAAATAAAAATATATTTTCTCAGATTCAAGAATGAATTAACACCAGAAGCCAATTCAATCAAAAATTTAACAGTCAAAAAGCCCGAATAGTTTGTCTAGTCATAATTACCACTCTCGATAGCCTCTGTAGGTGTAGTGAATCTGTAGTCAAAAAAGTAGAGAAAACAACAACACCAGGAGCATCTTGTCCAGCGCAAAATCTTTCAAAAAGTGCATTAACACTGGAAGTATCGGTTTTGTTGAAAGGTTTCAACTACAAAATGGAAGATATAATTTGTGATGCGGAAACAGCAGTAACAAAACATATGACAATATGGCAGAAAGTAGAAGGTAATTAAGAAAAACAAAATCTCCCGAATGACATCTCCAACTCCAACCCCATCCAGAACAGATGATATCCTACATAACAAAATTAAAACATCTCCTGAATATAATTCAGCATACCAATATAGATAAGGACGATATACTTGTTAATTTTGTTGTAATATCATTTTTCACAAATGTCCCGGTAATTGAAGCCCTTCATTACATCAATCCACCACGATAAACCTATAACGGTATGCCAACTTGGGTTCTCAAATGTTACTAAGTTTGCGTATGACGTCACCTGGGAATGAACGTTTGTTTTCATTCCCTGAGTATACTACTATTATATTTATTTAAACAGATTTGGGCGTTTTTTGCCGGTTGTAGGAGATAATTTCATTGTTTGTTTATAGATATCTTTTTCCGAAATAGTTTTCATTCGTTTTTGTATGGTAACAAATAAATGTAGTAGTTTATTTACAGTAGTCATTTGTTGTTAATTTAATTGAAAGACTTTAAATTAATTTATATTACATTTAAAGGGACGGGTTGTGCTGCTGATATATGAAAGGGACATTTTTTATACTGTAATTATAATTTCACAGAATGTATGGAAATACAGTACCAAAAAGTAAAAAAAATTGCCACGAACTGGTTGATAAAACAAATTGCCAAAAAACATTCCTAATAAACTTTGTAAACCAGTTCATGTAAAAAATTACGTATAGTAAGTACAGTTAAATAATGTTTTATTATCTCAATTATGTTTCGTTTGAAGCTAGTCGCATTTTTGCATTTGGAATGTGACATAATGTTTTTTTTTTAATTTTTTGATACCAAGTTTTGTATTTCAACGTTAATTTTTCTTATATTTTAATTTCATAACTGGGATAACTGCTAAAGCCGCCTTAAATCAAATTAATTGTCACAATTACTTGAGTAGGGCATAATAAGATTTTAGAGCTTGATAATAACTAATATCTTTCGTCTAAAGTAGTAATTTCATTATCTCACTTCCCAATTCAAATGCTGCTCGTGAAAAAAATTAACTAAGCACAGAAGTTGATAAATGTCTTTAAAACAATACATAAATCCATCCTTTCTATATAATAGCATTCAGTTGTTTTCTATAGGATATTTGTGGCATATTTTTCAATGTTGAAGTACTTTTTGAGAAATAACACCACAAGTCACGAAAATTGCTGTATATTCCAAACGTTTCGCGGTCTTAACCATTGACAACCAGGTCTGACCTAGACCCCGAAATGTTTGGAATATACAGCAATATTCCTGACTTGTGATGTTATTTCCTGAAAAGTACTTAAACAATACCATACAGTAATTTGAAATTTTCATTCCCTAGTAACGTCACATGCCAGAGAGAGACGTTAATTCATGTGCTACCGTTATATGTATATCTTGCAATCCACCAGAGCAAGTGTTATCTGACAAACACATAGCGCCAACGGTTTATAATTCATGGCATCAATATCGCTTTTGCAAGAGTCCCCGAACAGATGCCATCCACTCCATAGAACTGAAATATCATCTGCCAGTGTACAGCATAAACCTAGCAAATCACTGTTTAAGAAACACATATTTTACATATGCGGGCCAAAGTGCAAACTGATTGAAGGATTGATTGAAGGATTGATTGAGGTCACCTCTGTCACCAGTACACAACACCATCCTGCACAGTTATTCTATGGCGAACACAGTAACATATCCCAAAACTAACCGAGAGTGAAAACCGCAACCCGGACATCACTATCTTGCAAAAATAGTACACAGGTGTTTGTTTGGTTTTTCTTGAAGAAGGTATATAGTATAACATATACAAACTGTTGTAATCAAATTTTTAGTCTTTAATTATTTATATGTAGTGTTTAAAATTATATATAGGTATTATACGTATTTTCAATTGGATCATTAGTTATTGAATTACTTGGAAAAAACTGCAAGAAATGCCGATTTTTCAATGGCTCATAGTTATTCTTTAAAACATTTTAGAACTCTGAAACTTTGAAAAAGTTTCAATTTTATGGCATAAATAACTGATCAGGTTGATAACTTCATGGTTTTGAAGGTTTTCTCTCAATTTTATATCGAGGCCGTATTATTTTACGTAAAGTTTACAATGATCTCATTTTACTATCAATTAATTTTACAATCTGAAAGAAACATAGTAATTATCAAATTTTTGAGTACATTTCTTATGAGTTTAATTTTCTTGAATTGTACAATTTGATTGAATGACCAGCTAGATCTCCCGACCTAATTCTCCTCTATTTATTTTTGTGGGTTGTTTACATCAACCGACCAAATATCAGACTAATTACTCCTTAAGTGTTCAGAACGTTAAAAAAGGATTTGAAAATCGCGTTGCTCATTGTTAGTTAGTGAATGGTGGACAATGTGAAAAGTTGCCTAGATTTTTTTAAATATTTTTAAACATTTGTACCGCACAGTTGATTTTTTTGTTTTAAGTGAATAAAAGATATTTTTTTTAAACTTATTATGTAACTGATTTGAAATTTAAACATCCTGTAGGTAGGTAGGTTAATTATTAAATCTTTCAAATGGATATATAAAATATTGGAGTTGCTATTTAAAAAAAAAATGTGTACGACGACATACAGACCGAATTAATGACCTCATGAGAAATTTATTTATGCCCTAATTTGCACATTATTAAATTTGGTTAACGCGTCCGAGGGTATTTTTCTATTTACGTGCACACTGTATATGTACCTACACAAACTAATACTTATCTTTTATTCTGCGCCATTTTTTTAGTTTTATTGTATTACTATTTTATATGATTAGGTATGCATTTATGACTCTTCCATTCAACCTGAAAATACTTTTGTTTGATTCAATGAGGACAAAAGTTGGTAAAATGGTACCTATTCTAATTGAAAAATTTTACTATTTTCAAAATTATCCGCCTTCTCGCTCTTAAAATCTTGAAGACTCCATGGATTTTTAATCCTACAGCCAAAACAAATATATGGCCAAAGTTAAATGAGTGAATGTGTCTTAAATTGTACTAAATTCGGACCTTTAGAAAAAAGCATGGCCAAATATTAAACAAATTCAAATGTTTACTTGCGTACATCATACTAATATTATAAATGTGATTGTAAGTTTGTTTGTTACGCTTTCACGCCAAAACAACTGATTATCATGAAACTTTGTACGCATATTCTTAGACGTATTAGAAATGATACTTTTTATTAAAAACATGTTTAGAATTTATTTTGACAGATATAATATAACTTTTAAGTTATTGTTAGTGTTAAATGTTGTAATATCATCTGTTGTCATATATACAGGCTTATTCACGTATTACGACACGGAATATTATGACTAAGATACTCATTTTAGATGATCTTTTTTTTCTAGGTTGATATATATCCTTCGGAGGAACATTTTAAAATTATTTAGGTTTTATACAGAAATTGAGAAGTGTGAAAAGTATCAAAGTTGTATTTTTTTAAATTAAATGCCCTCTGTATTATTACATTTTCGGTATTTACGATTCAAATGATAAGATTTTTCATAAAAGTTTATTATAACTAAACCCCATAGTTTATGTAATATTCAGTATTTTATCAAAATCTACTGATCATTTAAAGGGTTAGTGTCTCAGCATTCTTTTTTCTTGTTTCCAACCAAATTGCTACTGGGGTCTATTGAAGGATAACATTTTGTGTTACACTTGTGGAAAATCCAATATTGTATACAAGGCATGAATTAAATACCAATTAATTAACCAAAATTTCAAATTTCTTTCAAAGTTTAATGAAATACCCTGTATTTTATGTCACCAAAAGTAGTAGAATTTTATTCTCTATGCGACAGTATAACATTTTTGTATACCTAATAGTTTAAGAGATAGAGCCGGTTGTTGCTCGTCATCGAGAAAATGGACATAATGTATCGTATTAAGTTCAATTCCTGAACTACATCACGCTTCTAGGCATGCGCCAGTGTAAGATAACCGAGGATAATTACAGGGGGTGAAAGTGGTAATTTTTTTTGGTCATGCTCATTTTTGAGTAAATGTTCCAAAATTGGCTGCATACAAGATTGTGATGCATTTAAGCAAATTTCCGAGAGGCGTCTACCTAAAGCGTTACCATCAAGCTGGCGGACAGGGGTAAACTTGTCAAAAATAGGTGTGAACTTCGTCATTAGGTAAAAAGAACGCCATTTGCACCATTTTTTTGCTTACACAAAAGAAATCATAATCCAAAAGAACGTACAGCTAAATGACATAAATATATGTTTCATGAAGTCTTAATGTGGTCTGTATGACGTCATATACAATTTTATTAAATGCCAAGCCACGTTTTTCATTACTGATTTGGAAAGAGCGGAAAATTTCAGGTCCGAATATGACTTTGTTTGTTTGAAAAATCAACCTATTACAGCCAAATTAGGCGTACGGGGGTTTTCGACGTCGCTGATTTCGAACTGAAATCAGTTTTTGTTTGAAAAACTGGTCCGCCCTCTTGTATTGTGAAAATCTGATTTCAGATTCGTAATTAGATTTTGAAAATTGGCAATTTGAAAAAAAATAACCAACCTACTCCCAATTTGGTATACGGGGGTTTCCGACGACGATGATTACGAATATGAAATCAGTTTTTGAAAATTTTCAAAACAAGTAGTAGCCAAGATCAAGTCAAATTTGTTTTTAATTTGGAATACCCTATTTGAATCAGTCATCTTTCGGATCAGGATTAAAAGCTTCAATTACCGTTAATTGGTTGACTTTTTCAAAAAATTAGTCCGCCATCTTGGATTGTGAATTTTGAAAAACTGATTTCAGAGTCGAAATCAGCTATGTCGAAAACCCTCGTATACCTAATTTAGCTATAATTGGTTGATTTTTGAAAAAAACTTTGATCTTGGAATCACCCAGAAGATCAAGTTAGTTCAAGGTCATGGTCAAAGTCATATTCGGACATGAAATTTTCCGCCCTTTCCGAATCCTTAATAAAAAATGCGGATTCGCATTTAAAAAAATTGTGTATGACGTTATACAGACCACATTAATGACGTCATGAAAAAGATATTTATGTTATTTAGCTGTACGTCCTTTTGGATTACGATTTCTTTTGTGTAAGCAAAAAATGGTGCAAATGGTGTTCTTTTTACTTAATGACGAAGTTCACTTCTATTTTTGACAAGTTTACCCCTGTCCGCCAGCTTGATTGCAACGCTCTAGGCAGACGTTTCTCGGGAATTTGCTTAAATATATCACAATCTTGTATGCAGCCAATTTTGGAATGTTTTCTCGACCAAAAAAAATATACCACTTTCACACCCTGTAACTATCCTCGGTTATCACTTCCACTGGCGCCTGCCTAGACACGTAATGTAGTTCAGGAATTGAACTTAATACGATACATTCTGTCCATTTACAGGATGACGAGCAAAATCCCGCTCTATCTCTCTTACTATAACTATTCACGTTCCAATGAAAAACGCACATTCACAGAATACGAATTTTAACTTATTTAATATTTAACGAGATAGCTATGAGAATTTGATAGTTCTCATCTAATATTTTCTGACAACTCTTCTTTATGAATCATTTTGGTGTAATAATCGGTAATTACTGTAAATATTAATTAATAAGAATGAAAGTTTATAGCAAGGAAAAACGAATCGACATGATTTTTCTCCTTGGAGAATGCCTGCAAAATTGTTTATTAGCTGCTACAGTTTACGCTTAGAAATTGCAGAATTCATCCAAATAAATTAGCATTCGTAAGGCTGTTGGACCATTTCAGGCAAACTGGAAGCGTTGAGTACAGAACACCTACAAACGAAACACCTTCAAAAGAAAAACCTGTGACGGAAAACGAAGAAATCGATTTAGCTGTTATAGCTCGTGTAATCGAAAATCTTCATATAGGGCAGATCCAAATTGCCCGAAATGTTAATATCAGCCAAGCCAGTGTGTCCAGAATTCTAAACAAGCATAATTTTCAGATTACAAAATCCAAATTCATCATGAACTCTCTGGAAATGATTTTGAAAATCGACTTTAATTTTGTACCTGACCGGATTTCGTTTTATGGGGATACATAAAATGAATTGTCTATAACATGCCTCCAACAACACCGGATGATATGAAGGACCGCATTAGAGGAGCTTTCCAAAGCATAGTCGTCGATATTTGGCAAATGATGCTAAACGTGACGTTTTGAAAAAAGGATACATTTATGTTTAGAGTCAGACGGAGGACATATCGAACATTTATTATGAGCCGATATTATTGTTTTAAACTCACCATTACTTCATGAATTACCCAACAACTAATGTTAATAAAATGTTTTGGCATCAAACCTGTCATTTTTTGTTTTCCTGGAAAAAAAAAAGTTTTGCATAATATGTAGAAAAGTATTAAATAAAAACTGTCAAATTCTCATGCTATCTTGTTAAATATTAAATAAGTTCAAATTCGTCTGTATTCTGTGAATGTGCGTTTTTCATGGGAACGTAAATAGTTAGGTATAGGAAAATGCTATGCTGTCGCATAGAGAATGAAATTTTACTACTGTTGATGACATAAAATACAGGGCATTACATTAAACTTAAAGAAGTAATTGTCAGTTGAATTGTTAATTTGTTAATTAATTGGTATTTATTTCATACCTTGTATACGATATTGGATTTTCGACAAGTGCAGTACAAAATATTATCCTTGCGGAAACCCCAGTTGGAATTTGGTTGGAAACAAGAAAAGAGTATGTTGAGACACCAACCCTTTAAATGATCACTACATTTTGATAAAATAGTGAATATAACAGAAACTATGGGGTTTAGGTAGAGTAAACTTTTATGAACACCTTATTATTTATTAAAATGACGATTACCATTACGTAGATACCGAAAATGTAATAATATACAGGCGCGATTTAGCTTTGTGGGCAATCGCGACATGGAATTTCGTTAGGTACTTTATCTTTATCGGCCGTACCAACAGGCGCGTCAACCATCGAGTATATTAACATTCTTTGTCAGTTCGCAAAAAAGATCCAACTTCAGCTCTCGCGCATCATCATATCCAAACAGAACAGTCTATCATATTCGATTACAGTAGAACTATCATATCTCTTAATTCCCTGAGGGCATCCACTATTAGCGAAGCTATAGAAATAGAAAAAAGACCCCTCTATATAAACCGACCCTATGACAGCATGGACCTCCGTAAACGGATTAAACAAAGCAGACACGCCCACTGACACCCAACCAATCACAACATAGCCTCTTCATCACGTGACATCTCCTTCTTCTCTTCACTTTTATCTCTTGATAATGGCTCCAAAGCAGGAGTCGAAACGTCGAGAATTTAACAAATTCAGGCGCGGTTCTCACCCGGTACCTAGCCTAGTTTATAATAATGACCATGGAAGCCTTTCAGAACATATATATATATATATATATATATATATATATATATATATATATAAATATTTGTTTTTAAGTTTTCGCGGGCACTAACTGTTTTAGATGGTAAAATGACGACGTTTCGGCAGAGTCACATCTGCCCTCTTCAGGTCGGTTCGCATAATTCTCGTAGCCTTCTGCTTTCGCTTCTAGTTACTCGAATACTAAGATTTTCAGGAGTGTGCGCGCTGTTATATAGTCGCGGCTCGGCGCCTATCGGTTGACACCGTGAACGGCTGCGTGTGATTGGCCCTTCGCGATCAGTGGCCACGCCTACCGCGCTCAGTGGCCACGCCTACCGCTTGCTGATTGGGTATTTCCGGTTGAGTTGTTATGGGACGGGTTCGGACCGGTACGGTGTTTAATAGAATTTTCCAACAATTCGATAAGTTCTGGATTTTCTTGCGTGCTATTAGGCTGTGAGGCCTCTTCGCTATTTCAATTGCCTCTCTTACGAGGCTTGATTTTGGGTGTTTTATATTTGCCAGTACTCTGGTGTTCTCAAGGTCTATTCGGTGTGACGGCGTGGTAGCGTGTTCCGCAATAGATGTTGTTTTTTCGTGCTTTCTTATAGCGTTCTGGTGTTCATCACGTCTAACTTGAATTCTTCTGTTAGTTTGCCCCATATAGGTTTTATGACAGTGTGCACATGGAATCTCGTACACTCCCTGTTGTTCTAAGGGATCCTCGTCTTCGGAATCCTCAAGACAGTGCTTATTTTTCTGTCTGTATTGAAAATAGTATCGCTATTGTGTCTCCGTAGAATTCTTGCAATACTGTCCGTGGTACCTTTGACATACGCTAAATAAGCCTTAGTTATTGGTGTCTCATGCTGCTCGTCTGTTTGTCTCGGTTTTGACTTTAGGGCTCTTTGTATATTTCGGTATGTAAATCCGTTTTGTCCCAGAGCTGTTTTTAAACTGTCCATTTTCAGTTTGATGTTATCCTGGTCAGCTAGTCTTTGTGATCTGGTTACTAAAGTCTTGACGACGGCTTGTAGTTGGGCTGGGTGGTGATGACAATTAGCATGAAGGTATCTGTTGGTGTGAGTTGCTTTCATATATACTGTATGGTCAAGGGTTCCATCTTCCTTCCTATTTATCAGAACATCAAGGAATGGCAGTTGATTGTTGGCTTCAACCTCCATGGTAAATGTTATTTTGTGATGGATGCCATTAAGGTGCTCTCAAAATGTGTTGAGGTGTTCCCCCCCATGAGGCCAAATCACAAATGTATCATCCACATATTGCAACCATAAACTGGGTTTAAGAGTTGCTGTTCCTAGTGCCAACTACTCAAAGCTCTTTATAAAAAGGTTCGCTAACAACAGGGAGGTACGAAAACCAGAACGCCATAAGAAAGCAAGAAGAAACAACATCCATTGCGGAACACGCCACCACGACGTCACACCGAATGGACTTTGAGAGCACCAGAGTACTGGCAAATATAGAATAATCGAAATCAAGACTCGTAAGAGAGGCAATTGAAATAGCGAAGAGGCCTCACAGTCTAAACGCACGCAATGAAATTCAGAACTTATGGATGTGGTGGAAAATTCTATTAAACACCGTACCGGTCCGGACCCGTCCCATAACAACTCAACCGGAAATAAGCAATCAGCAAGCGGTAGGCGTGGCCACTGACCGCCAAGGGCCAACCACACGCAGCTGTTCACAGTGCCAACCGATAGGCGCCGAGCCGCGACTATGTAACAGCGCGCGCGCTTCTCAAAATCTTAGTATTCGAGTAATTAGAAGCGAAAGCAGAAGGCTACGAGAATTATGCGAACCGACCTGAAGAGGGCAGTTGTGACTCTGCCGCAACGTCGACATTTTACCATCGATCCCGGCAGGGCTATCAACTACGCGGTTGAATTCCCGGAAACCACCGAACACATTTAGTGCCCGCGAAAACTTAAAACCATATATATATATATATATATATATATATATATATATATATACATATTTATATATATAATATATATTCACGGGCACTAAATGATTTAGGTGTTTTCCGGGAATTCAACCGCGTAGTTGATAGCCCTGCCGGGATCGATGGTAAAATGTCGACGTTGCGGCAGAGTCACAACTGCCCTCTTCAGGTCGGTTCGCATAATTCTCGTAGCCTTCTGCTTTCGCTTCTAATTACTCGAATACTAAGATTTTGAGAAGCGCGCGCGCTGTTACATAGTCGCGGCTCGGCGCCTATCGGTTGGCACTGTGAACAGCTGCGTGTGGTTGGCCCTTGGCGGTCAGTGGCCACGCCTACCGCTTGCTGATTGCTTATTTCCGGTTGAGTTGTTATGGGACGGGTCCGGACCGGTACGGTGTTTAATAGAATTTTCCACCAGATCCATAAGTTCTGAATTTCATTGCGTGCGTTTAGACTGTGAGGCCTCTTCGCTATTTCAATTGCCTCTCTTACGAGTCTTGATTTCGATTGTTCTATATTTGCCAGTACTCTGGTGCTCTCAAAGTCCATTCGGTGTGACGTCGTGGTGGCGTGTTCCGCAATGGATGTTGTTTCTTCTTGCTTTCTTATGGCGTTCTGGTTTTCGTACCTCCTTGTTGTTAGCGAACCTTTTTATAAAGAGCTTTGAGTAGTTGGCACTAGGAACAGCAACTCTTAAACCCAGTTTATGGTTGCAATATGTGGATGATACATTTGTGATTTGGCCTCATGGGGGGGAACACCTCAACACATTTTGAGAGCACCTTAATGGAATCCATCACAAAATAACATTTACCATGGAGGTTGAAGCCAACAATCAACTGCCATTCCTTGATGTTCTGATAAATAGGAAGGAAGATGGAACCCTTGACCATACAGTATATATGAAAGCAACTCACACCAACAGATACCTTCATGCTAATTGTCATCACCACCCAGCCCAACTACAAGCCGTCGTCAAGACTTTAGTAACCAGATCACAAAGACTAGCTGACCAGGATAACATCAAACTGGAAATGGACAGTTTAAAAACAGCTCTGGGACAAAACGGATTTACATACCGAAATATACAAAGAGCCCTAAAGTTAAAACCGAGACAAACAGACGAGCAGCATGAGACACCAATAACTAAGGCTTATTTAGCGTATGTCAAAGGTACCACGGACAGTATTGCAAGAATTCTACGGAGACACAATAGCGATACTATTTTCAATACGGACAGAAAAATAAGCACTGTCTTGAGGATTCCGAAGACGAGGATCCCTTAGAACAACAGGGAGTGTACGAGATTCCATGTGCACACTGTCATAAAACCTATATGGGGCAAACTAACAGAAGAATTCAAGTTAGACGTGATGAACACCAGAACGCTATAAGAAAGCACGAAAAAACAACATCTATTGAGGAACACGCTACCACGCCGTCACACCGAATAGACCTTGAGAACACCAGAGTACTGGCAAATATAAAACACCCAAAATCAAGCCTCGTAAGAGAGGCAATTGAAATAGCGAAGAGGCCTCACAGCCTAATAGCACGCAAGAAAATCCAGAACTTATCGAATTGTTGGACAATTCTATTAAACACCGTACCGGTCCGAACCCGTCCCATAACAACTCAACCGGAAATACCCAATCAGCAAGCGGTAGGCGTGGCCACTGAGCGCGAAGGGCCAATCACACGCAGCCGTTCACGGTGTCAACCGATAGGCGCCGAGCCGCGACTATATAACAGCGCGCACACTCCTGAAAATCTTAGTATTCGAATAACTAGAAGCGAAAGCAGAAGGCTACGAGAATTATGCGAACCGACCTGAAGAGGGCAGATGTGACTCTGCCGAAACGTCGTCATTTTACCATCTAAAACAGTTAGTGCCCGCGAAAACTTAAAAACAAATATTTATATATATATATATATATATATATATATATATATATATATGTTCTGAAAGGCTTCCATGGTCATTATTATAAACTAGGCTAGGTACCGGGTGAGAACCGCGCCTGAATTTGTTAAATTCTCGACGTTTCGACTCCTGCTTTGGAGCCATTATCAAGAGATAAAAGTGAAGAGAAGAAGGAGATGTCACGTGATGAAGAGGCTATGTTGTGATTGGTTGGGTGTCAGTGGGCGTGTCTGCTTTGTTTAATCTGTTTACGGAGGTCCATGCTGTCATAGGGTCGGTTTATATAGAGGGGTCTTTTTTCTATTTCTATAACTTCGCTAATAGTGGATGCCCTCAGGGAATTAAGAGATATGATAGTTCTACTGTAATCGAATATGATAGACTGTTCTGTTTGGATATGATGATGCGCGAGAGCTGAAGTTGGATCTTTTTTGCGAACTGACAAAGAATGTTAATATACTCGATGGTTGACGCGCCTGTTGGTACGGCCGATAAAGATAAAGTACCTAACGAAATTCCATGTCGCGATTGCCCACAAAGCTAAATCGCGCCTGTATATTATTACATTTTCGGTATCTACGTAATGGTAATCGTCATTTTAATAAATAATAAGGTGTTCATAAAAGTTTACTCTACCTAAACCCCATAGTTTCTGTTATATTCACTATTTTATCAAAATGTAGTGATCATTTAAAGGGTTGGTGTCTCAACATACTCTTTTCTTGTTTCCAACCAAATTCCAACTGGGGTTTCCGCAAGGATAATATTTTGTATTGCACTTGTCGAAAATCCAATATCGTATACAAGGTATGAAATAAATACCAATTAATTAACAAATTAACAATTCAACTGACAATTACTTCTTTAAGTTTAATGTAATGCCCTGTATTTTATGTCATCAACAGTAGTAAAATTTCATTCTCTATGCGACAGCATAGCATTTTCCTATACCTAACTATTTACGTTCCCATGAAAAACGCACATTCACAGAATACAGACGAATTTGAACTTATTTAATATTTAACAAGATAGCATGAGAATTTGACAGTTTTTATTTAATACTTTTCTACATATTATGCAAAACTTTTTTTTTTCCAGGAAAACAAAAAATGACAGGTTTGATGCCAAAACATTTTATTAACATTAGTTGTTGGGTAATTCATGAAGTAATGGTGAGTTTAAAACAATAATATCGGCTCATAATAAATGTTCGATATGTCCTCCGTCTGACTCTAAACATAAATGTATCCTTTTTTCAAAACGTCACGTTTAGCATCATTTGCCAAATATCGACGACTATGCTTTGGAAAGCTCCTCTAATGCGGTCCTTCATATCATCCGGTGTTGTTGGAGGCATGTTATAGACAATTCATTTTATGTATCCCCATAAAACGAAATCCGGTCAGGTACAAAATTAAAGTCGATTTTCAAAATCATTTCCAGAGAGTTCATGATGAATTTGGATTTTGTAATCATGAAAATTATGCTTGTTTAGAATTCTGGACACACTGGCTTGGCTGATATTAACATTTCGGGCAATTTGGATCTGCCCTATATGAAGATTTTCGATTACACGAGCTATAAACTTAAAACCATATATATATATATATATATATATATATATATATATATACATATTTATATATATACATATTTATATATATAATATATATTCACGGGCACTAAATGATTTAGGTGTTTTCCGGGAATTCATCCGCGTAGTCGACAACTGACCCCTTGCCGGGATCGATGGCAAAATGACGACGTTTCGGCAGAGTCACATCTGCCCTCCTCAGGTCGGCTCGCACATCTCTCGCAGCCTTCTGCTTTCGCTTCTAGTTACTCGAATACTATTAGTATTCCCGGAAACCACCTAAAACATATATATATATATATATATATATATATATATATATAAAGAGAGAGAGGGGGGGAGAAATCGTATTCATGATTTTTACAGAGGATGAAAAATTATTTTGGACGATGTTATATGATACTAGCCGTTACCCATGGTTTCACCGGGGTACGGAATGTACAAATCTTTACAAAAAGAAATAACTTATGAAACATGGGTTATCATGTATAACAATTTTTTCAAATTTTTTGAAACACCCTATAAATCCACCAATCCCGAATATCAGCCAAACTGCAAGTGCTTATGAACCACCCTATATAACAATTTTATTCGACTTTTTTTTAATCACCTTTTGTAACTTTAACTCTACTTCACCCTATAGTGCAACCATCCTGTATATGCTGCTGTTTATTCACCCAATATAACAGTTTTTAACACCTGCTTATAACTCTACTCCACCCTATATTTCAGCTATGCAACTGCTTATGGTCTACGCGATATAACAATCATTTCTAATGTTTTTGAGCCACCTTGTAAAGTACAAGTTCTCTCCAAACTATATTTTAATCACCCTTTATATCCAACTTTTTCTTCGCCCCATATTTCAGGTATTCCATATACTAGGATGCAACTGTTCATGCCCTACATAACAATTTTAACTTTTCGATCTACCCTAATGAAAATGCCTGTGAACCGCCTTGTATAACTTTATTTCCACTTCCATCTATATTAAAGCCATCTTGTATAGTGTATATACTGCTGCCAATCAGTCATTATAACTTATTTTTTAACCATCCTGTATAACCATGATTTTAATCTACAAAATACTTCAACCACCCTGTTTAGGGGCCATCAAATATAACATTTTTTAAACACTAGAACTCTGCTCCACTCACTATCTTATCTACGCAACTGCTTATAGACTACTATATAACCATTTTTTAACCACACTGGAAAGTATAATTTGTCTCTACCATATGTTTCAACCACCTGCATATGCAATTTTTTCTAACATTGGTTTAATTACACTGTATAACTATAATTTTACTTCGATCCACTTTTCAGATATTGCATATATGCAACAGTTCATGTTGTATCCTACAAAATTTTTTTATCCAACCTGTTTAACCATAATTCTACTTCACCCTCTATTTCAACCACCTTGTATATACAACTACTTATCGGACACCCAGTATAACATTTTTGTACATCCCTCTATGACTATAAATCCCTACATAACATTTTTTTCAACATTCTTTTAAATCACCTTGTATATATTACACCTACCCTGTATACGCTGCTGCTTATTGGTCAACTAATATAACATTTTTTAAATACTTAACTATAACACTCCTCTTCCCTCTATTTCAACTATCCTATATGTGCAACTGATTATGAGCCACGCTATTTCACAATTTTTCCTCATATTTTTTAAAAACATTATAAAGTATAATTTCTCTCCACACTTAATTCAAAGCACCCTTCATTTGCAATTTTTTCTAACCTTGTTTGAATCATACTGTACAATTATAACTTTGATGCGTTCCATATTTCAGGTACTCCATATGTGCAATTGCTATATAACAAAATATTTCTACCATTTATTACCCACCCTGTATAAATATTATTCTACTCCACCCTATATTTCAACAACATTGTATATGCAACTACTTATTTGCCACCCAATATAACATTTTGTGCCACCCTGTATCCTTAAAATTCTAGTCACCCTATATATTAACCATCCGGTAGATGAAACAGCTTGTAGATCGTAACACTTCTTTATAATATTTTTTCAACCCATCTGTATAGCTGTAATTATACTCCGCTACATATTTCAACCATCTTATATATGCAACTACTTGTGGATATAAAATATTTTTTTAATCACTCTATGAACTATAATTCCACTCGATCTCTTATTTCAACCACCCTGTATAAACAACTTGTTATAACAGTTTGTCAACCCATTTCATAACTATAATAACTCGAGAACATAATTCAAAGATCCTAACTGCTTACATAACACATTTTTTCTAAAAAAAAATATCCGCCTGTATAAATATTCTGCCGCTATTTCAACCATATGGTATATGCAACTAGTTATGAGCCAAACAAAATATCATTTTGTCATCCACCCTATATAAATATTATTCTACTATTCAACTCCGCCCGTTTATGGAACCACCTGGTATATGCAACTGTTTATGGCCCATTGAATGTAACTTTTTTGTACCACCCCGTATAACTAATTCCACTTCCCCTTAGTTCAAACACATTGCATATATGAAACAACTTTTTTAGATTTTTTTTCTACTTCGCACTGAGATTCCTATATTTAGGACACCCTGTAAAGTTACGGTTGATTTATCAGTTGATTTTTTTAAATCGAAACATGTTACACTGGCATACACGCTAGTAAAGTATCTTTGACACGTGACCTTTGCGCCATCTCGAGTTTTATTTTCAGAACTCTGGTTGTGTCAAAGTAGTAATTTAAGTTCATCAAACCGAAAGTGCGATGTAGTTGATTGTGAAAATACGCCAAGAAAAAACCCAAAATTAGAATTATACCACTTTCATGTATTTCCATATCAATTGAGATGAAGAAAAAATGAATTGCAGCTGTTCGACATCATGGGTAAATAAATTTGATTTCCACGTCATTATTGTATGCATAAAATTAATCACAATTGTTGTTCAATTAACAAAACTGAGATTTTTTAATTACAGCAGTCGGGCAATCCATCTCAACCAAAAACAAATTCATTGATTTGCAGTGCTCAAATTGTTTGGGAAAAAAAGAAAATATTATTAGTTAAAAAATTAAAAATTATGTTAACCTTAAATTTCAATTTATTGTGGAAAGAAAAGTATTTAAATGACTTTTCTAATTACAAGAGTTATTGAATCTTATGTTTGTTAACAGAACAACAATTGTGATTAATTTTATGTATTTAGTAATGACTAAAAACGTGGAAATTTAATTTAATTGCCCTTGACGACGAACTGCTGTAATCCATTTTTTCCTTCCTCTCTGATTCCGATAGAAATCCAGGAAAAAGGTAGAATTGTAATTTTTGATTTTTTGATTTTGAAAATCAACTACACCGCCCTGTCGGTTTGATGTTTTTCTTTCCATTTTATGGGATAACTAAATTTTGATCTATAACACAGCAAACATAATATACGGCCTTGACAGAACCAGCGTTCCACAAATAAAACACGAGATGGCGCAAATGCCTACTGTCAAAGATACTTTACTAGAGTATTCCGAATTTTGAATAAAAGCTAAGCTGTTTCAACTATCTAATATTTGGTGCTTGCGGTGGAACCAATAGAATAATTGTGTTATTCAACATGGTAGAAGTTTCTTCGCTATATCTACTGTTTCTGTCAATTTAGGGAGATAAAATATCTACCAGATGTTAAGTCAAACTATAGGCTTTGCAACAAAAAAGATTCAGCAAAATCACTTCAATAATTCTTACGTGATGCCCGAACAAACAAACAAACAAACAGACAAACTTACAATTTTATAATAGTATAGATACTGTTTACGTCATTGTTAGTGTTTTTTTTAATATTATATAAATTTTAATATCATATGTTGTCCTATATATATATATATATATATATATATATATATATATATATATATATATATATATATATATATATATATATATATATATATATATATATATTAGATTGTAGTCCTTGACTGATGGAACAATGTGATTTTCTTTGTTGTATCCGGGGTACATCCGTTTCTCGGTTTGTGCTCTGAAAAGAACATTTTACCTTACGTTTCGCCAAAATGTCATTTGGCATTTTCAAAAGTTGAAATCTGAAAACAGAATGAAGAAATTTGGAGACTGGCTTTCTATTTATACCTTCATTCGAGATCGTAAACTGTATGATGACTGTTCAGGTGCGGTGCCATTAGTAGTATTTATTGCTTTACCTGTAATCCTCTTGGGTTGTGACCACCCGTCGCGCGCTGTTTATTGTCCCTTGTGATTGTTTTTCATTAGAATTAGATTTATTATTAAGATTTTTATGATGGGATTTTTGCAGAAGGCCCTTCCACATTTTTGGTAAATTTAGAGAGTTTATTTGTTTATTTATTTAATTCTCGGATTTTTTGAATTTCGATTGCTTCCCGTATACGCCTATTTCGGTGATTTTCTATGTTCGCGATTTCTTTGCACGTTTTGAAGTCTATTTTATGCCCTGTTTGGAGTTCGTGTAGGAATAAGGCCATTGTCGTCTGCTTATTCCCGATGCTTAGTTTGTGCTCCTCTGCTCTTACGGAAATGCGTCGGCTAGTACTTCCAACGTATGACTTTTGACAGTCTCCCCAAGATATACTATAGATTCCGTGGTTCTCTAACTCGATTTTATCTTTTGGGTTACCGAGGACTTTGCCTATGTTCGAGTGAGGCTTGAAAATTGGCTTTATGTTGTATTTTCTCAGTACCAATCATATTCTGTCAGTAGTACCTCTAATAAAAGGTAGGATAGCTGTATGTTTGTATTCCTCTATGTCTTTGTGGTTTTCTTCTCGTGTCTTGCTGTTAATTGCTTGTTTTATTGTATGATTTTTGTATCCGTTTCTCTTTAGTTCTTCTGTTATAATTTCAATTGCTTCGTTTTTGGTTTTAGGGTCTGTTAATCTAAATGATCTGGAAATAAGGGTGTTGGCGACTGCTTGGATCTGCGCTGGGTGATGGTGTGACGTGGCGTTCAGGTATCTATTAGTGTGTGTTGGTTTTATGTAAACTGTAACTTGAAAGTGTCTATTTGGTGTTTTGGTAACGAGAACATCTAGAAATGGGAGACTCCTATCTTGTTCTAATTCTAAGGTGAACTGTAAGGTGTTAATATATGTCAGAAAATTTTTCAATTCGGCTTCTCCATGTGGACAGATGATGAAAATATCATCTACGTATCGAACCCATAACGTTGGTTTAAGCTTAGCATTCCGGAGAGCTTCTTCTTCGAAATAAACCATGAAGAGATTGGCTATTACTGGTGACAGCCATGAGCCCAAGGGAGCACCCTCTGTTTGTTTGTATATTTGTGCATTGTATGTAAAATATGTGTTGTTAGGCAGTGTCTGGCGAGTTCAATGATGTGGAAAATTTTCTTTCTTGGATATCTTCTCTATAGCTTCGTTGACTGGAATGCTTGGGTATAATGACTTTACTAGGCTAGCAATGATGTCGGTGTTGTTCGTATTTAGATGTTGTATTTTTCTAATGAAATGTTCAGAGTTTCTTAGATAGGAATCCGCTTTCTCCACTTTAAGCTGCATATGTATTTTTCCAGTTTTTGGGTTGCTAAATTTACAGCACTTACGATGGGCCCTATGGGAACTCCTTCTTTATGTATGTTTGGAATTCCGTGGAGTCTTGGGCATCTGGATGACTTCTCGCGTTGTATCAACTGTTTCTTGATTTCGCTGTCTATAGGTGATTCTTGTATTTTGGTTGTTGTAACTTTTTCTAGATACGTTGTTGGGTTCCGGGTTGCTGGTTTGTAGCAAGTGTCTTGCAGGACGTCAGTCATCTTTTGATTGTATTCTTCCTTGTTCATCACCACGGTAGCGTTGCCTTTATCAGCTGGTAGAAGCGGATTTATTTTATCTTTGCATGGAGTCTCATATACATTTTGGTCTTCATTTCAGTACGACACCGATCGCTTTGAGAAAAAAAATGGTTCTTGAAATGACTCGGCAGCAGTAAGATTGATGATTGATTTTACGAGAATTTTCTATGCTGGTTTTATAAAGGAAGCAGCCCACGATCGCCAAGTTAGTTAGACAGGACGACGAGCGTATATTGTAATGTTATTGTGAATCAGCTGTTCTGTAAAATTTTTATGTAAATAAAAGTTCTAGTTTTATAATTTTAAATTGAACCCACGGACTTTACAACAAATTTGGTGATCAGAAGTGGACGATTAAGTGCAGTTAAAATCGTAATTTGATTTATGGAAACCCGTAGCATGGAAAAAATGGACGAAACCACCAAACAAATAGTCAAGCAGGTTACGGAGGGACTAGACGAAAAAATAGCCCAGATTCTAAAAAAACGTGACAAGAAGGAGAAACAACATTAAGATGAAATTCAACAAAGGTTAGTAAAATCTTTTGATGAAAAACGTAAAATAGAATTAGACAATCTTATCACTACGATGAAAAGCGAACAACACAATTTAATTGAAGGATTATTCTCGAAATTTGAATAAAAACGAAAAATGATTTTAAAGTATTTGAAAAGAAACAAGATCAAATTGAATTAATACGACACGAAACTGAACAGAAAAGACAACTGCAATTTGAACAATTAATGCAAATAGTAGGCCAAGAAACAGTTAATGAAAGAATGCAAATAGTTGAGTCAGATATAAAAGAGATAAATGATGACATTAAGACCATAAAAAATACCGTGGACAGTCTTGAAACCAAACTAGATGACCTCGATTCCATCCAAAGCCAGGTAAAATTTGAAATTAGTTCAATTCAAAACACAGTTCAAGACCAAATCAGTTCCATTAAGAAAACAGTACAAAGTGAGGTACAAGATAAAATCAGTGCCATCCAAAACAAGGTAGAAACAGAAATCAAAAAATGCAACAGGACTTACAGCGAGGTAAATATCAACACACCGTGAGTACCAAAGGTTCCTTTAGTAAACCACCCACATTCGATGGCAGTTCATCTTGGCCCATGTATAAACGGCAATTTGAGACCATGGCTACAGCTAATGGATGGGATAATCAAGAAAAATCTACTTCTCTGGTAATTTCGTTAAGACGTCCGGCCCTTGAACTCCTCCAAAGCATTCCAGTCGATGAACAAGGCAATTTCGACAAGATCATCGCCATCCTGGACAAACCATACGACAATCAATCCTTGAGCCAGCAGGTATACCAAGTCCAACTGAGTGCAAAACGCAAAAATCCGGTGAAAGCCTCCAAGAATTCGAAGCAGAGATTAGACGGTTAGTCCACTTGTACTACCCAGACCTGCCAGAGGAAACGAAAGACCAGTTGGCCACAAAGAGTTTCATAAACGGCATCAGAGATGTGGAAGTACAAAGAAATCTAAGACTGAGTGGCGTCAAGAAGAGTAATGAAGCTCTACTTCGGGCTTTGGAAGTAGAGGCCGTCATGTCCAAGACGAGGGTCCGAGCAGTTTCCTTCAATCAGGAAGAGTCAGAGTCACCATTTCAAGCGCTGCTGGCTGCTCTGAACAAAATATTAGAACGGTCACAAAGAACTGGCACCAGAGGGGCATGTTACCGCTGCGGACGGACAGGACACTTCTAACGTGACTGCCGAGTAAGGCTACCGGAACGATCACCAACCAGGGGTAGCCAACAAACCGACCTTACCAACCAGAGAAACTCCAACCAGTAAGCATAAGGGGGCGAATGTTGACTCACCCTCCACCAGCCCACAAAACGTTATCTATCCGGGGATTTTGCCGAGATGGCAGCAGCCTAGTCATCAGAGGCACCATCAATGGCCGAGCAGTTACCATCACCGTCGATACCAGCGCCGCTGTGTCCATTGCCAAGTCCAGGATTTCGAGAGCATCAAAAATTTGGACAGTTACCAATAACATCCAGCTCAGAACAGTCACAGGCGAGTCCATGCCAATACAGGATGAGGGGACACATACAGATAGGGGACAACATGATCCGGCATAGGGTCCTGTTAGCGAATATTGAGGACGATTCCATATTGGGTATGGACCTAATCAGCCATCATGGATTTATGTTCGACCCGAGATATGATGTTCTTCGGTTCCCAAATGAAGAATTTGTATTGACAAGGCCCGTCAACAGCTCAGCGACTTTCAGAAAAATTGTAGCAAAATCCTCAGCCAGATTTCCCGGTCGAACGGAACAGATTATTAATGGGCAGCTAGGCAGCAATCCTGGGAGTTGCGTTGGAATGGTGGAGCCCTTACACTCAGCTCATGACTACTTAGTTGGACGGGCTATAGTTAAAACGAGACAAGATACACCAATAAGAGTCCTGAATTTGTCCCACAACGACATCAGGATTGCCAAAGATCAAGAGATACCTTGTTTCGAGCCAGTCGAGACCATCATCAATTGCGAAGTAGGGTACCAGACATCGGTGAAAGAGGCAGGGCCCAGTAAAGAATTCCTGCAACAGTTTGCTGACCACTTGACACAACTGACATCAGACGAACAGAAGAAAGCCCAGCAGTTTATCACGAAGCACTGGCAATTTTTTAACAGTCAAGATGGAACCACTGGTCGTACCAATATCATCTAGTCCCGAATAGATACCGGTATGGCTCAACCCATCAGAATACCACCTAGGCGACTACCATTGGGGCAACAACAGGCAGTCGACGAAAACATCGAGTCCATGTTACAAAATGGAGTTATCGAGCCATCCATCAGCCCATGGTCCGCTCCCGTCGTGCTAGTTAAAAAGAAGGATAGAACCACCCGATTTTGCGTGGATTATAGAAAGCTGAATGACGTCACGAAGAAAGCCAGCTATCCACTACCCCGAATCGATGACACCCTGACCACACTAGCAGGCTCCCTTTGGTTCTCCACACTATCCCTAAAAAGTGGATATTGGCAGGTTGGTCTACACACAAACGACAGAGAGAAGACAGCGTTCTCCACCAGTAAAGGGCTGTTTCAGTTTACGGTCATGCCCTTTGGGTTATGTAATGCACCCGCTACATTTGAGAGGCTAATGGAGTATGTACTGAGCGGGTTAACTTGGGTCAGACATTCAACAACCACCTGAAGAACCTGGACGAAGTATTCTCCAGAATTAATAATGCCAACCTGAGACTCAACCCGAAGAAGTGTTCCATGTTCCAAAAAGAAGTAGAGTTTTTGGGCCACGTCGTTTCCGAGTCAGGAATCCGCACCAAAGAGGAAAAGATAGAAGCCATCCGTGATTGGCCAGTCCCAAGAGACAAGCATGAACTCCGAAGCTTCTTGGGCCTCTACATCGACAGACCACTGAGAAAGAGACCTTCCGTTGTAATCAGGATTACGAAACATCATTCAGGCGACTGAAGGCAGCACTATGTTCCAGCCCAATCCTAGCCTTTCCTACACAGTCCGGCAAGTTCAGCTTAGACACCGACGCCAGCAACATAGGTTTGGGGGCCGTCCTATCCCAGGTGCAAGATGGTGAAGAGAGGGTGATCGAGTACTACAGCCTTGGATTTTCGAAACCGGAAAGAAATTATTGCGTCACCAGAAAAGAACTTCTGGCAATAATAAGGGCTGTAGACCATTTCCACAAATGCCGCCCTCAAATGGCTGCTGTACATGAAGACACCGGAAGGACAACTGGCCAGGTGGATGGAGAAACGACAGCAATACGATTTCAAGGTGGAACACCGTGCCGGCCGTTTGCACAATAATGCCGATGCCCTATCCAGAAGACCCTGTAGAGCAGAATGCGGACATTGTCTGAAGACGGAACAGCGAGAGGGTATCTCCATCAGGCAGATCCGAGTGCATGCCAATGAAGAGTAGACAATGGAATGCTCAAGCGAGTTTGGGAAAGCGCTGATGGACGAGAAACCAAGTCTCAACTGGTAGTTCCGAAGAAAAAGGTACCAGCCATCCTGACCGAAGTACATGATGGGATTACCGGAGGACACCTGGGCATGAATAAAACCCTAGACAAAGTTCGCCAGCGGTACTACTGGGTGAATTACTTCGAAGACGTCAGAGCTTGGTGCCGCAAATGTGCCACATGTGCCGCCAGTAAGGGCCCGAAGACCCGGACCAAGGGCAGAATGCAGCAGTACAATGTGGGCGTCCCATTTGAGAGAATCGCCATCGATGTCGCCGGTCCGTTTCCCGAGTCTGAGAGGGGGAACAAATACATTCTGGTCGCAATGGATTACTTCAGCAAATGGCCTGAGGCATATGCGATACCCAACCAAGAGGCAACCACGGTAGCGACGGTGCTAGTAGAACAACTTTTCAGCCGGTTTGGCGTCCCGATGGAATTACATTCAGACCAGGGGCGTAACTTCGAATCGAATGTATTCCAGAAGGTCTGCACGATGGTGGGGATCAGAAAAACGAGAACAACACCATTACACCCACTGTTAGGCGGAATGGGGGAAAGATTCAACATGACCTTGGAACAACACCTATCCAAGGTCGTCAGCAATAACCAGCGTGATTGGGATGAGCATATTCCCCTATTCCTATTGGCATATCGCTCTGCCGTACTTAATAGTACAGGCCTGACCCCAGCCAGGGTCCTATTCGGAAAGGAGCTGAGATTACCCTGCGATTTGGCATTTAGCTCCCCCGAAGAACCTTCCCAAGACATCTACGATTATGCCTACCAGCTCTGACATAACATACTGGCAATACACGAATTAGCCCGAACGCAGAAGTTGGCCACCAGTGACCGCATGAAGACGGTCCTTGACCTCAAGGCCAATTCAGTCGGGTTCCAGCAGAAGGACAAAGTTGGCTGTAGTAAATCCCCAAAGTGCCTTTGTCTATACGAGTGGTCAAGTTAATGATCGTCTACCGGATTCGTAAGTTGAAGGGATTTTGTTCGCTGGTATTCCAGTGTTATGTTTACCACTGACGTTATTAGTATGAAAGCTTTGATGGTTCTCGGGTAGGATTGATGATTGGCTATGCTATAAAGTCGCAAGTTAGTTATATTATATAAACGCTTTCTGAAAATTTTTGATGTTAATAAACGTTCTATTGAATATTAGTTGATTTATTAAGAGACATTGGTTTTTGCTCATGTCATATAGGAGATTTAGCAACTGATAAGTATCTTTCATACGCATCTTTTACTGAACCCATTGAGTTATTGATTAGACTTAAAGTTGAGATACCTCAAAATGGTAAGTAGTAAAGGTGAGTGTGAAGTTTACAATGCTCCAATATTGTAACTTTTCAGAAATGAAAGATCCTTCAGTACAATACTTCGTAGATCAATTCCTTTTAGTACTGTAAATTCCAGTGTCTATCATTAGGAAGCGCCTTTACAAGTAAAGTAGAATCTTGCCGAAGTCATCATCCACAGTCTTATCAAATTCTATACCAACTTTGAAGAAAACAGGTTATGGACCATTTATGATTCATATGCATCGAATATGTAGGTGCATTTAAATGAATTCTGCAAATGCAACTGACCTTAGTAAAACCATGAATGATTTTATATTTCACGAAATTCCAACGAAGTTCTATCTTAGTTACTGTAAATACTCACAAAATAAAAGGTAATTCAAATAATAATACATTGTCTCCAAAAATACTAATGTAATATTTGCTAGACACCTAACTTTACATCTTGAAAGTTGTCACAACTTAAAATGTAAATAATACAGTAGTTCTCTTTAGCTATTGAGATCAGACCCCGTTGTCAATGGTCTGGATCAATTCCAAGACCGTAACCGTAGTATTTCTTTATAATCATAAAGGACTGCTTTAATTTTCCATTTATTTGTTGATTTGATCCCATTCCCTAGGAAAAACCTTATGAAAACTGACCATTAGTACAATTTGAACTCTACAAGTATCCGTTCAGCAGACTCAAAACAATTTTGAAACTGTATTTTATGACCAAGAAGCAGATGTGTTTTTTTATGTAATTTTTGTGTTCGTTTAGAACATTCAGAGGTCTAGAGGTTTCTCCAATATAGAATTTTATTCACACGGGATTTTAAAATGCAATTAAATTTCAATTATTCAAAATGTATTGCAGTAAATTTGTGTTGGTTGTTAGGGATTGTTTGGTATTCCATTTTGTTTAACTCGTTAGTATAATAAAAGTTGAATTTATTGACCTTGATAAAAGTGAATGACCAAAAAAAGTATGAGTTAAAAAAAGCATTTAAACGAAAGGAACTTTATGATTATATTTTTAGACTGTGCTAAGAATAAAAAGTCAAATATTTAACTTTACATCTTGAAATTGTACCTTAATAAGTTTCTTAGCTATTGAGGGGTAAAATAAATACTGCAATTTCCTTTATTTGCTAAACACTTATAAGAACAAGTATCCTTCAGAAAACAACATTAGAGATGATAAGAAAAAGAATTTTATAACATTTAATAAGGGTAAAAGAAACCTTGATAATTTTGTTTCTTATGGGGTAAAAGAAAATTTTTGTTTCTTATGGAGATTTACTTGGGTTAAGTAAGCGTGGGTGACGGGCCAGACAGAATTTGTTAAACGCAAAAAACAAATGAAGACGCACCAAAACAATTGAAAAACTCATCCAAATAGGGTTCGGGCCAGATTAAACGTAACTTAGCAGGCAGTTGTATTTAAAAGACTATAAAAGCTTACGTTTGGATAGCAGCGGTCTCTTTCGTTCCCGATTTTTGAATAGCAGCAGTCTCTGTAAAATTAAAGTGTAGTGCCTATTTGACCGACGAAAATGACAATTAAGTTGGAATTTCAAATAAAAATTTGTACAGATCAACAAAAATGGTAGTTGTTAATAAATAGTAAATAAGAAGAAGTTGGAAAATTATAATTTAATTTAATGGATATGGATAGTGAATTAAACAAGATGGGAAACATGTAATATTGGTAATTAATATGGAATGGGAACCAATAATAAAAATTTGTTTATAAAATAAAAGTTCTAATGGACAATGAACAGATTTGGAACTTATGGACAGTAATCACAACAAGGAGTAAAAGGTTAGTGAAACAATAATTGTTTGAAAATCTAAATCAAGTGAACATTGAGTTATTTATTTGCATACTAGTTAAGGATATTAAAATAACAAATTATAGATTTAAATGATAGGATTATAAGAGAAATTTCTCATAAAAATTTAGTAGGTAGGAATGATTTCATTTGTTGAGTTAATTATTTATTTGTTTGTTTAATTTATTTATTTTGTTTAATAAATGATGTTGTTGAAATTTTGAAATGAAAAGTTGTGTTGAATTCATTATGAGCCAAGAATAACATTGAACACTTAGAGTATCATCCAGATTCTTTTCAATAAAATAAATAAAATAAAATATTAAATCCAATTCAGTAAAATTTAAAAGTTAAAGAGGTTTGAAGTAATAAAAATGAGTAATAGTGTTGAACAAGTGAAAGAACATAGAAGCAGAGCAGTTATAAGGAAGATAAGAATGTAAGTATCGATTTTAAATATTAGAACCTTTTGAACCACCTTGAGATAAGAGTATGAATGCTATAAATTAGATTACAAAACCCTTAGAATATAAAATTTCACAAGAAAATAAGTAATAAATAATAAAAATATTTAAAAATTATAATTCAAAATCCACCAGAATAATGTATATATATATATATATATATATATATATATGTTTTAGGTGGTTTCCGGGAATTTATCCGCGTAGTTGATAACTGATCCCTGCCGGGATCGATGGTAAAATGACGACGTTTCGGAACCACCTAAAACATTTAGTGCCCGCGAAAACTTAAAAACAAATATATATATATATATATATATATATATATATGTTTCTGGTCAATACAATATAATACATATAGGTAAATTTGTAGACGGCTCCAAATTCGAAACCTCTGCCTGCTAGTTTCCCCAAAAATCCTAGATGGCAGATTTTACATCTCGCGTCTACAAATAATATAAATGTTGTAATTTTTATCGACTTTTAATATATTCCTAATATCCACATTGATTCAGTATTTTAAATGTTACTACATACAAAAACTGAAAATATTCTTTTTTGAAATAATTTGCTACAACAAAAGTTAAAATGTATTTCACTACAACAAAAATAAGTAATTTTGAATTCTAAGAATTTAAAAAAGAAAACTACAAAAACTTAAACAGGGATTTCTCGCTCTATGGTTTTCGTAATCCAGATAAGAACACATAATGTGAATTAATTATATATTAAATCTCTACTATATGTTTTTACAATATACGTATCTACTGCGATGATATGCAGTTTTGTTAACTGCCAATAAAAAACTAATGATTTGTCGCGATTTTCGTGCTAACATTGATTTTATGTTGTCAAAATTAACGGAACTTAGACATGCCAATAATAATAATTGTATATAAAATTGATGAATAAATTTAATATATAACCACATATACTTAAAAAATGAAACAAAGTATATATATATACATATATATATATATATATACCCACTATATATATATATATATATATATATATATATATATATATATAGTGGGTTTCGAATCCGAGAAAATAAGATTATTTTGTTCTGTCAACGAATATATACCCTTATAGAAAAGAGCAGGACTTATGGAGAGAATGTCCTTTGTATACATTCGCTTTGTTAAGTGAACATCAAGATATGCTACCCGCTCGATAGAGTCGCTGGTGTTTCATTTTAATGCGACACGTATATAGTATTTTCTATCACAAAATAGAAGGGGTTGCCGAGCGTGTAAGGCGCTCGGCTGCAAATCTTATGTTCTCGGATTCGAAACCCACTATATATATATATATATATATATATATATATATATATATATATTATTCGAGTAATTAGAAACGAAAGCAGAAGGCTACGAGAATTATGCGAACCGACCTGAAGAGGGCAGATGTGAGTCTGCCGAAACGTCGTCATTTTACCATCGATCCCGGCAGGGATCAGTTATCAACTACGCGGATGAATTCCCGGAAACCACCTAAAACAAATATATATATATATATATATATATATATATATATATATAGTTTCATTTTTTAGATATATGAGGTTATTTATTAAATTTATTCATCAATTTTATATACCATTTTCATTATTGGCATGCCTAAGTTCCGGTAATTTTGACAAAATAAAATCAATGTTAGCGCAAAAATCGCGACAAATCATTAGTTTTTTATTGGCAGTTAACAAAACTGCATATCATTGTAATAAATACATATATTGTAAAAACATATAGTAGAGATTTAATATATAGTTATTTCACATTTTATTGTGTTCTTATCTGGGTTACGAAAACCATAGAGGGAAAAATCCTTGTTTAAATTTTTGTCGTTTTCTTTTTTTAAATTCTTAGAATTCAAAATTACTTATTTTTGTTATAGTGTTTTGCTAGAATAAATTACTTATTGTTGTTGTGAAATACATTTTAACTTTTGTTGTAGCATTATTTCAATAAAGCATGTTTTCAGGTTTTGAAACTTCATTGTATGTAGTAACATTTAAAATACTGAATCACATTGATTCAGTTCTACTGGAATGTAATGGTGTTTGATATTTATTTAAGGCCTTCAACACGGACGCAGCGGCGGATAAAAGCTAGTAATTTATGTAATAGAAAAATAAATCCAATCATTACTTAAAAATATAATAACAGTAAAAGTACAAAAACGAAAAAAAAAAGTAGTCTGGTTAGAGATTCCAATTCAATTCCAATTTCAGTCAACACAATAAGCACATTATGTCAGTCAGCTACCCATGTCTTCTCTGAGCTGTCAGTCTTACCTTTTACAGTTGACAGTTATATTAAATATATTAATATATATATATATATATATATATATATATATATATATATATATATTAATATATTAAAAGTCGATAAGAATTACAACATTACAACATTTATATAATTTGTAGACGCGAGATGTAAAATCCGACATCTAGGATTTTTGGGGAAACTAGCAGGCAGAGGTTCCGAATCTGGAGCCGTTCCATTTAATTACTGTTATCTCCCTTCTACAAATTTACCTATATGTATCAAATATATGATAAGTATTCGAGAGGACATTCCCTTGCGGGAATCGCATCTGATGAAGGTTACCTGACCAGAAACAATATATATATATAATTGATTTCGGTGATAACGGCTGATAACTTTCAAATATTACAAGAAAATATCGGGATATTTGTAAGAATGACACCTCGAAGACAGTATCTATATATAAATAGGCAAACACAAAACGGTTCGGTACCGGTACCATTTGCTCTTCTGTCCCTCAACCGATTTACTTTATTTTTGTTTTGTTTTGTAGCTACTGACGGCCTTCAGTGCAGAACGCTAAAATCTATTTATAATATTGGTTCATTCATTAAATACGATAAAATAAAAATTTATAATTTATCGTAAGATGGATTGACTCGGAAAACAAACTAAATTAATCAAAAAACTAACAAATTTTGATCGGTTTCGAAAGTTATTCCACATTATTACGCTACTCAGATCTCACGAATAAAAATTTATATTATATGATAATAACTATTTATTTGGTACTCGTTAAGTTTGAATTTTTCATTTCTTTATAAATGTGGTTTGTCAACTAAAATTAGAATTGTGGATAGTGTGGTAACAGAACAATGTGTTTCCGAATTTATTATTTTAACATTATGCTTTTAGTTTATACTGTTTTTATTTTAAAGGCTAGTAGTATCATATAATTTAACTAATATTGCAAAGCCCATGATATGCATACAATTAGTAAGATTTAAGAGAAATAGTTAGATCTGACATCATGGCAATATTCACGGGCATCTTTCAAATTTGGCTATTTTGATTTCAGTCTGACATATCATAACATTGTTAGCCGTTAGGTTATGGATATTTTGAAAATTTTCAATTTCATTACACTTATAAAAATTGTCAACATAACAAGTATTATTTAACATAAATTATCAGCAGGTGCACTGTATTTATTTATACTTTTGAAATAATACACAAATGGTTATCACTAACGTTGTGCGTTAAATTGAAATTATTGAGATTATACATACATTGCAGTTTAACGTGGACTAATATGTAGGTAAGTAGGTATTTATGTATCGTTGTTATTTAAACTGCATCTTTATAGTTACCTATGAGTTGGTTTCTTGCATTTTCTTCTTAGAAATTGAAATCGTAATTATGAAAAATCTGTCTAAAAGCATTATATTTGAACGACTTTTACCTAAATTAAACATATTGACACTTTAAAAATGTGTATTTTATTATATATATATATATATATATATATATATATATATATACGCAAATGCAAAAGAGTTCGGTAACATTTCCTTCTGTTTGTGAACCTATTTTCTTGAGTTTTTTAATTGCCAATTGATGGCCGTTAGTGTTAGTAAAAAAATTAATCAAACGGCCAAAATTTTCCGTTAATAACAGTTATTGCCCCATCTATTCCATAATAGCTGAACTAACGCCATTAAACTTTCCACCGCTAGAGTCCAAAATTGTTCAATATTATTTCAAATAATGCAAATCAAGGTTTTTTATAATTTGCTGATTTTTATTAACGTTGTGAACTCTCGAAGTGTATTTGTATTTTTAATTTATTCAATAATAGTATAAGGGCATGAAAGTTTGTACATTCTTTTTTATACAGGAACAGAACGTTATTTGATTTTGCTGATTGAATATGCCTTTACGTCGTACATGTATTTACATTCAACGACACAAGACTAAAAGGAAATCGATCTCCGAAGTATTGTACTGAAGGATTTGATAATTAATATGTTCACTTCAGATGGTTGAAAAATTGGCACAATATTGGAGCATTGTAAACTTCACGTAAAATAATACGCCGTCGAAAGCAAATCATATTTGTGAGAAAACCTTAAAGCCATGAAGTTACCATTTTGATCAGTTATTTACCTCTTAAAATTAAAACTTTTTGCCAAATTTCTGAGTTCTAATGCGGTTTAAACAATAACTATGAGCGAATGAAAAATGGGATTTTTTCCAATTTTTTGAAAATAACTCAATAACTAATTGTCGAATCGGCTAAATGCGTATAAAACATACTTACTTTTGACACAAAAAACTTTTTATTGAGTTGCTGAAAAGTTACAAAAACCACAATTGCAATTTTTGCAAATTTAAATACCCAGTATAATTAAGGAATAAAAATTTATTAACAACAGTTTTTATGAAAAACCAATTGAAGATACCAACTCCCTTGGAGTATTATAGTAACACTACGAGGAATGACATACAGAATGGGTAGGATCCTAATAAGCATAAAATAAAAGTTGTTTTCACTGCACATAAAAAACCGAGCAAAACCTACCAAAATCTAAGGAGAACATTACTCTTGAAGACTAAAATGTATATGAAACTCCATGCAAAGATAAAATAAATCCCAAAGCAACTGCATTTAGGGATGAGCATAAGAATGCACTGAAACAACAACGTCTGCTCGAGATGAAAATATTGGCTGCAATCGAAGCGAAAGTTATAAACCGAGAAGCTCAAGAGGAATGCACTAAAAACGTAAAAGGAAAGATGAACCGTCAAGAAACGACACCCAATAACTTCCACTCACTAGGAGGAACGACGCACTAGCGGGACCCTATATTTCAAACAAAGGTCTAGTAGCACAAAGAAACACAAATACAAACTGATAGTTGCAAATTTTAAAATTTTCTCTGGTGATAGCGAATTGTTAATGGTAATTACATTTTACAATGAACGAACACTTCAAAAAACTGAATATTTAATCAAATGAAAATAATTAAAAAGTTAAGGTGTTCAGATTCAAACTCATGACCTTTCACTTCGCAGGAAAGTTATATAAAACTGACTTATGGTCAAATATTTGTTTCGGTACCTTTAAAATTAAATTTCAACAATATTTTTTCTTGAAAAATTGCAATAGATATATATATATCGTTGATGCTCACATATTATTTGACATTTTGTTATAAAATTTGCTACCTATGCAGTCATATTCAATCGCTGACGGTAAATCCGTTTATTCAAAATTTGAAATATTCCTAGCCTAATTTGAAAAAATAATTCTAATAGGCCCTTTAGATTTCAACGCTTAAATCCTTTTATAAAATAGACATTTACAAAAACAGATCATAATTGATCAACTTAAAATTTTAGGGGAGAGGCATTAGTCGTATGGGTCACACTTTATAGATAAAGAGATTGTAATAGATATAAGCATAATAATTATCTATTTTTTCAGCTGACAATTTCGGAAGATGTAGTAAAAGTGATCCCAAGTTCAATGACTGTTTAAAGATGAACATCGAAGATGCAATCAGAAAACTTAAGGATGGTAGGTTATAAAATATACTAGTATTTCTATATTTATGTATAACTAATTGTTATTCTATGCATTTTAACATTATGATGAAAACATAAAACATACAAAAATATTAGTTATTAACTTGATAAGCAAGCAATTTTGAATAAGAAAGAAGGAAATCTATATCAACAACAATTTAAATTATTGTTTAAAAAGTACTATAATTTTGCATAACGTAATAGCTTCATAAATAATTCAAAGTCAATTAAATCCTGATTTTTTTTCATTCGGAACTAGCAATTGTTAACTATAATAATTTATGTAATACAATGTGGGTTAGAAAAGAGGTGATATATATTTATATAATAATAATATTCAATTTAATATATTGAATATTATGATTAATATATTTAAATTCATATAGGTTAAATAATAACTTTTATCTAATAATTAATAACATATATGTTTAATTCATTTTGAGTAGATAAGCAAAGCGGTTTCTAGACCGGAAGTGGGCATAAAGGTAACCAGTCTTCGAGTTCTCGCCGGGAGCTGCTGCCGAGCTGTTGTTTGGATAAGAAGAAGAAGCCATTGGGGGTGGTCGTAGGGGTGCGCGAAAGACATTTGAGTGTGTCACAGAGGTGAAAACAATTGTACTGTGGGTTGCGTGTGTTGCAGGGGTGCACGCCATCTGTTGTTGGTTGTGGTGGTTAGAGAGAAAAAAAGCTAAATACTTGGCCGGGTATCGAACGCGGCTTGCCTGATTACAAAGTCAGGTGTCCATTGAGCTGCGCTAACGCGGTTAATCGAGAAATGTTTATTTGAAAAGGTATAGTACATGCCCGTTGCTCGGGCGCATGTTTTTGGGCGTTGTTCGGTTGGATATTTGGGGGCTGGATTTTGGCGAGGATATAGTATTTAGTTGGCTGTAAAAAAATTTAAAATCTTGGTATTTTGTTGTTGTCTGTAAAAAAAATTAAAATTTTTTGCTTAAACCTGCATGCGCGAGAACGTCCACTCCTTCGAGTCTATAGTTTTTGTAAGCGAGCACCAGCCTGCGCAAGAACGGCAACTACTTCGAGTCTCTGATTTTGTCGGATGATTCAAGGCCGAGCGTAATAATTTTGAGACTTTGTTTGTTTCAAGCGTCTGAATTTTAATTAAGGTGAAAATAATGGATATATTAAAACTAGACAACTGTTTAAATAAGTTTATTAGCATATAGTATATTAGGAATTTTCAGAGCATCCGTAATAATTAAAGCAATTTTTTGTTTTGTTTTTGTACAATATATAGTAAGGCCCCCATCATCCAACCACATACACAGATCCAAAGAAATACCATCAGAACAAAGCTGGCAATCATCCCATACAGTGTCAGGTTCACCCTTTCCATGTGAAGGATCGTTATGGAAACGAATGCAAATTCCAAGTATTTTTTAAGCACCGTGTAACTCTCTACCGTTAAATGTAGAATTGTTTCACCAATTTTGAGAATGGTCTCGTTATCAGTAATATTAATTGTTAAAATTTCTGGTACTGCCGCATATTTGCAAGTGCGCCCGTTGTAGGGAATCACAGTTGTTAAAACGTCTGGTACCACGTAACATCCATTTTTGGGATTTAGCTTTCCAGTTAAATCTTTCTGACTGAATAAAAGAAATAAATTCTTTTAACTTATTGTCGTGAGTGTGTGACGACAGCAAACACTACAAATATTAGATTTTTGTGGCTATAGGTGCAGTCTTATTCAATTCGCTATGAATAAAAGGTGTGGAATATGTTTGGAAAAGATCAGTAATAATTTTGGGCTATTGCCAAATTGTAACCATGGTTTCTGCTTCCCATGCGTAAAAAAATGGCATCAAAATAAGGACTTTTAATTGAATTTTCGCAGAGGCTGTCCAGAATGCCGTATTGTGTCTCCTTATGTCTATCAATCTGAGGTTTATTACCAGAAAGCGGAAAAAGATCGTTATATAGTTGAGAAAAACGAAAAAATGAAGAAAATTCGATGTAGGTATTTCCGAAAAAGCAAACCCAAATGTCCGTTTGGAAATACTTGCTTGTTTAGCCATCGATTACCAAATGGGGTTGAAATAAATATAGGACCACCCCAAATGAAACGTGCAGGTATGGGCGGTCGTACTGATTTCATAGAGGCTCAGTTCGCCCGTGGAGGAGCTAGAACTCAACGTTCAGAAATGGAAGGCTTTCCAGATACGATTAGTTTACTCGTGGTGGAACCAGGAATTTTTTACGTCTTGAGAGATGAATAAAAATCTGTATTTATTTAAAAATTCATGCCAATAAAATCATAAATGTATTTAAAAATTCCTGATAATAAATTCTCAAATCATGAATCTGTATTTATTTAAAAGTAATGTTAATAAAATCGAAAAATAATATAAATCATGAATCCGTAATTATTTAAAAATTCCTGATAATAAATTCACATTATATCTGTTATGTTAGATATCGAAACCGTAACGGAAATGATGACCGCAGTGAAAGGAAACTGTGATATCTTGTTTACGCTAATTGAAACCGAGCTAAATAAATTTACAGGAAGCTGTGGTTTGATAAAGTTATCATGTTGTTTGCAGCAATAAACTTTTGCAGGAAGTTCCCATATGATAAGCATTATTTAGTTGTTTTTCTAGAACTAACAGCAATTTCGTTATACCCAAATGACGTAGTTCGATGCTGATAAATAAAATAATTGCGAATTTTTATTTCATTGTAACATTAATATTTTAGAAATATTAAAAATTGGACTTTGTACCTATTGAAATACCAGATGAGCTGGAATTGTATTTTGAAGAGCCCAATCCAATTTTAGACTAACTTGCCTATGATGAGCTGCATTTACTGTAGTACCATTAGCTGAATGTTGTAGTAAATAATTGCAATATGTATAAGAATAATATTTTTTAAATTAACGTCATTTTATGTTTAGAATTGCTAGAAATCAGATGCAATAAAACCAGCAAATAACTACTGTGGTGGAGATTCATCAAAATGTTTAATCAAATTGGTGCAGACAGTGATAACTATATCAAAAAATGTAAACAAGTTTAGTTGGATCATTCTATTTCCTCTGCTGAAATACCATTGTGGCTTAGCGATATTAGAAAACATATGAGAATTCTTAATTGTGCTATTCGCCATGGAAATTTATGTGTGGGGACAACGTTGGTTATTTAAAACGCTTTCGGACTTTGCTGAAGCAGTCAAAAATTGGAATGGGTTTAAATAATAAACGTTCTAGTAGAGTTCAATGGGATGACATTGCTTCATGTTTTCAAAACCGTGTTAGAACTGGGATAATAATTAACAAATCACATAAAGATATCTTGATGTTTCTGGATGATGCTTTAATTATGTTCAAGTCCAGAATTAGTAACATTTTGAAAAAACTATTTACGCTTAAAGTGAATACTTGTTTTTGTGGAGAATTTATAAAGTCAGATATGGATGAAATTACGAATCACAAATATTTTAATAATAAAAATGAAATTATTGATCGGGGAACAGACTTGGATGAATGGTTTGACAATCACGTAAAGGATCCAAATATGAATTCCCTCGAAGAATTTTCAACAGAAGGTAGTGGCTGGGTCTTAAAACGTATTATTTCTTTGGAAATAAACATAAATGCCTTTGAATTTGGTAATGGTATATCATAATATATTATGTAGCTTTGAAATAGAATTTTAAATACAAGACATTGTTTTACTGTCATAAGAGACCATAGATAAGTACTTGAAATTTACTTCCGATTAGAACGCTAGTGCGAACATTGTTATCTCTCCATAAAACTTTAATCATATGACTAAAATGACGCTTTTTCCGGAATCTAGGGAAATATGGAAATCTGGCAATCACGGCCCCTCTTAGCGGGCCTTCCGGTCATGACGTCACAAGATACATCTTTTGGTTATGTTAACGAAGACATAAGTTTCAGTTCGTTTGCAACAATTGATTAACGTAGTCAGTACAATTCCAAGATGGTATCTATTCAACGTAAACAAAATAAACTTGAAAGTGATCAAGATGTTAGACTGTGGGTTACACCGATGTGTAAATTAACCTATACGGAAGTATGTCTCAAATTTGGTCTCGACATTGAAAATTATAGATGTAACGCCTTCTTCTGGAAGCTGACGTGGACAGACAAAGTGCTCATCGATGATAATGTCCTGGAGTGGTGTGGTTACGTTGGTGAGTACAGACATAAAAAATATCATTTTATGGATTTGCTCAAGACTCAGCAACCAACTATGGAATACGAAGAAATTCAAGATGCAAACATAACTCAAAAGAAATACATTTGCATGAGCGCCATCGACTTTGAAATGCTGGTTATGCAGATGCGTAGCAAGAAAGCTACAGAAATTCGCATCCTCTATACTTTAATTAAACGCATCTCTATGAAATATATCAAATACGAGAAGTATCACAAGGAAATGCGCCTCAAACAACTTTCTGTACACAACGATCTAATTTCTGTACAAAACAAGCATTTGATGACTGAGTTGGATGAACTTAAGCAAATTATGATACAAGTAAAGAATACCGCTGAGGCTGAGATGATTCAAATGCAAAAAGAACGATTACAAGCGGAAGAAGAAAGAAACAAAGCAGATCGAGATCGTATGCGAGCTGAAGAGGAACGAGTTAAGGCTAAAAAAGAACGTATTCAAGCTGAGGAAGCTAGGGCCAAAGTCGAACTGCATCGAGTTAGACTAGAAGAGGAATCTGTCAAGACATCGGAACGTCATTGTGAGGTTCTGAATCTGGTTTCTAATAAAATACAGTCTCAGGTAGTGAAACGTTTAAGGAACGAAGTAGTCCATTGTGTAGTTTCCAAGTCCATCATCAACCACGAAAAACAGAGATGTGTGGCTCTGTTAGCTCTTAGTAAGAGCGAATGGTACCTCATACGTAGACAGCGGCGGTCTTTCCAAGCAGCTATAAAGGCAGTGCTGAAGAAACATCCAAATGCTCAACTTGTTAAAGAATGGTTTAATGTCTCACATCCCATAGATATAGGTAACGCTCTCAAGTTCCGACTTGGGAACTTAAAAGTGTTCGCTAGAGGCAACACACTGCGAAATCAACACCATTCTCTTGAGCCATTGTATGATTCTGACCTGGTTGATAATATAGAATCTATCATGAATGAAAACGTTGCCATGGAGATTTCCAGCGATGCTCAACAAATTACCAACCCAGAATAAAGTATTTGTATAATAGTGTTATTTGTTTTCCAATTATATTGTAAATATTGTATGTTTAAATAAAACAAAATATGTTCAAATTAGCATTTTTATTTTTAGCATACATATATTTTTAAATAACCTACAATTTTCCGTCTACATATGCAGCAATGATCTATTTTCAGAGAACAATCAAAGCAACTAGCAAAGTGTCTGCATGGCATAAAAACAATTGTCAGTTCATTAGTTAAGCAAATTTTACAAGTATTATTATTAAAGTCAGTGTGGGGATTTGGTGGGCAGTCTCCAGGCAATAAACATTTAGCTGATTCCTTTTTGTGAAGCTCTGTAATATCATCATAAGGTAAGAGATTCTTGAGCTCTAAGCCACAGCAATGACAAGTGATCCTGTCACAGTAGCCCGTGTAAAAGGAGCCGGCGTTGACAAGCTCGGTGGGTGTCTGCTTCAAGGCAATAGGCCAGTCTTTGAACGTCTCAAGTCTGCTCTCAAATGTCACTTTGCTTTTATGTCTGATAGGTCTGGTGATGTGGTAAGTGTCATCCAAATCAAAAAAGTGACAATATGGATTCCAGTCCAGATGATCGGCAACGTGGTCATCACCATCTTCCCAGTTGAAAGCACGTATTTCACAAAATGGGCATTCAACAGCATCATTTAAGCTGCCATCGGATTCTATTGCATCTTGTCGGTAGATAAACCCTGCTCTTGCTAACTTTTCAGCAGGGAAGTCGGAAGGCCAGTTTTCAAAGGTACGTAATCGATTTTCGTAAATTTGGAAGTATTCTCGACACTCCATGGTGTAGAACTGATGAAATAAACAACAATTTTTTAAATTTATAAGCATTTATTCAATTTTTCTAATGTCAATATCTCGCAAAATATTTTTTTATAATAATAAATATGTTCTTTTAATGCAATACATAATCGAGACCTGTCTAAACAAAATGGTTTTAACAATTCTTCAATCGGTAAACGATTTAGTAAATTTGACCATAAACAAATTTCATCTATTATTTTATGATAAAAACTACAGAAATTTAAGCGCTCCAAATAAATTATTTTACTTGAGATAATAGGGTTAATAGTTAAGAGTTCAACCACATCACTATAATCCAGATATAGTGCGCAAATGTTTTTCATCACCAACACTTGTTTGACGTCTTCCTACTGCATCTGGGATAGATGGAGACAATCTCCGCAGGTAACTGGGGCAGCAAACTCTGGAGGTGTGGCATTTTAAAAAAAGTTTGTTTTCAGGAGCTTGAACTCAATGATGACATCTTCCCACTCGTACATAGTCATTACAATTTTCGTTGGTGTTCCAGCGGCTACAGGTGTTTTTTGCAAGATAACCACTGGAGAATAGGATCTTGCAGGACTGAGTGCACATTGAACATCATACTCTGAATTCAGTAATGAAAATCTCGAATGCAGCAAGTAATAGTCTTCCTTTTTGGCAGCTTCATCATACATTTGTAACACTCTATCCAAGTCCGCACTGTAATTGATAGTGAAATCACTACTATAACCACTATAAATGGTTTCAAAACTGCTGATACTACTCATTTTCACAAATCACTGGAGAGATGAACTGGGACTGGGAATGTATGTAGGGAATTTTCACAATTTTATAGTTGTACCCCTTCCACTACCTGATTGCGGTTGATTTCAATTATGTGTTCCTACCCCAAGATGGAAAAGTAGATCTCTTGTTGCTAAGAGCTCCTCTGTTCCCCATCACCATCATCATATATGTAAGGCTTTTAAATGTTGCATCACTTGTTGTTTTTCACAATAAAATTTGATATCTTTCTGTAATCGTTTAAGTTTGGTGATATGTTGGCTTAAACTTTTCGAATACTTTACAGTGATGTTTTCACCCTGAGTCTGCATTTTGCAATGCAAGCACGTCTATATTTATGATAATTTATTATCAATTTATGATTGACCTTGGTGTTATAGTCTGTTTTCTGCGTCAATCCAACTATCGTGGCTCGAATCAAACCCAAGCCACCGAATTTTAACCTTGTTGCCTTTTCGTTGCAAAATTTTCTGAACGAGATACACATCCTTCGCCTTTTGCAATTCTTCTTCGTAAAAGCTCCCTTGAATCGGTGTACCAGACATATCTTCCAAAATATACGTAACTGGATTAGTTATTTTAACCTGCGTAATTTTTAACAATTCCGTACTCCAGCTAGGAAGGTAACCTTTATCAAAAACGTGTTTGGTTTTACTTATTCGCACAACATCTGCGACTTTCAGTTTTCTTGGTCCAGCAATTTTCAGGTTATTGTATACTTTAATATTTTGAGCGTTTTTCCTATTAATGTCCACAGGTCTTATCTTTGTCTTGGAATGTTTTTGATGGTTGTAGTCCTTAACGATTTCCTGTGGAATATCGATCCATTTGTAAGTGCCGTTCAAACTAAAGTACTTGTAGAGCCGTTCTTTCAGCGTTCTAATTACTCATTCAGCTATTATGGCTTTCAGTCCACTAAATGTACTATAATGATTGATTCCGTATGACTTACCCTGGTCGGTTTGTAGATTTTTCGGGTGTCGTCCTTCCTTGAGAATACTCTCAAAGGCACGAGTTACCTCTTCACCGGATTTCGTTTTCAGCGGTCTCGTCCACACGTACTTTAAAAAGCAATCAATCACCACGAGGAAGAACTTGAAATTACGATTGGATTTTGCATAGAGATCCATTTGTGCGAGGTCAAACTGCCAGGAGTCATCGAAACCTTTGATTATTACACGTCGGCGAGGAAACTTTCGCCTCACAGGTCTATGCAGTTTCTTAACGACTTGAACTTTTTCTTTGGAATGTTTCGCTATAAGAGCCATCTTGTATACTGCTTAAAAATAGACAAAGGCATGTTTTTAATGACCCTAATGATGCTTTTTAATTGCAGCAATACTGTCTGCGATTGCTTCAAGTTTTTGATTTTGGTCCAACATTTGATTTGCAATATCATCATGTAGTTTTTGCATGTCTCGGTATAGGTCAGGCACTACTTTTGTCATCCTGTCTCTAAGTTCAGTTAGATCAGAAAGATTTTAGCCTTATCCTTTCGAACAATATTTAATACTTCTGCTGCATCAACACCTTTAGGAGCTTGTTTCAGAGAATGTTCCAGATCATTTATACGTTTTTCCTGTGATATACGGTTGTCATTAAACGAGGCTTCAAATTTTGTGATGGTTTCCTTATATTCTTTCCGGGCAGATTCAAACTGAGCTTCTAATATATTGAATTTTGAAATGAGAAGCGATATATTTGCTATTTGAAAATCACTATGTAGTTGCTGAAGTCCGTTTGCTATTTCCTTATCAACGTACTGCTTGTTGGCGGCATCCATGGCCTTCGTCGGTACTTCGACATTGGTAATTTTCAGCTTCTCAGCATCGATATTTCCCTCTGCGGTAAAAGAAAAAGGTACTTTCATAAAAGCTAAGTTATGTGATGCTGTTGACATTAGTCGCTGATGGACACTACGCCCAAACTTGTTTAAAGTCATCGTGAAACTGACATTTGCCATAGGATAAGGAATAATATACACTTTCAATTTCGAAATTTATTTATCTCGTATAATATTAGCTTCCTTAAGTTCATTTAAAATGGCAATTATTTCGTTGTCGTGAGAGGTGTTGCCTGCTTCCTTGGATGCAATCAGTAGTTTCAACCGTTCAACCTATTCGTTGGGATCATCCCAGTAGATGTATTCCATTGGCTTGTTATTGTAAGTTAACTTCATACCAGTTCCAGCAATACGTTGCTTCTTTGTCAAAGGAGGAAACATTGGCTTTATAATTTCAATATATTTATATAGACTTTAAGCTTTCAAACGACCTGCTGCATTGTTGTGTGCTGATGTCATTACCAACACTTTTCGGTATGCTTTTAAATCATCGGGAGCATAATCAGGTGACTTGTAAAATATTAGTTGATATAACCCTGGAGTACCTCGAAACTGTAACCCATCAACGATAATGTGACCTGTACTACGACTGAAATTGATTTCCTTTTGCCCAAGAAACCATTTGGAACTTGCAGCGTCATATATAGGTCCGTATATGTTGTCAATATCATCGCTTTTAGTGATATAGTCTTCAAGATATTTGTGTGCAACTGGAGGATACTGATCCATGTAGTCCTCTATTGCTTCTTTAGAGAGATTACCGGGATCCTCATAAAAGGTTTCGTTCTCCACATCATCATCATCATCATTGGTATGTATACTAGTTTCAGCGATTGGTTCTTCATCGAGGTATTGTGTCTCTTCCAACTCATGTTTTTTGACTGGTGGCAGCTGCTGAACTTCTTGTTTAATTACTTCACGTTTAATGGTCTGTATTGGCATCTTAGTGAGAACTTTTGCCGTAGTTGAGGCAATATCTTGTAGCGGTGTCATTACCGGTCTAAAAAGTTTCATCATGTTCCGACTTTCCCAGCTTCAGACAGATATTTCTGGCGAATAGAACGTGCCAATTGCTTGATCTTTTTCTTTCGAGCAGTGGCAGCAATGTTGCTACTCACTGAAGACATTTTTATCAACTAACAGCAATCATCTTTATTGAACCTTTATATATTTATCGAATCCTTTACGGTAGCGGCCATCATTCAAGTCCTTAGCTATTGTAATAAAGCCAAAACGATTTTGCCAGCATTCCGAACACATTGTCTTAAATTTATCATAGTCCATGTCGGGAGACACGTGCTCATCAAAGACGTGCTTCAAATTTACCTCATCTTGTCTGAATATGACAATTACGTTGCAATTGTCTCGAATCAGTTGCTTAGGTATTTTGCTATACGTTTGGCATAAATATATTGAATCGATATTCCTGTGCCTTCCCATTGAAAAAAAATTCTGAATCTTGTTTTGTTTATCACCATTCACATCATCGAAAATGAATACTGAACATTCGTCACTCGGATCAATTACTTCTTCGTTGTCTTTAAAGGGAAAATACGATACACCTTTAACCAGCTTGAGAACGTCTTGTAAGTGCTGGTACTTTGGTTGATAGAGTGACTTGGATTAGATGTAGACGTTCTCGAATCGTAGGCCGTTTTCATTGAATAGCAGTGATAACGATGCGTTGGTCTTTCCGCAACCACTAGGTCCGCAGAATGTTGCTCGTAGGGAATTTGGTAACAATTGTCCGTGACGACTTGCTGATGATAACAATTCTTCAACAAAGTCCAAATTTTCGATAGGCAGTTGGACATCTTGTTGCTTCATATACATCTTACGATATACTGACATCATCCTTATTGCGGATACTAATTAAATACAGCAGTCTATCTCAGTTTCAATCAGTATCATGCTAACTCCTAAAGGAGGTAGTCTACTGAATAGCGCAATCAATAAATTACCATTTGAACTACATCTACCTGGTTATCAGTTTTGTGGGCCCGGTACAAAACTTCAAGACTGTCTCTCCAAGGGTCAGCAGGGAATCAATAAGACAGACGCTGCTTGTCGAGCGCACGATATCGCCTACAGTAAATACAAGTCTTTGGCGGATCATCATAAGGCTGATTACGAGTTGTAAAATCGAGCCTGGGAGAGATTCAAGTCAAAGGACGCTTCTGGAGAAAAAACAGCTTCTTGGCTTATAACTACAGGCATGAAGGCTAAACGCAAGATGGGGCTTGGAATCAAAAAACGATGTGGACAAAAATATTTTCGACAGAATGTGGTTCTACCAATCAAGACAGCTATTGTCGGATCTGGAAGTGATGTCCGTAAGACATCGTTATTGGCGTTAAGAGCAGCCCGAGCAGTCATTAAGAAGGCAGGTGGTCGCAAGAAAATCCATGTACCTCGAGTCATTCCTTTTGAGTCGAAAATTGGTGGTTTTCTCCCACTAATAACCCTATTTGCGGGGTTGTCAGCACTTGGAGCTCTTGCCGGGGGAGCCAGTGGAGTAGCCAAAGCCGTGATAGATGCAAAGAACGCCCGCAAGAAGTTGGAGGAGGACTAGCGCCATAATCAAGCCATGGAAGAGCTTGCGAAGAAAGGAAGCGGTATTTTTCTTAAAAAGTCCCGCAACGGCTTCGGGCTTTACTTAAAGAAGCAAAAAACTCCCAACAAAGCTACCCATTTTACAATCACGAGCTTGAGAAATATGCCAAGCATTTGAAGATCCCCCACTTTAAGAGAGTATTTATGCGAGACGCCTTACCTAAACATTCACAAACAAGGGAGCCTGCCATCGTTAATTTGGATACCAGCAGTCGTCACGGTACGCATTGGGTAGCTTATGTGCGAAATGGAAACACCGTTCAGTACTTTGATAGCTTTGATGTTTGAAACCACCCCGAGAATTAGCCAACTACTTTGACAATGGAGTGAAAATCCTCTACAACAATGACTTGAAATATCTCTATAATAAAAAATAAATATTTTGCATTATTGTTGTTTTACCTTTACCTATATTAGCAGCTAACAATTTTCGGTCATGTCTGTGATCATCACATTGAAAGGTCGCCGCCCAATACTGTCGATTAATTTTCAACCACCTATTCAGTTGGATTCCAACTACAATTACGGACTAGCTTTATTGAGTTTTTACTAGTACAACAGCATTCCAAACATTGAGAGAGGTGACAAGATCTACCTGTTTGACGATCACAACACGCAAACATTCATCGACTTGCCTGAAGATTCATACGAAATTGGTGACATCGAAGCTTATATTAGAAAGGCACTTGGCATTCATTTGGCAAAGGACGTTGAGAATATTTTCTCATTGAAACCAAATAACAATACTCTCAAGTGTGAGCTTTTCAGCAGCAAGTACGCTGTGGACTTTCATCCGCAAGACAGCATCGGTGATATTCTGGGCTTCTCTAAATAGCTGCTACCACGCAATTAAGTTCTCAGTTCCGATTTACCAGTGAACATTATAAAAGTTAGAACGATTCATCTCGATAGCAACATCACATCGGGAGCCTTCTACAACAACACTCCTTCACACACCATTACGAGTTTGCCGTTGCAGTTGATCCTGGTTTTACCACCGATGAAACACCTCAGCATTTAATCTATTTGCCGACTAACAGAAGCGAAATACATAACCTCACATTGCAAATTTTGAATCAAGACTCTGAACTTGTGAATTTTTGTGGTGAAGAAATCATCATTCGACTTGAGCTGAAAAAACTACAATAATAATGGGTCGACTTGTATTTGATGAAGAACCATATAAGAAGTCAACCGCTCCTCGACCACCATCAGTTTCTATGAAACCTCTCAAGAGATCACTCACGCTCTCAAACAGATTGTTTCTACAAACGCTCGGCTACGATGTCAACTCCTCAAATGTTCGATATCTTCCGCAAACCAAATTTTGATGATAGTGTAAAACGCGAGGAGTTGCGAACCTACTATCCATACGTCAAGTCATTCGGCAACAATGATATCGTTGAAATCACCGTCAATCAAACAGATTGTTGGTTTTCCATGCCTGATTCCTGCATCTCAATCCAGGGACAAGTGGTGAAGAGAACAGGCAATGGAGATGTTTCTCTATCACCAAATGCTGGAGCTTTCTTCTTCGACAGCGTTACGTACGAGTTGTGCGGCAAGGAAATTGAGAGTGAGAGACCCTGGTCGCGTGAGTACAATTCGTGGATACTTGTGCTACGACCCCAACAGTTCAAAGGACCTATTCATTGCCGGGTGGAATTTTCCACATAAAGCGTATATGAATGCCGCCGATAAAACTTTTCACATGTACATTCCATTGGGACATTTGTTGTCCATCTTCAACGACTACAAGCAAGTGATGTGTGGTAAACAAACAATTCGTCTGGTGCGAAGTTGTAGCGATTATGATTGCCTTATAATCACGGATGCTGCTACCAAGGGCAAAGTGACAATAAACAACATCGAACTCAAAGTCCGTCACATTTTTCCAAACGATGACGTTAAATTGGATTTACTGCAAGCCGTCAAAGCGGATTCCAGTATAATTTTACCGTTTCGTAAATGGGAGCTAAATGAGTTGCCTGCTCTCAAAACAGGTGCTACTCTTGAAATTTGGGCTGTGAAGACGTGTGCCGCACTGGAAAGCCCTCGTTACGTTATCTTAGCCTTCCAAACGGATCGCCACAGCAACATCAAAGAAGATCCCACGGAATTTGATAATATTCACATTTCCAATATTCGCCTAAATTTAAACAGCGAATTTTAGCCTATGGAGAGACTTGATTTAGATTTTTCAAAGAGTGAGTACGGTGAGGCGTACAAAAGGTATACGGACTTTTATCCCAGCTTTGGCGGCGGCAAACATCCTCTACTGGATTATGTTGCATTCAAGACGCACACCCTATTCGCCATCGATTGCTCCCGACGTGAGGACACCATGAAATCCTCGACTGTAGATATTCGCCTGGATATTGAAAGCCAGACGGGATTTCCCGATAAGACCCGAGCCTTCTGCATAATTATCCACGATTGCCTAATGGAATTTCTCCCACTCAGCGAAATTGTTCGAAGCTTATATTAGATCACTCAGCTGTTTAGAAAATCAGTTTCGGTACAGCTTTTCAACGGTTCACGATGGAAATTGCAATTGTCGACATTCAAGGTTTTGAAATCGAGGGAAGATTTGTTCCCAAAGAATTGGTAATCAAGACACGTAAACGCACAGGTGTGTTTTTGTTTAAACCACCCAAACCGTTTATCTTATCTATCAGCAGCAGACAAAAGGTAAGTAGGATATTTGAAAAAACGGCTACATGGACTCCACTACTCTGATGGCCACTACTACTACTACTATGAACGACATTTTGAGAATTTTCCTAACCAAATGCACGCACATATATGTACGAGGCCATCAGAAATATGACTTTTTATTTATCAAGTTATTTGAAGAGCTGAAAATTCACAATTTGAGAAAACTGCTTAACCAAGATGGAGAATCACACTATCACCTAATCAATCTGGAAAATTTCAAAGGCGCTGTTGAAATGGAACCTTCTGACTCTCCATACATTTTTCACTGCCGCTGCAATGATTCAGTACGATGTGCAAAAGAAAATGTTGATGTAGTTTATTATTAGCTTCTGAATTGTATTTTACATAAATAAAACATTGTATCTGACTATGTGTTTTAATTATTCATTCTTTTCCTTATACATTTCACAATTAATTTAAGTAATGATATTGTAATAGTGGAGAGTGTTACACAAATAAGAACACTTTGTGGAGCTCCTCTTGTAGGTTAGCATCACGTATAGTCATTGAGCTGTTCGATAGTAAAGTTTTTTCATCTTGGCAAGAGGCTGCTGAAATCCATTCAATGTCACCTTCAGTGTCATCAAAAAATATCAGCTTCAGTTTGAAATTTGTTGTTGTGTTTGACAGGCGAGCAAAATATACAGGCAACCGTCCATCGTTTAATCTATCTCGAGCCATCAATGTATAGTTGGAGCGGTTCAAACAGTTCCCTGAAGGGCATACAGCCATGTCCTTGGTTCCATAAGGTATATTAACAGACAAGACAGTTTTCAAAATTAATGTGAATATTATAAAGCTTGATTTAAGTCATTTTTATCGATCTGCATTCAACAGTAGTTGGTGAGACACTATGCTCATCTTGCACCTCGTTCGTTACTTTATTCTAAAAATTATTAGGAGACTACTAGAAACCATAACATCAAATTCTTGATTCATCTTTAAAAATTTTTCCAAGTCTCAAAATTATTACGCTTGGCCTTGAATCATCCGACAAAATCAGAGACTCGAAGGAGTTGCCGTTCTTGCGCAGGTAGGCGGTCGCTTACGAAAACTATAGACTCGAAGGAGTGGACGTTCTCGCACATGCAGGCTTAAGCAAAAGATTTTAAATTTTTTTACAGACATCAACAAAATACCAAGATTTTAAATTTTTTTACAGCCAACTAAATACCATATCCCCCCATCCAGCCCCCAAATATCCAACCGAACAACGCCAAAAAACACGCGCCCGCGCAACGGGCATGTACTATACCTTTTCAAATAAACATTTCTCGATTAACCGCATTAGCGCAGCTCGATGGACACCTGACTTTGTAATCAGGCAAGCCGCGTTCGATACCCGGCCAAGTATTTAGCTTTTTTTCTCTCTAACCACCACAACCAACCACAGATGGCGTGCACCCCTGCAAACACACGCAACCCACAGTACAATTGTTTTCATTTATTAACAACAGATGGCGCGCACCTCTGTGACACACTCAAATGTATTTCGCGCACCCCTACGACCACCCTCAATGTCTTCTTCTTCCCAATGGCTTCTTCTTCTTATCCAAACAACAACTATCAACAGCTCGGCAACAGCAACAGCCTTTATGCCCACTTCCGGTCCAGAAACCGCTTTGCTTATCTACTATTTTGTAAATAATGAATGGCTCTAGAAGCTAACTTATTATTTTTTAAATGTTAACCTAATATTTTAAAGTGACATTCTAGCTACATTCGATCATTTTCTGAAGGCACTCGATGAGAAATTAATGCCGTGGAATATACTTCATTAGTAGCTTTTTCATTCAGTTAGTTTGAATAATTGTTATCTATACATCAACTCTTTGTTTTCATGTTTGCATCTTTCTATTCTACCTCTTATGCCGTCGTTTAGACCCATTTTCGATTTTCTGTTTATGCTAGGAATGTGTTCTGTTCTCGAAACTCTGCACCTAATTCAACAGCATGAAAACTGTGTTCGTTTCTTTTATTTATTTAAAATAATTCTTAAAATATACAGATTTTTACCATCTGTAATAGATCGCCAGATAGAATTAAGTTGGTTAAAGACGTTTTGCAACCGATTTACTCTAATGTTTATATAACGAATCCATCTTTTCCAAAAATGTCTAAAGGCCCACCTTCTGCACCAACTAGATAGATCTCGTTAAAATTATTTCCCGTCACCCTTTTTAAATTATTCTGTTTTGTTGGTATTCACTGCGACAACTACTTGATCATATATAAATAGAAGTATGTTATAGTCTCCAACTTATTCACCTCTTGGTTGGTAAGTTCCCGAGTTTGTAACTGTCGTAGCGGAGTTATTGTCACTTAGGTGCAAGAAATTTCAAAAAGATTTTTGAATATGTCTTGGATAACTTTGCGTATTCATTAGGGATTGCTCTCCTCAGATTTTTCCTGCAGGAGTTAAGTATTTGAAAATTGTTAATGGTAAACAAAGTGAAGTAAGACAAATTCGAAAAATTGTGTTTTGTCCTGTGTGATACTTATCTGTGTAATTGTAGTAATTTCAGGGGTTTTTCCAGAGTTGGAGTTGAAACGAAAAATTAGTGAAAAACTCTATTCAGCAGGCCAAAATAATATTTGTGGAAATTATAAAAAATACTGATAAGGATTTGGTTAATTTCATTCAACGCCAAAATTTGTAAGAGCTGTTACGAACATCTTAGACTGAGTTGACATCTTTCGTTAGATAAAAAACTAATGCTACTTCCAATATTTCCAAAAAAATCATAACCGAAATTATTAGATGCCACTGCATCTTCTTGATGTCTAAGTGCATTTTAACATTAATGAGGTATTGCAAATAAGTAAAATACATATACAGCTATATACTATTAAATTAGCAAAGTCAACTTAAAAGTGCTTGTGTTATAAAGAATTTTTTTAAAAAATTCTTCTAGTACGATGATCAGTATCCTCGATCAAAATGCAATATTAAGATCATCATAAATGGAACAAACAATATATTTTGAAAAATGTGAATATAATCGGCATGGAGTAGAAGTATCTCCACGGATAATGCTTGCTCAAATCATGGACAGAAACAAAATCTATTGTAGTGTTCCTTATTGATATCTCTGCAATTGTATTATTCATTCAATTTCTATTTTTATACATTTCGGACACCAAAGTTATGTTGTGCCTTTATGTTATGTCGGTCTCTCAAGTATCTAAGAAAAGTCGCTATTCAAGCATGTTTAAATAAGTCTTTATACATAAATTAGTTCTAAAATTTATTTTAGATGCCTTTTAAAGTTTAAAAATCTTTTCTCAATTTAAAGGATCACCTGAATTAGGACTCCAGAAATTTGATCCACTTGACATTCCCGAATTAATTGTTGGAGAAGGTAAAGGACCTGTAAATGTTGTTCAACATTTCACAGATGTACAACTATGGGGACTTACGGGTTCCAATGTTCTTGATTCCAGGTATGAAATAGGTTTAATGATAAATATTACCTTGCGCCGTTATTAACATACTAATCAATCTTCTGGATTTAAACAACAGAGACTAAATAAAAAAAGTCTTTTCAATCTTAAATAAGCCACCTAACATTGGCATAAAAGTGGTTCGAGTACGTCTCTGGCCATTTGTGGACGAAGCACTGACTCGAACCTCTTGAAGTTAATTATGTGCATAAATACAACTTGAACGTATTATTCGAATAAAGTTAATTGAATTTTTATTTTGGGTTTTTTAATTAAAAGTGCAACTTTAATATAGTGCATTAATTGAATAGAGCTGTAACAAAATTATAACAGAATAATTTAAATAGTCAAAAAATCAAAGAATAATTAGAAAAATGAAATAATTAAACTAATATATCCAGCAATGGATTAACAGAAAATTAGTAGTAACCAAGTTTATTCTTTAGCTAACTTATTCCAAGTGAATATGATTTTAAGATAGAAAAATATTATAATTGCCTAGTCGTTAATAATCAAATACATAAATATAATTCTATTTTAAATTAAAAACACTTAATTTTTTAACGTTTTTAAGAACAAATTATATCTTTGGCAAAAATGTTAAACGCTCTAGATTTACACGAAATTAATAAATATAAAAATATGGGTCATTGTCTCAATGACCAGATATATTTAAAAATCACTAGAATCGTCGGTGGTCGAAATTCGACCATTTGTCTCAATACGTAAGGAAATTCAAATTGTTTTTCATATATAATTAAAAGAACTTTATTTGTATACACATCTTAATTCTTACCTTAACGATATAAAGCAAAGATACAGTAAGTGGAAATTAAAGACAACAATTTAGTTAACATGAAATTTCTTAATTTTTTTTAATCACCCTATAAGATAACTATAATTCTATTTCGGATTTTGTTTTAACTACCCTGTATATGCAACTGCTCATGAACTATTGCATCACATTTTTTTAAACCTTTCATTTAACTACCTTCTGTAACTATTATTGTATTCTACCCTATATTTCAATCATATATATGCAACTCATGGTGGGCTATCCTATGAAACATTGGTTTTTCGAACATTTATCATAATCACCCTGTATAACTATAATTCCTCTCACCCTATAATGCTTCTAAACTATATATGCTCCTGCTTATGGGATATGAAATGTTGCATTTTGGTTCTAACATTTTTTAAACAATACTATGTAACTATAATTATACTCCAGCACATATTTCCACCACCCTGTATATGCATCCCTATATAATATTTTTTGTACAACCCTGAATAAATTTAGTTTTACTGCTCCCTGTATACCAAATACCCTGTAAATGCAACCGCTAATAGGCTACCTTATATAATTCTTTTTTCTAACCACCCTGTATAATTATAATGGCACTGCACTCTATATTTTAAACAGCCTATATATGCAATTGCAATAAAACATTTGGTTTCTAATTTATCTGGAATGACCCTGTATAATTATAATTTACAGATCCTTATATCTCAGTCACTTTATATTTGCATATGTAACGACTCTCATTCATTGTGTGCCTCAAATTAAATTGAAAACACATAACATTTTACCCCTACAAAAATCACTTAACCAGCACTTTTAACTTGAAAATCTTGAAGGGTTCAGCTGTAAATACTGTTATAAAATTTATTCGTCGCCACGGGAGAACACATTCATTTCGATAAAATTTCAATATATGGGATAATAAAAAAAACTGGAATCTTCGAATGGGGCAAAAACTATTGACATCGACGCTGGGCGAACAAATGTAATACCCATCCAGAACGACGAGAAAATTCGATGTAGGGTATATAAGCGATTGTTGAGTTAGTACAGTTTAGATAATGTTAATATTTCGGTGTAAATTGTATTCAGACTCAGCTGATGTAAATATTTGGTTTTACTTGTAAATAAAGTTGTAGGAAGTGAAGTGAATATTATTTGTTAAAATTTAATTTGAACCCACGGAGTTTATTGCAATATGTAGTGCTAGAAAAATATCAAATAGTAATAAAATTGTTATAAGATCCTACACATCAATTTGTATTGACTATTTCAAGAGCACTTTCATAATTCTTTCTCGGGAATACCATTTTTCTAACCAATCGATTTGTAGACGCCAAAACCCGGAAATGGAAGTTCGACAAAATCGTAATGCCGTTTGCGAGAATTACATATAAATAAGATGTATGTATACAAATTAACAAACATTATATGCATTATATTATTAGATAAATAAGTAAAAATAATATATTTGCAGCATATCACATCTCGTTAAAAGAACATTAAACATAAAAGATTACTTTTATTTAAATTAATTTATATTTATTGAATTCATTTAATATATAATATAATAAATACTATTATAGAATTGTAGTTGTTTGTTTGTTGGTTTGTTTGTTACCTCATCACTTAATACCTACTCAACTGTTTTTACTGAATCAATCTTATAGTTTTGTTACGATGATAACAAAATTAATATTTAAAAAATATATATATTTTTAATAAAACACTTTAACACTTTGTTACTTTGAAATTAATTATTAATATTATTATAAATTTATGCCGAGTATGCAGTCGCGGGAGAGAGATCTGGTATATCAATAAGTACTAATATCAGCTCTCCTACAGCTTTACAAACAATTTATAGGTTCTGTCATGATGACTAAGGTGGCCTTAATAACACGTGCTGTTTTACTTAAACAATAGAATATGGTTAGGTATTAAGCTCACCTCTAAATAAGCAAATCTGGAATAAACAGAAATATTAATTACTTGAAAGTAAATGCCAAAGATAAGATACAATGTTGCAACAAAGGGGTCTTTCATACTGAGTCACGTAACAACTTCCCACTATACAAAAAAGTTGAAGCAATGCATCAAGTTTTCAGAAATAAGATCAAAAAATGAATATAATTTAAAAAATTCAAAAATTAATAAACATTAATAAATAAAAATATCAAAGTTTAAATTGAATAAAAATCATTAATATGTAAGCGAATAAAATACAATAATATATGTGAGAATAATATCAAAAGTAAATGAGTTTATATAAGTAAAACATATAAATGGTTAACATGTTAGAATTAAAAAATAATTAAATTTTACAATTTTTGGTTATATATACACAGTTTTAGGAAATGTCTTTGAGTTCCATTTCCGGGGATTCCTCTTCTATCTGTTCGCCAAGGTGGATGCTGCTTCTTCTTCTAGGGGTGAAACGTCTCATATGCCTTTGAAAGACGCTAGGAACCATTGGTTGTACAGGTGGATCATTTTGTCCTTGTATAGAGATAGATGTCTTGTGCGTCTTCTCCTGCACTTGCAGAATATGTATAGGCAAATTAGAGCAACGATTATTGTAATGGTAAATATTGTATACCACGATAATTTTCTGGTTACCAAGGGCTGATTAATAATATCATCTAATTGATTGGAATATTGGGACAATTTGTGTGAGCAATGTTTATATCATCTGTGTTTAATTTGCTTAATTTCAACGGTTTCAAGTCTGGTGGGTTGACTTTATGCACACAATTTTGGTCGTAGCTTTAAAATAGTATTAACGTTTACTATTTTTGTGATAACTACTCTTCCTTCACATCTAACGGTGATTGGTAGAGGATCTGATACACTTACTAACCAATGATTTGGAGCAATTAATTGGATCTTATACTCCTTTGCATAAATTAATATTGTCTGACAAGTTTTTATTAAATAACTGGTTTGCTTGAAAAACTGGGCTTCACAAATTGCATCACTGTCGAGTGGCTACGTAATATGTCTGGACAAATTTTTGATCTTCTGTCTATAGACTTGAAATTGTCCATGTTATCAAGAGTTACGTAAAGTAGAGAGTCATCGCCTTTGGCAATATATTTATGACCAATTTGAAGCATATGATGTAGACCTGTACGATTATCAAAAATAGGAACTGGATATAATTGGTAATTTTTGAATCAATTTGAAATTCTTGTAATTCTATCATTTCAAAGTATTGTGCTATAGTTGAAATATAAACTGATATAGGTAACTCATTTTTACACAGTGATTCAGATATCTTTTGTATTGAATTTAATATATCATTGGGTGAAATAATCCAACTGTGTAAAATTTTAAGTCTGGCAAATGAAATGGAATTTAAAATATCATCAAGAGTTTCTTCAATAAAAACATAACTTGTCATAAATGATTCGCAAATTTCTAGTACTTTTATTTGCGCTTGATAAAAGGCTAAATCATATGAAGGGTTAAAAATTGCGTCTTCAATTTCTTGAATATCTTTATTAAATGTGGACTCGTCAATTTGCAACTTTTCTATTGTACTATTAAAATTCTTAATTACTGACATGGGAACTGAAATCTGATTCGTTAATAAATTTTCTATCTGGTGTTCATCTCGCGTAATGCGGTCAATGCACTGAGAGTAGTATTCCCCATCAAATCAGTCTAAATTTCCTGATATAGCTTTCCATTACTTTTATGTTTTTTTTTTTGGGCAATAACACCACAATCGAACGACGTATATTGAAGGAAAACCAAACATTTCAAAGTCTATTCTGACTTCGTTGTCAATGGCTTTATATTTATTGATATAAATTGCACCATGAAAATTTGATTTATGACATTTAAATTGACAACGAAGTCAGAATAGACTTTGAAACGTTTGGTTCTCCTTCAATATACGTCGTTTTATTTCGATTGTGGTGTTATTGCCTAAAAAACATAAAAGTAATCAAGAATAAGCCATAAACAACGTTTAGAAGACAATAGCTTTCCCAGTTGTGCCTAATCCGTTAATAATGCCGCGTTTGTGTCTGTTGGAACTTGAACCTACATAACTTTTAGTATCAGCAAATATTTCTTTATATTTCTCATCAACATTGTTCGCAATTTGATGTAAAAGACTAATGTGCGTTGATAGTTCTACTTTAAATGCAATCATACGATTGTTATTTTCTTTAAGTGAATTTGCTTTATTAGTTTGATTAGTAATTTGATTAAGCAATTTTGCTGAATTTTGATAGAGCACTTTAATTTCATAAGGTCCATTGAACTTATTTTCCTATTTATTTTTAATTTGAGATTCTTTGAGGTATACTTTCTCTCCTATATTAAACTTAGGTTTTGGGATATATTTGTATCAAACCAAATTTTTGATTTTTCTTTTTGATTATTTATCTTTGCTCTCGCTATTTTACAATAGTGTTTCATACGATTATTTAAATCTCTAATATATTTAGAAATAAGATTTTTCTGATTGTATGCCCGAATATTGGTTCATATGGGCTAATTCCATGGGTTTAACTTTTTGTATTCTTATAGCAAAGGACAGCGTAGGGTAAAACATTAAAAGGATGTTGTTCGGGATGTTCGGCTGTAATGGCACGAATCATTTCGGAAAGTGTGGCATAAAAACGTTCGATTGATCCATTGGATTCTGGATGGTTCACACTTGAAAATGTTAATTTAAAATCATAGAGTTTTGAAAGGTCTATCATTAAAGTATTGTTGAATTCGGGGCTATAATCGCAATGTATGGGCAATGGTGTGTCATAGTGCTGAAAAATAAATTAGTCTGGTGTTAACAACTACAGAAGCTTTTTTACCATTCAGAGGATATGCTTGAGTAAATATATATGGTTAATGCATAATTTTTGTCAGGACATTCAAATATGTCTATATTGATTCGCTCAAAGGGAGTTTCTGTTATTACGAAGGGTGCGCTTAAATACTTTCTGGAAAATTTTACTTTTTGGCCGATTTCCCATGATTTTATAAAATTTTCAATATTTTTAATTATTCCTGGCCAATTATATTTTTCTCTAACGCGTCTCACAGTTTCATTTATACCTCTGTGTAAATTATTTTTTCCACATTGAGATTGTTCAATGATTATTGGAATCTGATCTTCACTTGGAGTTGTTACAATGTTTTGACAAATTTTTATTTTAATGTCTTTGTCAGGAAATATGAAAGATAAAATTTCAAGAGTTGGCAATTCAATATTATTTTCAACAAAATAAGTTTCGTTTAGATTAACTTGATCTTGTGCTTTGTAAAATATGTAAAATAGATGTGGGACTATTCTTTCTCGGTCAAAAGGAAGAGGTATTATGAAATATCTTCTTTCTTTAACTGAACTACTGGAAAATATTAATTATTTCAGTATTAAAGTTTGGATTTATTTCGAAAAGGTCATTTATGATTTTGTCATGAAGTTCTCCAAGTTTGTTTTGACAAAAGAAAGTTACTATATTTTTATGAGTTTTATCAAGAAGTTGGGAGTTTGATAACTCAATTTTTGAGTAATCAGTTAGTAATTTGGTTTTGTAAAGTTCGACAAATCTGTTATATTCTGAAGTCATTCTTTCATTTTCATTTTCAAGGTTTTGTTGTTCAACAAAGTCATCATTTGTAGTTCCGTCTTCAGTTCAGACATGAATTTTAGTTTTTGAATGAGAGTTAGTACAGTCTTGGAAGTGATTTATTTTTATGCGTGATAATGCGCCTGCATTGCTATTTTTCTTTCCGGGTTTGTAAACAATTTTAAAATTATATTCTTTTAGTTTTATCCTCGATCTAGCAAATCTGCTACCGAGGTCCTTTATTAAGAAAAGCCAAGTTAAAGGGCAGTGATCGATGGCTACTGTAAAGCTTCTCCCGTATAATACCGACCTAAATGTGTTAACGGCCCAAAATACCGCTAGTAGTTCTCTTTCAATAGTTGAATATTTCGTTTTGGCTTCACAAAGGGTTCTAGAGGCATAGGCAATTGGAAGATCTTTACCTATAGGTCCTTGAGATAAAACGGCACCTATTGCAAAAGCACTTGCATCTGTTGTTAAAATAAATTCCTGTTCGAAACCTGGATATTTTAAAATTGGGTCAGAAGTAAGAATTTTTTGAGTTTTTCGGATTGTTTACACCCATTATCAAATAAAAATTTAACGTCTTTTTGAAGGAGTCGAGTGAGTGGTTTTGCTATTTTGGCAAACTTAGGAAAAAGTCTGCGGTAATAACCTGCTAAGCCTAGAAATGATTTGATTTTCTTTGGGGTTTTGGGTTCTGGAAAATTTAATGATATGACCTAAATAAGCTACTTCACGTCTTAAGAATTCGCACTTATCTGGCTGTACTTTGAAATTGGAATTACGAAGTCTTTTGAATACTTCTGAAAGTCTAGAAATATGTTCATGAATCGTGGGTGAGTATACAATTATATTATCCATGTATACTAGGGCTCTTTCAATTTGGATACCAAGAAGGATATTATCCATTTCACGTTGAAAAGTGGACGGGGCATTTTTTAATCCAAAGGGCATTCTTATAAATGCATAATGTCCATTCTCAACTGAAATTGCTGTTTTAGGAATATCTGTTTCATTGATTTCAATCTTATGAAAACCTGAAGCAAGATCCAGACTAGAAAAATATTGACATTTACCTAGCTGATCCAATAAATCAGAAATATTGGGTAAGGTGTACTTATCATCGATGGTTAACTCATTTAACTTGCGGTAATCAATTGCATTTCTCCATTTTTGTTTGCCTGAAGCATGGAGTTTTTTAAGAACAATCCAAACAGGGGATGACCATGGGGAAATTGGGGGTCGAATAATACCTTGATTTAACATATTATTTGTTCGAAAATATCGTCCATGATTCGTTCGTGTAGATCAGTTAACTTATTTTGCCAATGGAAATGCTGTGGAGCCTTCGGCGTGTCACAAATGTAAAAACAGAGTTTTTCACCTTAACACCAAACCATTATTTTAAACACTCACCGCCGTTTCAACAATTCTAAGTTGTCATCATCAAGGAGTAAACCAAACTAAATCTAAATTACAATTTTCTCTAATTTATACCTACCAGTAAACATCAACAACTTACAGTAATCAGTACAAATGGTAAATCCCAAGTACCTGAATTCCCAATAACAGATTTCACAGATAATGCAAAGTTTTTGTATAATGAAATTTTCTAAATTAGGATAATCCTTAATTACCTTTTTTTGGAAGGTGGAAATCCATTATAGACAATTTGAGCTTACAGTCTATCACTTAAAATAGTGTGGGAGTCACACCCACTAAAACCAGCTTGTTGTTTCTGCAGTTTCCGAAGGTGGTAGTACTGTTATTTCTAATTTACGTCGCCACCTTCCTGCCTAGCTTTGCCTTCATCGCACCATTCTGTTTGATCTTCTTTCTCATTTTCCTCTATAATTTCCCTTATCCATTTATATATTATTTCCTTCTTCTCTTTACTTTCTATCATTAGTTTTTTCACGTTAGATCGTGCTATCCTTTCACCAATCGTTATTTCTGTTCTTGTTTTATTACTTGCATATCTTTCGCAGTCAAAAACCACGTGCTCCATTGTCTCTTCAATTTGGCATATATCACAGTTACTCTCCCTGATTTTCCCTATCATTTTCAATATGCCTTGACACTACCATGCCCTGACAAAAATTGTGTCATAAAGTAATCTCTACTTCTATATTTGCTGCTCTCCCATTTTGTTAGGTCTGGTATTAGTTTCTTTGTCCATTCCGGTTTTCCGGGTAGCGCATCCCATTCTTTTTGCCATTCTTTTAGCGTATTATTCCTGTTTTCTCTCTATTTTTAATTTTCATAATTTTCTCTAAGTTCTTCTACCGTCAGATGGATCGGAAGGATACCGGCTATAACTGCCGTTACCTGATACGAGATCGTTCTGTATCCGCTTATTACCCGCAGCAGTGCCTATCTTTGTATTTTTAACATCATGTTCTTATATCTTTTTATCTTCATATCTCTGTGACATGTTGGTACCCCGTACAAAAGTGTCTATTGTACCACTCCGTATAGTAGTCGTCTCTTTGCATGTGATGGTCCCTTTATGTATTTCATAATTTTTCCAAGTTTTGCTAACTTATCACCCGCTTTGCCCCTTACTGCATTTACAATATGTGTTCCGTATGTACCTTGGTGATTGATAAATATACCAAGATACTTTACGCTCTTTTGTGGTGTTATATTTAGATCCTCTATTTTTATTTTTTCTCTTACTTTCTGCATTTTTGTACCCTTGAGTAGCATCGCCTCTCTCTTTTCCGGTGCCCATTTCAAGTTTGCCTCTTTCATCCAGTCTCCTATTATTCTTATTGCCTCATTTGCTGTTTCAACCAGTCTATCAGCGTTTGGCCCTTCCACATATAGTGCCAGGTCGTCTGCAAATGCTATTGTATTTGCACCAGTTGGCAGCCTCAGACTTAGAAGAGCGTCGTACAATATATTCCATAGCGTCGGTCCTAGTACTGATCCTTGTGGTACGCCTGTGCTCATTTTTAACGTTTTTTCTTTCCCCAGTATAATACTCCTTTTGGAGAAATAACTCTCTATTATTCTTATTAGATATTCACTAATCCTTTTCTTCTCCACTTCCTTAACAATATGTTTCCATGATGCCGAATTGAATGCATTTCTAACTCAAAAGTGATGAGTATCACCCAGCCCGCTCTAGTGCTCCTTGCTTTGTCACGAATCCAGTTTGTTGCTTTTACTGTTGATTTCACTTTCCCAAACCCAAATTGTCTTTCTGAAATTTTTTCATCTCCTAATTCTTTGTCTATTCTGTTTCTTATTAGTGTTTCTAATAATAATAATAGGCAAATGGGTCTATATGATGTTGGGTCATTCATAGGTTTATCGCCCTTCCTCAGAAATACTACTTTTATTTCAGTAGTAACTATATCGTCGTCGAGAGCACACGTGTGTGCGCTCTGCTCTGACAATTTTATAGTAAATTCGAAGTGTATAAAATGTGATTTTTGTCAAAACTCGTACCATTTAGTATGTACGAAAATTAAGGATGTAGTGCTGAAATCCAAACAAGAAAATGCAAGCATTAAGTGGTTCTGCAGTAACTGTCTAAAAAAAGTTGAACTGAAATTAAAACAAGAAGAAACGGAAGATATCAGTATTAAAACAAAAGAAGTGTTAGAAAAAACAGAGAAGCTTATAAGTCTAATTCAACAACAACAGCCTAGTTATTCTGAAGCTGTAAAAAACAGAAGTAAAATTGAACTGTTAATTATAAAACCAAAAGTTCCAAATCAAAACAGTTCAGTAACAAAAAATGTATTAGAACAAAAAATTCGGCCAGCGGAGATCGCTGTGTCTGTTTCAAAGGTGAAGCCGGTTTCACACGGATGTGTTGTTGTACATTGTGATGACAAACAATCATTGGAAAACTTAAAAACAAACATGCAAAAGGAAATGGGGAAAGATTATGAAGTATTGACAGGAAAAATGTTAAATCCAAAAATAAATTACTGAATATAAGGGAGGAACAGTTACAAGAAGTGAGTTTCATTGAAAAGATAGAAAATCAAAATTTTCCTGATACTATGAGAAAGGGGATAAAACTGGTACATAAATACAAAACGGCAAAAAATAGAAAAATTACGGTAAATGTAATTTTGGAATTAAGCAGTGAACACTACAATTATTTAAAAAATAAAAAAGATCATTTATACATAGGATGGGACAGTTATCGTTATTTCGAATTCATTAGTGTGCTACGATGTTTTCGCTGCTGGCGTTTCGGCCATCACGCTGAAAAATGTACAAATACTGCGGACATTTGCCCTAAGTGTAGTGGAAATCATAAACAATCAAACTGTGATAACGACACATTAGGATGTACAAATTGTAAATATGCTTCTCAAATTTTAAAAATTCCAAATATAAATTATAATCATCATGTATTTGATAGAAACTGCCCTAGTTATCAACGGCAAGTAAACATAACAAGAGAAAAAATTAAGTATATATAGCCACTACAGTCAAAGAAAAATAGTCTTATATTACTTATAAACATACAGGGTCAGACAAAAAATCATGTTCAGTTGGAACAAACCATAAATCAATATAAACCTATGGCAATTGTTGTTACTGAAACACATATTACTCGGGATATAGAAGATTCTGAAATTGCTGTAAAAGGGTACAATCCTTTCATAATATACTCTGATAGCCGTCATTCAGGGGGAGTCACCATATACGTTAAAAATTGTTTAAAATGTGAAACGATTACAACTTTCGATAGAAGCAAAAAATATTGGGGAATTTTGGTGAAGTTAAATCTGCTTAACGATAGGGTGATAGTAGGTGGAGTCTACAGATCACCAAATGGTATGGACATAACAGACTTTTTTAATAAATTTGAATCAAGTTTAAACGAAGAGGATGTAATTAGGAATAAGACAATAATAGCAGGCGACTTTAACATAAATATGCTGGAAAACTCCCAATATAAGAAACGAATATTGAATATTACAACTACATTAGGGTTCAAGCAAATTATAACAAAACCTACACGATGTGCTAAAGACATTAAAACGCTAGTGGACCATGTTTATACAAATTTTACTGGATTACAAGAAACTGACAGAATATATCCTATTATAGGTGACCATGAAACTATTAGACTACAATTAAACTATGATGAAATAACAATAGAGAAAAAACTTCGGGAAATAAAACTGGAACTAATAGGACAAGAGTGGAATTATACAACTATTAATGTAAATACTTTGTACCAAAATTTTAGTGACAATGTAACCAAAGCTATCGAAGATATATCACCACTAAAAGAAGTATTGTTCAAAAAAAAGTATCAATGGTTGGATGATGAAATAAGAAGGGAGCAGAAGGAGAGAGATAGACTGTATAATACTTTCAAATTTACAAATAGTATCAACGATTTTGAGGACTATAAAATACAAAGAAACAAAGTTGTAGCATTGATTCGTAAAAAGGAGAAAGATTATTACGAAAGGAAAATCTGTGAAAATCGTCACGATAGTGAGAAAATGTGGAGGACCCTCAAACAAATTGTAAATAAGAACACAAAAACTATTAATTATACGTGTATAAATATTGAAAATGGTAATGTAGAGAACTCATTGAATAACTTTTTTATAAATAGTGTGGAGGATATTGTAACAAGCATTCCTTTGCCAGATATTGAATTTAAGGAAGAAAAAATTGAAGTGAATACCAAGTTTACAGGTTTTAAAAAAATTTCGTTAAATAAGTCAAAGAAAACAATAAATAATTTAAAAAATAAGTCTTCGGGGGACACTGTGATGTCGGTAAATACGCTAAAAAAGTTATTTGAGGTTATTGGGTATCCCTTATTAAATATAATAAATACATCACTGGAAACTGGTATAGTGCCTATAGCTTTAAAAGTTAGTGTTATCATACCGGTGCCAAAAGTTACTCATCCTAAGCAACCAGAGGAACTACGTCCAATAAATCTACTTCCAGTTGTTTTAAAAGTTCTAGAAGTGTTGGTGCATGAGCAATTGATTCTATACTTAGAACAGAATCAAATATTCTATGTGGGTCAATCTGGATTCCGAAGAAAACATTCCTGTGAAAGTGCGTGTCAGTTTGTGATGTCACAGTGGAAAAAGCAAATAGATGTAGGTAACATTGTTGTAAGTGTTTTCATTGATTTAAAAAGGGCTTTTGAAACAAAAGACCGCAAAAAATTGATAAACGTTTGTAGAGTATATGGAATAGAGGGGACGGTTCTTAAATGGTTAGAAAATTACTTGAGTAATAGATATCAAATTACTAAAGTAGATAATAAAATATCACACAAAATTGAGGTTAAATATGAGGTACCACAGGGAAGTGTCCTGGGCCCTCTACTTTTTATACTCTACATAAACGATATAAATAAATATATTTGTAATAGTTTTGTTAATTTGTATGCGGATGATACCGTGGTATCTTTAGCAGGAAGAAACTTTTTACAAGTAGTGCAAACAATAAATAAAGATCTAGACATTTTAAAAAATTGGCTAAGGTTTAAAAAATTAAAACTTAATCCTAATAAAACAAAATGTATGATTTTCGGAACAAGACATAACTGTAAATCATTTGATGAGGGAAACTTTGAAATAAAGATGGATAGTGAAGTAATAGATCAAGTTAAAGAAATAAAATATCTTGGAATTGTGCTAGATTCACAATTAAACCTAAATGTTCATGTAGATTATATGTGTAAAAAACTAGGTAAGAAAATTGGATACTTTGGGAGAATAGGATACAAGTTGTCCGAATGGTCGAGGCGTATAATTTATAAGGCAATAATATATCCGCAGTTTACTTATTGTATCTCCTTACTGATGTACTGCAATAATCAGGAAATAAACAAAATGCAAATATTGCAAAATAGAGCTATGCATGTACTGTTAAAATGCAATCGGTATACGAGTATAAGGGATTTGTTATCTAGGCTAAAATTTCTTAATATTAAACAAATGGTTGAGGAAGCAAATTTGATATTTATATATAAAATCAAAAACGGTTTAATTCCTCAGTTTCTGACAGGTTTTTTGATAAAAAGATCGGACATGATAAATTATAATTTAAGAACAGGGGACCAGTATTTTATAGGGAGGTTTCACACTAATGTGTTAGAAAAAACATTGTTTGTGGAAGGGTTACGGGTATAGAATTCTCTTCCAGAAACTATTAAAACATCCCATAATGTAAATATTTTTAGGAATAAATTGAGAAATATGTATTTTAATTTAATTTAAATGTTTGTATACACTTGTTAAAAATGTAATATGTAAAAAAGATGTTATATCCTAGCTTAAAGCTAAAATAAAGCATTATTATTATTATTATTATTTATTAATTCGTTATACATATCCCTTATTGTGGCTTAGTTCTTTTCCAATGTTATTTTTATGACTTCTGGCGGTAGATAATCTGGTCCAGGTCCTTTTTTTCATCTTGATATGCTTAATTGCTATTTCAAGTTCTTCTTCCGTTATTTCGGGTACCAAACCTCTTGATATTTATATTCGCTCTTTCCACTCACCTCTTGTCTTTATAAAAAGGGTATTTGCTATTTCTGTTTTCTTCTCTGTACTAAGTGTCAATAATGGTGACAGTTGTATCTTTTGGATAGCTACCCCATATGTCTTTCCCCATACTTCTGTTTCCAGCTGTCTACATAATTCTTCCCAGCATTTCCTCTTGCTTCCGTTTATGAGTTTCCTTAATTCTTTCCTTTTCCTATTCATTTCCTCCATCATATCCGGTAGTTCTATTCTCTTTTTCTTTGCTTCTTTTGTGATTTTCCGCCTTATCTCTACGCACTTCCTTTTAGCTTCCGAGATTATTATTTGTTCTGGTGTCAATTCTTTGTTTTTTCCCCGGTTATTATGTTAAACATTCTTTCATATTCTTCGATGTTATATTGTGTTCTTGTTTTTAACCGACTTCCAAAAAGGAGGAGGTTATCTATTCGTCGCGTTTTTTTTTCGCTTTTTTTGTATGTATGTTACCTGATTTCTTCTTCTGTGGTGCACTGTTTTGAATGAATATGGTCTTGTTTAATAGAGTATATATCCGGATTGGTGAAACTTCAAATTTTGGAAAAGAATTCTATTGGTAAAGTGAAAAAATTTGTGAATGAAAACATGCTTGCACGGAAATCGACCAATATCCCTAATATTTTAGTCGATTTTTCGATAACTCCTTATGGATGTGTATAGTTTTTAACGTTTAATCTATTAAGGAAGATCCTTAGGTGATCTGATATACTTTTCTGCGACGTGCAACTTGCATTTTTGCAGAAAATCGTCGAAAATTCCAAAATTCTTATCAAATATTTCATCGAAAATGACAACGTAATAGTGCGGTAATTTTAGGCACTGGAAGTTTTAATTGCGAATTTGAAAATTTTCTATGTACATCTATAGTACATAGTATTTTCGGCTCCTTAAATCAATGAGTACCAAGCTCGTTTTGTTTGTATACCAGGCAAATACCTATTTAAATGCAAATTTTTCCATTTTGCGAAGACGGTGTTTTTGGTTGTCAGATTCTTCCGGTCTAAAAGAAAATTCAGTGACAAAACATGTCAAACTTTAAACTGTTATTTGGTGCGTTTATAGACAGGGTGTTTAGTTATAGCAAACAAAATCACAAAATAAAGTGATAGAAGGAGTTGCATTTATATGAAGATTGAAATATAGGACGGACTAGAATGATAGTGATCCGTAGGCAGCCGTATATACAGGGTGGTTGGAATATAGGGTGTACTGGACGATTGGTGGTATAAAAATGTTGGAAAAAATGTGAAATTAAAATTACATAGGGTGATTAAAAAGCTGTTATATGATGTGGACATAAGCAAATCGTATACAGGATGGTTGAAATATATGCTGGAGTTTAATTATATTTATACAGTGTGATTAAAAAATTATTTCTCTTATAGCCCATAAGAAGTTGCATAAAGTGTGGAGAGGAATTAATGTTACACAGGGCGATAATATAAAATGTTAAAAATGAAATAATTTATGGGCTAGCCTACAAGGAGTTATATACTATGGTTGAAATAAACGACGGATTTGACTCCGTAAATATGGGATGGATTCTACTCCGTCCTATAGTTTAAAGAAGGCAGCTAACAAATTTATGCTTGTCCGTGGGCAGTCGTATGTACAGGATGGTTAGTACATAGGTTCGAGTGGAATTATCTATAGTTATACAGGGTTGTCAAAAAAAGTTATAACGCGTACTAGTACATTTAGTTCGTAAAGATTTACCTGTCAATTTAAATGAGAAAGTATCATTTTTTAATGTTGAGGCTTTCGATGTTACCTGGTTCTGTCTATTAAGGTTATACATACAAAATAAAAAATAAAGAATAAAAACTACCTGAGTACAAAAAAACTAAAAAGTTGAAAATAAAACATTTAAAAAAAATATAACAGACTTCTACCTATAACTAAAAAGTTAAAACTAATTATAACAAAATACAACTCTAGCAAATAAATAACACATTCAATGTTGTTAGGTACCTACCCAGGAAGTAAAAAATGTAAACATTAAAAGGTGCTCATTCTGTACAAATTAATTACCTACCAATATAGTATATTTTTTAAGTCGGTGCCAAGCAACAATCAAGTTTGATGAGTTGGTAGATAAGTACGCAATGAAGGATTTTAGATTTGCTTGGCACCGGCTTCAAAATATACTAGATTGGTAGGTAATTAATTTGTACAAAATGAGCACCTTTTAATGTTTACATTTTTTACTTCCTGGGTAGGTACCTAACAACATTGAATGTGTTATTTATTTGCTAGAGTTGTATTTTGTTATAATTATTTTTAACTTTTTAGTTATAGGTAGAAGTCGGTTATATATTTTTTAATGTTTTATTAGGATTTCTCTTGCCTTTCCCCCCTCTTGTAGATGGACCAGAATATATCTGTGACCTGTAAATATGTTTTCGTCTATGGTTTCCCATTTCTTAATGTGCCGTACCATGTTGGTCGAACACATGGTGACGTCGATGTGTGTTTGTGTACTACCTCTAACGAATGTTGAGTTGTGTTATTTAATATCTCTAAATTGAATGTAGCAGCTATTTCGGCTATTGTTCCTCCCCTGGCATCCGTTTTAGGAGCGCCCCATAGCGGGGATTTCGCGTTCAGGTCTCCCTATACCATGATTTTGTTCCGTGGTAATGTCCTTAGTGATTGTGCTATATCATTTATCCTACTTCTGTATTCTTCTATTGTTATATTCGAAGAAATATAGCAACATGTTATATTGACATCTCTATGTTTAATAACTATGAAACCTTTATATGTCTCGTATACCTCAATACCCGTCTCTATACTCCTAATTTCAACAGCTATGCTTTCCTGCTTGACTTACGATCCATTTTCTGTTTTTTCTAATTAGTCTTATGTTTGGCTCGCTACTATTACGTTTATTATAGTTTTGAGGGCTATTTCGTTAGCCTCATCATGGGATTTCGCCGATCTTCCTAGATTACTTTGCAGTATCCGAATCTGCATATTTCCTTTCTTCTGTATTTCTGTTTAGTTGCTGTTTTTTCCTGTTTTTACATTTTCCATCGTTATATCTATGTCCTTTCGATTCGCACTTAAAGTAGTATTCTTCGTTTCCGCAATCAGCTGCTTGCAGCAGTTCCTAAACCAGCCTATTCTATCCTCCTCTTTGCATTCCCTGGCCACGTGTCCACTTTCCCAGCATTTAAAGCATGTCTGTATTTCTCTTTTCCTTTTAATTAGGCCTGTTGTCAGCCCTATCCTAATCTCTTTCATTTCCAACAGTTTTTCAATTGTCTTTTCGTCCGTTATGATTGTTGCCATCTGCATACCACCATTTTGCGGTCTAAGAGCTTTGACTTCTAAATCATTACATTCCAGTTCCGTCTCAAGTTCCAATTCAATGCCTTCTCTATCCGTTGTGATGTCTAGATTCTTTTTGTTATTCTCCTCGGCCAGGTTCCTTACCGCTTCTTTCCAGGGGCTCCTTTTAGCACTTCTGCTATAGGAGCCGCATTTCCAGTTCCTTTTTGTGTATCTATTAGCATGTTACGGTTTCTAGTCTGCCTAATGGTTCTAATTTTGTCTCTGTCCCTTTATTGATTAATATGTTTTTGACTTGCTCCACCAGGTCTGCATATGTCTGTTCCCCTGCATAAATTATAAGAGCTTCGTACTCCGGATTCCTCTCTTTATTTTTTTGTACTATTTTTTCATGGAGCACTACTTTCCCTTCATAGTCATTGAAGGCGCAGTGTACCAGCTTTCTATTTCTTCCCATTCTTTCTTCCGTTCCAATAATGGCTATATGTATCTCCTTAATTTCTTTTTAGATACACATCTTTTTGAGGTTCACTAACCTTCTAAATGTGTTTCCATTTCTAATATATCTGTACTCTTCGTCTGCATATTTCCCGTAAAAGGTATATTGCGCGTCTGTTTTCTCTTGCTCTGAATAGCATTGAGTCCCTATTGTCCCAAATGTCTTTTTGAATATTATTTCCGATTCCTCTAGTTTATTTTGTCTTATATAGTTTCTCATTTACTCGATTCTCCTATCATTCTTGATATTAATTTGTTATTTTTTTTGCATGTAATCTGCTATTAACGCCCTGTCCTCCTCACTTTTCATTATTTCTTCTTTCACTGTTTGCACATTAATCATATCTTCTGGCCATCTCATTTGTAGTACTTCTTCTAGGTCTTCTTTGTTCATATTGTCGTCTATATAACTTTCGATTTCCATTTGTAGTTGTTCTTCTACTGTCTCCGAAGTTTGAGTACCCATATCTTTTTTCGATACATCTTCCTTTTTGTCCCTCGATCCAAATAAATCTTCTACTTTTTCCATTAGTGTTATCATATCGGCCGTCATAAGCGCGCTGCTGATACTTCTTAACCTTCTTACTTTTTCTTTAATCTCAATCTTGGTGTTGGTGTTAGCCATAATTAACGCTCCTAGTGTCCTGGTTTTTGTATCAATCGTATTTATGTATCCTTTTACTTTATTGAACATTAATTTGTCAGAAACGAGTTTCGCCAATTTTAATCCCGCCATGTCTTTGTCTGCAAGACTACGCCTTCTCTTTGTGGACTTTGCCTCTTCATCGTCCCACAACAGTTCCATCACCGTTCTGTTTGTCATACCGCCTGCGTTACTCGAGCTCGTATTACCTCCTGTTATTTCCTTTATCGTGTACGCCGTTAGAGATCTAGTGAGTTCCTTCCTTGGGTACTCATTATCTTATCTATTTGTCTATTCGTAACCTTGTTTGCGTCTGTCATTTGCTCTTTGCTCTTGTTGTCATCAGATTTTTTATTATATATTCTTTTATATGCATACTATTCCCACGAGTTGGGTCGTTTTGCTTGTCCGGTGGGGCAGAGCGCCCTTACCCCGCTAAGGTTGCGTTACTCTTTGAGGTCGCCTGTTATCTTAGAGGCTCCGTTCTAGACCAACTATGCATGGCCATCCATCCCTCGGCACGGGTCGCTTGACACCTTGGATTTCGGATTTTTGGACAGGTTTTCTCCTGTGAGTCACTTCTTAGTCGTCGTACACCCTTCCCTTCGACCTTACCGGCATGGGAGACCCTACCAGGAACCGAAGTTCCCACAGGCATTGCTCTTGGGATCATTAGGTGTGTGACTTGACCAACGACAAGGTTTTGTGACTCCTAGAGGAGGAATCCTTAATTACCTACCTACTTTTACCCTACATTATAAATTAATGACATTTTAATACCTATTTTATGGATTCTTACAAAGTAAACTATACAAGGAGCTGTATGGGATATAGGACCCTTGTCCGAATTCATTAGTTTATTATTTTTATAAATAATTATGCTTCCTAAGAATCCAGTTCCCTAAAATAATTTACCTGTTTAACTAATTTTAAAGAAGTTTAATCTAGGGAGTAGTAATGTTCTAAAACATGATGTGCAACACTAGATTTATCCGCTCTTGTGTAATTCAAATGGGCAATATGCTCTTTGAAGCGGGTACTGATAGATCTGCGTGTCTGTCCATAATACTTTAAATCACAATCGTTACATTGGCGTTGAGTGTTTAAATAAAGGTTTGGTGTTAGGAAAAGATAAACTTGCTGATTTTGAGAAGTCGGATATTTATGTTGAGTTGAGTTATTGTCTAATTAATAAGTTTCTGTTAGTTGGTCGAGAGTCATAAGAGTCATTAAAATTAAAAAAGGGTTGTGTTTGAGTTAAGGGTTCTATCGTGAAGTTGTCAATGTTAGTTGTTTTTAGGATGGCGTTTATAACTGAAGTAAGATGTTCACCATTTTGGTTTACATATAGCAAGAAGTTGGGTAGTCTGACTTTTTCTTTTTCGATAGTATGTAAAACGGCGTCGGTATTAGAAAGATGGCATTACAGTTTACATACTTCTTCGACACAAAGTTCTATAGAAAAATATTTCGGAAAATTTAAATTTTGTCGAAATTTTCGGTATAATTGAGAATGTGATATCTGAAGAGGGCAAGGTGAAGACTTTGTGAAGAGCGATATCTTTATAATTGATCTGAGTTGCTTAAGTTTTAAGTCTATTATGCATTCGTAAACTGGATATTTGGATGTATAATATTAAGATGTTGTAGAAAGGAGTCTAGTGAATTTCTGCCATGAGGTAAATGACAAAAGTGTCATCAACATATCTAAGCCAACCGGAAATTTTGAAATTTTAAGGTGGACAAGTTTAGAGTATGGATTTCGATTTCTTCCATAAAAATATTAGCAAGTACTGGGGAAAGTGATAAGCCCAAAGGACCTCCACCTACTTGTTTGAATAAATTGTTCTGAAATCAAGAATAGGTATTAGAAGAGCAGTAATGTACAAGACTGATAGTGCCAGAAGAAATTTAGTGTTTGGTTTTTGAATAGTTAGTGTTTCTTGAATAGGAACATTATTGAAGAGATATACAACATCGAAGCTAACCAGAATATAATTTTCTGAAATTTTTTAAAGACCTAATGTAACTAAGAAATAAGAGGAGATACTTGTCTAATTCTTGGGTAAGAGTATATCGAGTTGACAATGGACCTAAGAGAAATATATGGCTTATGAATTTTAGGCAGTCCTTAGACTTTTACAACTTTGGAATATTCTGGGGTTGAAGGTCTTTTTGAGTTCACTTGGAAGATGGAATCTGTCAATGAGTTCCTTAGTCTTTTTCTCTCAGTAGGTGGTGGAATTGCTGGTTTGGTAGTCTGGATTATGCAATTAAACTATTCATTTATAGTCAAGCAAAAATAAGAATAGGTTTTCAAAACCAAAATTCATATTATATTGCTAAAAACAATGGTGAAAATATTATCAAAACTATCACCAGTTTAGTTCTAGTTTCCTGCACACTAGCCTAAAGCAATAAATAGTACTAGCGTTCCGTGTAGTGACAAGATTCGTTCCCTAAATTTTCGCCCTTCATGTATAAGGAAAAATTTATAAATGATATCAACTCAATCGTTTAATAAAAATCTTGAAACTTGATCGTCAATAGTGTAGAATGTAAACTTCCAGTTAAGTGTTGAATAAATTCTAAAAGGTAATAAACAACGGAGGCATCCTTGGTTAAAACTTTCCTTTCGAAAGTGGGAATTAAACATTTGGGGAAGATCGCTATTTTACCCTTTGCAGAAATAAAATATATGAAAAGTTGAGTGCATTACTAAAATTTAATTTGTCAAATGACAACACCCTGTAAAGCAGTGCAAGTAATAAAAAAATCCCGTTCGAAACTTTGAACATTATGTGCACAAACAATTTCAAATAATTGTATATTTCAGATTTGGGATCTCTTGCAATTTTCAGTTGTTTTAACGGACAAGTTGCTCTAATAGGTATGATTAACTACTACAAAAGACATTACGTTTTCCACAGTTTGGATAAATTTGGAATAAACCTTCTGCAACTAAGTTTAAAATTTTTATGCTTTTTTTTCATGAGAAAATTTCGGCTTTTTCCAAAAAAGCATGTTGTCAGTCTGAATAACGTATTTTAAGAAACTTTTTCTCAATAACCTATCGAAAAAAAGTCGATAAAGTCTGTTTTTCAATTTTAGTTCTTTCTACAAAAATCTGGTCTATTCCCCATTTTGCATCAATTTTTGCTACTTCGTTCAGAACAAGAAGCGATCGAAATACTCTAAGGCTCATAACCTTGAATTCTCAATAGTCAATGACAGTTTGGGCGAACTTCAACATAAATTTGACAGGATTACTACATAGCAGGATGTAATATTTATAATTATTATCATTTAACACGATTTTTATTACAAGACCAACTATGCATATTAACGAGTTTTATAAAATCATGACGTCTTTCGTCTGGTATTTGTTGGTTTTAATAAGAACCCCGCATTTCGTAACTAAAATTTATGATAAATGTAACAATTCTTATTTCATTCGTATATAAGTTTTCTAGTTAGAACTAACGAAGGAATAGTTTTGTCATAGGGTGTTTTATTACTCCCTCTTGAAATGTAACTGGTCCAATTAATTAAATGTTTATATATATATATATATATATATATATATATATATATATATATATCTTTGTTTTTAAGTTTTCGCGGGCACTAAATGTTTTAGGTCGTTTCCGGGAATTCATCCGCGTAGTTGATAACTGATCCCTGCCGGGATCGATGGTAAAATGACGACGTTTCGGCAGAGTCACATCTGCCCTCTTCAGATCGGTTAGCATAATTCTCGTAGCCTTCTGCTTTCGCTTTTAGTTACTCGAATATTAAGATTTTCAGAAGCGCTGGCGCTGTTATATAGTCGAGGCTCGGCGCCTATTGGTTGGCACCGTGAACGACTGCGTGTGATTGGCCCTGGGCGCTCAGTGGGCACGCCTCCCGCCTGCTGATTTGTTATTTCCGGTTGAGTATTGCAAGAATTCTACGGAGACACAATATCGATACTATTTTCAATATAGACAGAAAAATAAGCAAGGTGTTGAGGACTCCGAAGACGAGGATCCCTTTAGAACAACAGGAAGTGTAAGAGATTCCTTGTGCAGACTGTCATAAAACCTATGTGTGGCAAACTAATAGAAGAATTCAAGCTAGACGTGATGAACACCAGAACGCTGTAAGAAAGCAGGAAAAAACAACATCCATTGCGGAACACGCCACCACGATGTCACACCGAATAGACTTTGACAACACCAGAGTACTGACAAATATAGAACACCCGAAATCAAGACTCGTAAGAGAGGCAATTGAAATAGCGAAGAGGCCTCACAGTCTAAACGCACGCAATGAAAGTCAGAACTTATCGAAATGTTGGAAAATTCTATTAAACGAGCGAGCGAGCGCTTCTGAAAACCTTATATATATATATATATATATATATATATATATATATATATATTATTTTCTTTGTTGTATCCGGTGTACATACGTTTCTCGGTTTGTGCTCTGAAAAAAACATTTTTTATGACGTTTCGCCAAAATCTTATTTGGAATTTGCGAAAGTTGAAATCGGAAACCAGGGGATGGGAGGAACGGCGTTACAAGGAAAATGCTTGAATGGTTGGATCCGTTGGAAAAGGTAGAACTGGTTGAATGGTTGAATCAGAAACGTTGTAAAGGGTAGGGAAGTTGGAGAGTTGGATAGCGGAAAAATGGATGGTTGGAACAGACATTGTAGACTTGGGAATATTAAATACAGAGGGGATGGTAGAAAAGCGGGAAGTCGAAGGGGTGAAACAGAGACGTTGCGAATGGTAGAAATGATAGATAGTTCGATAGTCGGAATAAATCTGAAGTTGTTTGACTGAACACTATATAGGGAACATACTATCGATGAGAATGTTAGGAGTGGGAATACTTGAAACCAGCTGGAAACGGGAACTTTGAAAATGGGAGTGATGGAAAAGAGATTGTTAGAAGCGGGAGAATGGGTTGATAGGAACAAGAATGATTGAAAAGGTTGGAACAGGCATTATAGAGTTGGGATGGGAATGCTAGAAACGGAATATCGGAACGTTGGGAACGGCAATAATGGAAACGACATAGTGGGAACAAGAATGCTGTGCTGACGCGTGGTTCATAAACATGCCCAGTGAAGTTGTATGGATGTTAGACATGCGCAGTGAAGTTGTATGATGCTAGACATGCGCAGTGATGTTGTATGGATGATAGGCATGCACAGTAATGTGGGATTTGTGTTAGGTGATGTTGTATGGATGTTAGACATGCGCAGTGATGTTGTGTGGGCGTTAGACATGCGCAATGATGTTGAATGTATGTTAGACATGCTCAGTGAAGTTGTATGGATGATAGATATGCGCAATGATGTTGCGTGAGTGTTAGACATGCGCAGTAAAGTTGTATGGATGATAGGCATGCGCAGTGATGTTTTGTAAGGGTGAGACATGCGCAATGATGTTATATGAGCGTTAGACATGTGCAATGATGTTGTATGGGTGATAGACATGCGCAGTGATGTTTCATGAGTGTTTGACATGCGCAGTGAAGTTGTATGAGCGTTAGGCATCTGCAATAATGTTTTGGGAGAGTTATACATGCGCAATGATGTTGTGTGGGTGTTTCACATGCGTTGTGTATTGTATGTTGCCTGAGTTTGCTTTACATAATTTGTCAACAACCGAGATATATGTATTGTTCTCATCTAAGCAATAATAAGGTATAAATATGTTTGTTCTTGCGTCTCTAGAGAAATATATGAGAATCTGACGTTACGGATCTACGTACAGAGCCCTATATTGTCA